>CM022299.1:589019740-589266387 GCA_011799875.1 Thinopyrum elongatum | reverse complement strand
CTCGGTTCGTGCCACTAACCGGGACCAAAGGTCTCTGTTTCCCGCCCATTGGGCTGCTAAAAAGAGACCTTTGGTCTCGGTTGGTGGCACGAACCGGGACCAAAGGGTGGCATTCGTCCCGGTTTGTGCCACGAACCGGGACCAATGCTCTGTGTATATAAGCAGGACTTACGAATTTTTCAGTTTTCATCGACCATTTGCCCCCCGACGACGCCGAGCTCATCGACGCCGCCAGGCTGCCCGTGCTCACCATCGCCGCCCCGAGGTCGCCGTTGCCGCCCGCTCCTTGTCGCCATCGCCCCGCGCCCCTGCCCTGCCCTGACGCCGACGCCATGCGCCCCTGCCTCGACCTCGACGCCAACGCCGCCGCGCCCCTGCCCTGCCCCGACGCCCTGCCACGCCCCTACCCTGCCGTCAACGCCGCCGCACCAGTGCCCGCCGGCCAGGCCGGTACTCCCTCCTCCCTGCCACCCCTCTCCTCTGTCCTTCCTCCATGTATGTGATGATGGTGAAGTTGGTTCAGTGCAAAGTTTCAGCCATGTCCACAAGGTGTTTGATGAAATGCTAGGGCTTGCTAGGGAACTTTGTTTTATGTGAAACTTGGTAGGATGATGTCTCCTTGGATGTTAGTGAAGATGGTTAAGTTGGTTTGATAAAAGGAAAAACTTCTTAGTGCAAGTTTTATTAAAACTTAGTGCTGGACAGAAACTACATGAATTTTTTTGGTGGACTTGCTAGATGAAATTGGGGCTGCCCTTCTGGACTTAAGGGTTTAGTTGGAAGGACTACAAGATGTAAAAAATTCAGAATTTTTTTAGCAAGAAAAATTGGGTTGTAGTTCAATGCCAAGATTGGACCAAAATTGATGTTTTGTTCATACTTTTTTTTGCCATGTATGTATGGATGGATGGATATGGATGTATATACAAAATGTTCATATATGATGTTTTTTTTTTGTTCATGAAAAATTTTTTTCCATGTATGTATATTTATGTATGTATGTTCATATATGCAAAAGTTACTTTAAAAAAAAATAAGAAAATGTATTGTATGTTCATATGCAAAGAATATGCAAAAGTTAGAAATTTTTATGTTCATAGAATTTTGAATGATTTTTTTTTGTTCATAGAATTTTCTTTGTCAATTTATGTATATGTTCATATTGTGTATGTATAGGAAAATTGTGCATGATCAAAGTCAATTATGTCAAAGTTTGCGATATACCCCCTCCCCGATAACATTTTTTTTATATGATGATTTTTTTAATAGCCATATATATGTATGTGGCTATATGTATGTATGGATGTTCATAGAATTTTTTTATATGTATGTGGCTATATGTATGTCGTTGTCGATATAGCCCCTCCCCGATAACTTCGACATGAGGGGGGGGGGGTCGACATACCCCCTCCCCGATAACATTTTTTTTCTAAGTTACTAAGGTAAAATGTTCACCCCCCTCTCGATATACCGGGCGACCAACTCTCGAGGCCACACAAACACTAGAAAAAAAGCGTTGTCGATCTCCTACCCCCTCCCGCCCCTACCCGACAAACTCTCGAGGCCATCCAAACCACTAGAAGATAACTCCGGTAACTTCGACATGAGGGGGGACGTCGATCAACCCCCTCTCGCCCGAACAAGTCTATGTATTATTTTATATCGCGGTGGACATATATCAAAGTTTGATCATATGTCAAAGTTTGAATTTTGACATATGCAACATTTGATCATATATCAAAGTTTGATCATATGCCAAAGTTTGAATTTTGACATATGCAACATTTGATCATATGTCAAAGTTTGATCATATGTCAAAGTTTGAATTTTGACATATATAGATTTATCAAGAATGCCCCCATTATGGATGTGCACAAGTTGATCCAATTTTTTTCTGATCTCATCTATATATATATTCTTCTATATGTCACGTTGTCTGTCAAAGTATTGAAGAAATCCATGGCTTCATCATTAGTCGGAAGTAACAGGCGTATGATGCTACGAAGCTCTTCAAAGTTGTTTTGGAACGGAGTTCCGGATAGAATAATTCTCCTTTTGGTACGAATTTCAGCAAAGGCCTTCCAAATAGCGATATTCGGAAGGCTCTTGCTGAACTTTGTACCAAAAAGCGAATTATTCTATCGGGAACTCCGTTCCAAAACAACTTTGAAGAGCTTCGTACCATTATACGCCTGTCATTTCCGGCTAATGATGAAGTCATGGTTTTCTTGAATTCTTTGACACTAGACAACGTGACATATAGAAGGGTAGATGAGATCAGGAAAAATATGGACCATTTTCTGCACATCCAGAATGGCGTCATTTTGTTAAATCGCTTGTCGGTCCGGACGTCGGACATTCATGAGAGAGGCGGTCCGACCCAAACCCTAGAAGCGTTGTCGAGGCCACCCCAAACCCTAGAAGCGTTGCCTAGGCCACCCCAAACCCTAGAAGCGTTGTCGAGGCCACCCAAACCCTAGAAGCGTTGCCTAGGCCACCCCAAACCCTAGAAGCGTTGTCGAGGCCACCCCAAACCGTAGAAGCGTCGAGCTAGCTAGGTCTACATTTGCACTAATATATCCATCTGTCATGTTTGTATATTAATTGCCATGTTGTAATATTTGCAGAAACTATGGAGCACCGAGACATCGAAGCAGAACAGTTGTTGGGGGACATAATCCTCGGCGGAGGTGATGTCTTATCGTTTCTCAACGACACCGATGGTCTGGAAGGAGAGGGTGAAGCAGGCTCCGGTGATCGAACAATGGAGGTGGGAGGACATGATTATGATGGCTCCGGTGACGGAATGCCGGTGGAAGAAGGAGACCGTGATGACTGCTCCGGTGAGCGAACGGAGGAAGGAGATGTTGCAAAGTTCGGCGAGGTATATATATATTAATTAAGCCTATGCTGACTAGGTAATTCATGCATTAATTGTTTTGGTATGTACACATATTAACTCTCTTCTTTCTTCTTTTCTAGCCCTCCGGATCAAGCCAAACTTCGGTAACGAGACGAGGCCCGAAGAAAAGGTTGCGCCAGGATGAAAGGTTCACGATCACAGCAATCAAGGGCGACGGCCAACCGATTGAACCCAGCCGGACCAAGGAAGCATTTTCTGCTCAGTGCGGGGTTCTTGTTAGGGACATGATCCCGATCAGCATCCACCAATGGAATAAGCCTAAGAGCGAAGACCCTCAAGTGTCTTTTGTCAACGATAGACAGAAAGATGATCTTTGGACCGCGCTGAAGGCAAATTTCACCCTACCACCAGAGGAGGATCCGGATAAGCCAGTTATAGAGCCATTGGTCAAGGCTCATGCTCTTAAGAAGATGGCAGATCTATTCAGGAGGTGGAAGAATGAGTTGAAATCAACATTTGTCGACAAAGGGAAGACTCCAGAATTCACCGGCCAATTTGAGAAGATAAGAGATCACTGGCCCGCATTTGTGGCCCACAAGACATCGGAGAAGAGTAAGAAGGTGTCAGCGACAAACAAGAAAAATGCTGCAAAGAAGGAGTATCACCATCGCACGGGGTCAGGTGGCTACCTCGAAGCCCGGCCGTTGTGGGACAAGGCTGAGAAGGACCTGCTTGATAAAGGGGTCGAACCAGAGACATTGAACTTGCCAGACCGTTCAAGGACTTGGTTCTTCGTGGTTGGGGGAACCTTGGACCCTGAAACAGGGAAGTGCCGTTGGATGAAGGAGCAACTTGAAATACCCATCAAGAAGCTTCAGAAGTATATCGCCGCAGCACAGCAAGGGACGTTCGTTCCGACAGAGAGAACGATGAGCTCACACAGGCCCTCGGGAATCCTGAGCACCCAGGACGAACACGAGGCACGGCAGGCTCCGTTGCGTGGAAGGAAGGGTTTCCCAGCATAGAAGGTTACAAAACCCGGGAGAGGAGGAGGAAAGTGGAGCAGACCGAACTGCAGAAGCTGAATGCAAGGGTACGAGCGCTAGAGGAACAAGCACTAGTTCAGAGGCAGCGACCTCCCAAAGCTACCCCGCCATCTCAGCGGAGAAGCAGCGTGGCTTCCACCGAGCTCCTTCAGTAGCCTCACTTCACGGCTCCCAGCTACCCCGTGGATGCTATCACGGAGGCTCAAGATTGCCACCTTATGGCGCAATGGCAGCACCTCAAAGTCAAGGTGGCTGTCAGCTCTGTTGCACCTCCTCAACCCGGCCCAACTTTTCACTTGTAACACCCCCGATGATTAGCAACAGTAATCACTTTTGATAATGACATGTCAGCATGATTAACACTGCATAATGATCATTAGCATCATATTGCATTTCAACTCCTAAGTCAAATTCAAATTTAAATGAAAGTGAAATATAAAAGTTGTCCAACATAAAAACTTAAATGTTCAGTAAATAACAAATATTGCAGAGGCTAGTCTAAAATTGAAACCAACAAATAATAAAATAATTAGGTGGCTCTAACATATTTAAAACAGTGAGGATTAGTGCATATTAAATATTATAAAATTTGTGGGAGCTCCAATTGTCTCCAAACTAATTTTTGGTAGTGATAGGTAATACCTAGTATTTGTTGGAGCAATTGTTATGTTTTACAAAAACCATTAGGAGGCCTGACTATTTACTAAGCTGAGAAAAGAAAATAAATAAAACATAAAAGAAAACAAAAAAGAAAGAAAAAGAGAAAAGCCCCCCCCCCGGCCCAACTGGGCCCCAGCCCAGCTGGCCCGACCGGCCCACCCCACCCCCCTTATCCCCTGGACCACCGAACCCTAACACCCCACCCCACCGACACTTCCCCACCCCCCCTCGCTCCCCCCCTCTCCCGATCCCCCCTGGGATCGGGATTGAGCGCGCGTCGCCTCCTCCCCGGATCGCCGTCGCCCCCGCCGTTGGACGCCGCGCGGAGCCCGCGCCACCTCGCCGGCTTGCTTCTCCTCCTCGCCGGCCTGCCTCCCCTGCGCGCATCGTCATCGTCCTCCTCCCAAGCCCCGTTGCCCCGTCCCCCACGAACCCCGGTGAGGCCCTCGGCCTCTCTTCCTTCGCCGCACTGCTGCACCGCCCGCGCGGCCTCACCACGACCGGCCGCCCTCGCTCCATCCCGCGCGCACACGCGCCCGCGCTCGGTGGCCCGACCGTGCGGCCTCGCCTCGCCCTCCGCTGCTCGCCCGCCCCGGCGCCTGCTGCGCGCGGGTCTGCCTGCCGCTCCCCGCTCGCCCCTGCTGCTGTTGCCCGCCGCGCATCGGCAGCCCCGTCGCCAGCGCTCGCTACGGCCTTGCCGCCCTCGGTGCGGCCCCGCACTGCGCGCCGTTCCCCACGGCCGCCTCTGCCGCCGTTGACGTCCGCTCCGTCACCCGCCGCGCGCTCCTCGCTGCGCCCCACCGCGGCCAGCGCCCCCACCCCCCCCACCCCCCTCGCCGTGGCCACGACTGGCCGCGTCCAGTTCGGGGGCCCCGCAGCGCCCCAGCGCCCGCTCGCCCGTGCTGCTGTGGCCAGGGCCACTGACCACTGGGCCAGTGCCCCCTGGCCCAATGACATGTGGGGGTCCGGCCCCACCGAAAAAACGTTTATATAAAAATGAAAAAAAATAGTGTAATTAATTAATTAATTAATTAGTTAATAATCCTGATTAGGTTAATCTAATTAACTAGTTAGTGTTAATTAAACAGTAATTAGTAAATAACTTAATTAACCTTGCTGAAATCAGCATGATGTCATGCTGATGTCATCGCAGCACTGTTTCGGATTATGTTGATTTAAATAATTAAATAAATTCCAAAGAAATTAATAAAAACTTTAGAAAATCATATTAAATAATCCGTAACTCCGATGAAAAATTTTATACAATGAACTTGCTCAGAACGACGATAACGAACCCGAATACGTCCTCCGTATTCCCGTCAGACGCCCGCAGCTATAAGAAACGTTGAACTTTTAGACCGTTTTCAGTAATGAATATGCCCAACTTTAATTAAAATAAATCCAATTAAATTCCTATTAACTAAATCATTTAGTTAGGCGAGTAGAACACCCCGGCATCATTAGGCATGTCATACATATTGTTTGCATTATTTCGTGAATTTATTGTTTCTCTCCCCCTCTTCTCTCTCTCGATAGACGCTTGAGACGACGGCGCTGCACCTGGATACGACTACTCTACCACGAGGCAGCCCGTTGACGACCTTCCCCTCTTGCCAGAGCAACCAGGCAAGCCCCCCCCCCCCCTTGAGCATTCCGATATCGCCCATTCTATTCTCCTGCTTGCATTAGATTTTGCTACTGTTAATGGATGCTCCTATTCTGATGTATAGCCTGCTGTTGTAACCTGTTCATTGCTACCTTTAGCCTATGATAAACTGTTTAGTTTAGGTTGGAATGAACCATCAGTGACCCACCACCTTATCCTTGATGCCCCTGCTTGATCATCGAAGACTCGATCAACGTGATCGTCGACCAGAGCCGACACCTCACTTCACACCCCCTAGGTGTTACGGACTCTGCATAGTTACTATCGAGTGCTGAGGTGAGTGACTACTCGTAACGCACTCCCGATAATACTTGCAGTGTAGATGTCGGTCGTGGTCATCGAGGGTGATTCCTCCTTCTCCACTTCGATACGACTCTGTCGTGCAAACCTCAGTGTGAACCTCGAGGGTGATACCTCATACGTCGCGCCTGATGATATCGTCGAGTGGAATCCGCCGAGGGTGATTCCTCGGGTTTTCCCCTTGATGTTATGACCACACGATTACTTGACCTTGTTACAGGGGGTCCACCTGGTGGGTGACCGCTGGGGGTCTATGATTTGGGTGTGCCGGAAGGGCACTCGAGTGTGACATTATGGCGGAGCATCAGAGACTCTGATTGTCTCCGCTTGATACTAATTGAGCATTATGGATTTGGGTGTGTGGATTGAGTGGGTCGACGTTGCCCTATACGCACTACCACACACGCGGGATAAGGTTGGGACCCTCTGCGAAGTACGTTTCTCCGAAAGCTCGTCTGACGTCACGATTACCGTGCGGCTGATTGTCGGGATTGGGCTGGATACTTCACATGACGAGTCAGTGTCGCGCCTGCACCCCGGCCAGTCTCGCAACGCGCAGGGTGCCAGGGCGATGGCCGAGACCTATGGGTGCATAGGTTGTCGGCGTGCTGACCTCTTGCGGCCGGTAGAGCGCTGCTTTGTGTTGATTCCGAGGAGGCATTACCGCAAGTGTGCCGGACAGAGTTGATCAGGTTTGGTAACATAGTGCACCCCTGCAGGATGTTCTATCGATAGCCGGTCCTACGTAAGGACGCTATTGTGTATCCGATTACACTAACTGATACTTGTATCTTATTGAAGCTTGGATCGCTCTTCTTGGGGTCGAGGAAGGATCTAAGCTGTACTTCACATGTTGCTAAATAAAAGCTATTTATCTCTTCTACTGCTGCAGGTGATGGCCTGGTGAGATTTTGAAGAGCTAGTCTCGATAGACTAGGCCTTCTCTCTATTTGCATTTCAGCCCAGTCCACATACCGCCTTTTCCTTGATAAGTTGCATATGTATATGATATCTTGCTGTGAGATCGATGAGTACTCACGTTGCTTAGTTTCTCTTTTCCCCATATACCCCCATTGTGATACAAACAGACGATGGAGTCAGAGTAGATGCCACCACCGGCGACTACAGGAGGTCAAGGGTACTTATACTGTGATCGAGCCAGATGACCAGGAATAGGATAGGGCTCCCGGCACGGAGGCCACGCTTCGATCTAGTGTTGCGTGTTTGATGCTAGCTTCTTAAGGCAAACTTGTCTACTATGTCTGTACTCAGATAAGATTTGTATGACTGACTTATGTATTGTATAGGATCCTGGTCTGTAAATTGTGGACTCCGTTAAATTGTGTTAGAGTTGTGTGTGATGATTCTCCGTATCCTGGTATCGTCACGTTTCGTGATGATTAGTTGTTATTCTTTTGTTGACTCAGATACCCCACATTCCAATCAATTCACAATTCCAACACAACCAAAAACTACTATACAATCCGAAAATGACTCCACATAACTTAAGTTGTATTACGACCAGTGTTCATATCTGGCTACTTCGTAACAAAAAATCTGAATATATGTTTAACTTCAGATAATTTAACTAAGTTTTAATAGATTGAGCAGGGGGCGCCACAAGTTGGTTCAGAACCGACGCCTGTAGGAAGCCCCTTCAATTCCTTGGCCGAAGTTGAGTCTAGAAACCGAAAAACTAATTTACTAACTTGGCTGTGGGCTTACGGGCCCACGTCGCCAATGGTGGTATTAGGATCTTTTATTCCTCGTCTATACTCTGGGACTCTGATATCTCTTCTACTCGGGTTAAATAAATTTTACTAAGCCGACACTTAGGATCTCGTAAATCCGTCTACCCGGAGAGCTGGATATCTGTGCGATTTCCCTGTCATTGATCTGATTAGTCTGATAATCATTTTCTTTCCATTGTTTTTTTAACCTTTCTCCCGAGTTGTGTTGAACTTCTCATTGTCATTTGACAAATCTGAATTTCCTCTGTTTCAGATGGACCGTTGTTTGCACCGCGTCCTACAACACAGCTTGTGCTTCGCACTTGGGCTGTAATACCCCTGGGTTTCCAGCTGTCCTGATCGCTCTCATGAACAGACTTGGCTACCGTTGTATCCTGAGTACATGGTCTATGAGGTTTACTGCGAGTTCAACCAGGAACAGTACTATGCTGAAGTTCGGATTTATGATAGCGGACGGAACAACTCAGACACCGAGCTACACCTTTTTCACGGATTAGGCGTGACAGATTGAGATGGCAGTCCATGATTCCGCCTACTCTGCTGTGTACGTCTCGAGGAGAGGACAATGCCAACTTGGATGATTTCTGTGTTTCGGTACATTCCGTATGCACTATTGGAGATGCTACTGGATTACTACACAGCTATCTGTGCCCGGTACGAGTCTCGACGCTACGACCCGCAGGTTCTGATTCAATGCACTCAGGCTCTGGATCAACACTGGTCGGGCTCTTGCCGTCGAGTTGTTCGCCACTCGAGCACGTACTACGGGGCTATGACACGTGCTACCAGCTGTTCGTGCAGGGATACATCCGGAGTATATTCTTTACCCACACAGGACCGAGATGCCGCCAGGTATTGATTGGCCTGCAGTGGGAGGTCACACGCCTGCACGTTGACCTCTTCTTACAGTTCCAGACCGGGTTCTGCATCAGAGTGCACATGGAGCACAGGATCCTGCCGCGACGAAACATCGTCGTCCGCACTTGCATTTTCCCCGTTTCAGTGGTTTCTCCGACGCTGATGTAGCCTTTGCTATGTCATGTTGTGTACTTCCTTACCGCGTGCCTGCGCGCGCCTAGTGGTGTCTCTAGTTTTCAATTTGCGCCGTTATGCTGCCCGATTTTAACCGACTGTGTAGGATTGTATGTCTTAATCGACTACTATTAGTATCTGATAACCTGCTTAAAGAATTGTCAAGTTACATCATGTTGTCACTAAACCTTGCAATTGCGTTTACTAAACTGCCCCCGTTGATACTTAGCAGGATGGTTAGACCAGGTGGTCGTGGTCGTGGTCGTTGCCCCTGAACGCCGACCACCGCCAGACTATTATGGCGGCTATGATGCAACAGTTTGAGCTTAACCGTCAGTTCATGGTGATCATGGCTCAGTTTCCGCATCAGAACAACCAGAACCAGAAGCTAGCTTCAATAACTTTGACAGAGTTTATGCGACTTAACCAACTCAGTTCCGCAACTCTGACAAGCCCCTGGATGCGATGACTGGCTCCGCGACATCACTCACGAGATGGAGTCAGCTAATGTAGCCCCTACCAACTATGTCAACTTCGCGGCCTTTTTCTTAAAAGCCCCGCAGCTCAATGGTGGACACACACAAGCGTACTCTGCCTGTTGGAACAGTCATTACCTGCTATGAGTGTCCAGGCTGTTCCGTACACGTTATATCCCTCAAGCATATGGAACGCATGAAGACCCAGTTCCGTAACCTCACTCAGGGCGGCAACAAGACCGTCTAGCTTATCAGCGGGAATTTCTAGACCTCTCCGCTATGCTGAAGGAAGGACTGCCACAGATTCTCGCACACAAGAGAAGTTCCGTAATGGACTACACCCCGACCTCAAGCTTGCATAGCTGCTCAAGACAATCAATGACTTTTCAACTCTGACGAACAGGTATTCTTGTTGAGACAGCTCAGATGGAATACAAGGACTCGCAGAAGGCTATCGTGATGTGGCTCATCTTCGGGCTCAGCATCGAAGCGTCGATTTGGATTCCAAAACAATGCATTCCGTTCCAATACCTCACGCCAAAGAACAAACTATGCTGCACCACGTCTGCCTCCTCCAACACCGAGGCAGCAAAAAACTCAAGCTATTCAAAACAATGCTCCTCTTCGTCCTGAAGATGTCTGTGCTTCAAGTGCCGCAAACCAGGACACCAGGCTAAAGACCCGCCAGAATCAGAATCAGTTAGCCTTCCTCGTGCTGGCCGTGGCATTGGTCGTGGCAAACAACAGACCCGCAACTATAAATGGGTCTGCTGCACATGGTCGTGGACACGCCTACAACATTGACATTGAAGAAGTCCAGGATCAACCTGCTACTGTGATGGGTACCCTTCTTGTTACTCAGTACCTGCTTCTGTTTTTTTGATTCAGGAGGCATCACATTCATTCATCTCTGGAAAATTTGCATTGAGGCATGGCATTCGATATGAGAAAATGCATACTCCGTTAGTCATTAAAAACTCCCGGAGGTCACTGTCATGCTGACGTAATAGCACCTGACGTTACCGTCGAAATTAAAGGATTGGAATTCCTGCATCGCCCATCGTTCTGAAATCTTCCACCATAGACCTTATACTTGGAATGGATTGGTTGAAAGCTCCACATTGCTTCGATCAATGTGCCACTAAAGTCGTTCAACTTCTTCACCCCACCGATGAGATAGTGAACTATAACCGCACCGATTACTCGGGACGCTGAAGCTCAGATATATGCTCTGAATGCTTTGAACGCCTCACCTCTGGAAGGGATCGAGAACGTTCCTTTGTTCGAGATTTTCCAGACGTCTTTCAGAAGAACTTCCAGGAATACCCCCGGCTAGAGCTGTTGAGTTTGTCATCGACTTGAAGCCTGGCCCCGTCCCTATGCCAAGCGACCTTATAAGATGCCTCGCATCACTACTCGAGCTTAAGGAATAAATCGACAAGTCACTTAGAGTGGTTCATCCGCCCCAGTTCCTCTGCTTGGGGAGCACCTTCACTCTTCGTTAAGAAGAAGGATGGAACTAACCGTTTGGTTCAGGATTATCGTCCCATCAACCAAGCCACAATCCAGAATAAATACCCATGCCCCGGTTCAATGATCTTTATGATCACTCCCGGATCATCGGTGTCTTAAACTCGACCTGAGGTTGGGGTTATCACCAGATCCGTGTCCGTGAAGAGGATATTCCCAAGACTGCATTCGTCACTCGTTATGGCTCCTATGAATACACCGTTATGTCATTTCGCCTAACGAATGCTCCAGCAACTTTCTCCCGTCTGATGAATTATATATTCAGGATTACCTCGACAAATTCGTCATGGTTTATTTGGATGATATTCTGGTTATTCTAAGAATAAAGAGAACATACTGAACACCTCCGTTTGGTACTAGAAAGGCTTCGAGAACACCAGTTGTATGCCAAGTATTCGAAATGTGAATTTTGGCTTTCTGATAAGAACTTACCTTGGTCTGTGATTTCCAAGGATGGAATTGCTGTTAATCCCGAACGGTGTCGCTATTCTGACTGGACTCCCCCGAAGAATGTTAAGCAAGTCAGAAGTTTCTCGGACTTGCTAGTTATTACCGTCGATTCGTTGAGAACTTTTCAAGATTGCAAAACCATTGACCAATCTGCTTCACAAAGGTGTTTAATTTGAGTGGACAGGAAAATGTCAAGAAAGCTTTCAGACATAAAAGATAAATTGACATCTGCCCCAGTATTAGCACCCCGGATTCCCAAAAGGATTTCGTGATATACTGCGATGCCTCCCGCCAAGGATTAGGCTGTGTCCTAATGCAAGAAACGAAGGTGATTGCTTATGCCCCGACAATTGTGTCCCCACGAAGAAAATTACCCAGTGCACGATCTCGAATTTTATGCGGTTATTTATGCCCTGAAGCTTATGGCGACATTACCTTCTCGGTAACGTGTGTGAGATATATACGGATCATCAAAGTGAAGTATTATATACTCAACCGGATCTGAATCTTCGTCAACAAAGATGGCTCGAGATAATAGCCGATTATGATATGATATATCTCATACACCCTGGTAAGGCAAATGTAATGGCCGATGCTTTGAGCCGCAAGGCTTATTGCAGCAACATATGGTTCAGGAATCACAACCTCTTCTTTATGAAGAGTTTCGTAAATTGAAAACTCCATATGTTCCACAGGGTTATCTCAATACCCGGTTGTCGAAACCAGATTTAAACACAGCATCAAAACTATGCCACGGTATGACTCTGAAGTTGAAAGGATCAAGCGTTACCTTGAAAAAGGGGAAAACCGTCGGAGTTCCATCTTGATAATGATGGGATCCTATTTTCCAACACCGTCTCTTCGTACCTAAGTTCAAAGATGAGAGAGAACACGTTATGATGGAAGCTCATGACACTCCTCTGTCAATTCATCCTGGTAGCCACAAGATGGACCGTGACATTGTCAGAGATACTGGTGGCTCCTAATATGAAGCGAGACATGCTCGTTTGTTTCTGAGTGTGACGTTTGCCGCCGCGTTAAAGACTAACATCAAAGGCCGCTCGGAACTCTGCAACCCCTTTCAATTCCTGAATGGAATGGGACAAGGTCCAAATGGATTTCATTACTGGTTTTCCCAAATCGCAGAAGGGTAAATGATGCTATATTTGTCTCATTGACCGATTCTCCAAGGTTGCTCACTTTCTACAGTTAAAGAGACAATCACTGCTAGCCAGTTAGCAGACTTGTATGTTTCCCGAATTGTGTCACTCCACGGGGTTCCATTGGAGATCAGTTCTGATCGTGGCAGCCTCTTCACCCTCCAGATTCTGGAATAGTTCCAAGAAGTATGGGAACACACATGTCTTTTAGCACCGCTTTTCACCCTCAGTCACAGGGTCAAGTTGAACGAGTAATCAAGTGCTCGAAGATATGCTCGACTTGCGTCATCTCCTTCGGTAAGAAATGGGAGGAATCTTCCCGTATGCCGAATTCTCTTACAACAATAGCTATCAGGCTAGTCTGAGATGGCACCGTTTGAAGTTCTTTACGGACGTAAGTGGTCGAACCCCTCTGAATGGTCAGAAACTGGGGAACGCTCACTCGTCGGACCGGACATATTCAGCACAAGCAGAAGATCAAGTCCGCATTGTCCGTGACATTTGAAAAATGCTCAGTTCGTCAGAAGAGCAAACTATGACCGAAAGCACCAGGAAATAGTCATCAACCTGGCGAGCAAGCTTACCTCCGCGTCCTCCATTGAAAGGCAATCAAGGGTTCGGAACAAAGGCAAGCTAGCTCTCGCCTCCTACATTGGGGCGTTCGTATTCTTGCCGGCGAGGAGAAGTGGCATATCAATTGCAGTTGCCGCCTAATCTTTCAAGTACATGACGTTTTTCATGGATCCCAACTGTCGCTGCTTCAAGGATCCTATAGAGCTGTGGACATGAAGTGCTTGAATTACGGAAGATCTGTCTTATCCAGAATATCCCATCTGTGTTCTTGATGAAAAAATGAACGTCGGACTCGTCAAAAGTCAATCAAATTCCTCAAGGTTCAGTGGTCAAATCATTATGAAGATGAGGCCACTTGGGAACGCGAGGATCGTCTTCGTGAAGAATACGCCGCCTTCTTTCAGGCTTCCTCTTAATTCTCGGACGAGAATTCTTAATAGATGAGGAGAATTGTAACCACCCCGGTGATAGCAACAATAATCACTTTTGATAATGACAGGTCAGCATGATTAACACTGCATAATCCTCTTAGCATCATATTGCATTTCAACTCCTAAGTCAAATAAAATTTAAAGAAAGTGAAAATAAAAGTTGCCAACATAAAAACTGAAATGTTCAGTAATAACAAATATTGTAGAGGCTAGTCTAAATTGAAACAACAAATATAAAATATTAGGTGGCTCAAACTAATTAAAACAGTGAGGATTAGTGCATATAATATTATAAAATTTGTGGGAGCTCCAATGTCTCCAAACTAATTTTGGAAGTGATAGGTAATACCTAGATTGTGTTGGAGCAATTGTTATGTTTACAAAAAACATTAGGAGGCCTGACTATTTACTAAGCTGAGAAGAAGAAATAAAATAAAAGATAAAGAAAAAGAAAACAAAAAGAAAGAAAAAGAGAAACCACCACCACCGGCCCAACTGCGGCCCCAGCCCAGCTGGCGACAGGCCACCCCACCCCCCTTATCCCCTGGACCACCGAACCCTAACCCCCACCCCACCGACACACTCCCCCCCGTTGCTCCCCCCCTCTCCCGATCCCCTCCTGGATCGGGATCGAGAGCGCGCTCGCCTCGCCCCGGTCGTCGCGTACCCTCGTCCGTTGGACGCCGCCGCGTAGCCCGCGCCACCTCGCCGGCTTGCCTTCTCCTCCTCGCCGGCCTGCCTCCCCTGCGCGCATCGTCATCGTCCTCCTCCCCAAGCCCCGTTGCCCCGTCCCCCACGAACCCCGGTGAGGCCCTCGGCCTCCTCTTCCCTTCGCCCCGCCGCACTGCTGCACCGCCCGCGCGCGCTCACCACGACCGGCCGCCCTCTGCTCCCTACCCGCGCGCACACGCGCCCGCGCTCGGCTGCGCCCGACCGCGTCGGCCTCGCCTCGCCCTCCGCTGCTCGCCCGCCCCGGCGCCTGCTCGCGCGCGCGTCTGCCTGCCGCTCCTCCCGCTCGCCCCTGCTGCTGTTGCCGCGCCGCGCATCGGCCGAGCCCCGTCGCCAGCGCTCGCTCACGGCCTTGCCTCGCCCTCGCCGTGCGGCCCCGCACTGCGCGCCGTTCCCCACGGCCGCCTCTGCCGCCGTTGACGTCCGCTCCGTCCACCCGCCGCGCGCTCCTCCGCTGCGCCCCACCGCGGCCAGCGCCCCCACCCCCCCCCACCCCCCTCGCCGTGGCCACGACTGGCCGCGTCCAGTTCGGGCGCCCCGCAGCGCCCCAGCGCCCGCTCGCCCGTGCATGCTGTGGCCAGGGCCACTGACCACTGGGCCAGTGCCCCCTGGCCCAATGACATGTGGGGTCCGGCCCCACCGAAAAACGTTTATATAAAAATGAAAAAAAATAGTTAATTAATTAATTAATTAATTAGTTAATTAATCCTGATTAGGTTAATCTAATTAACTAGTTAGTGTTAATTAAACAGTAATTAGTAATTAACTTAATTAACCTTGCTGAAATCAGCATGATGTCATGCTGATGTCATCGCAGCACTGTTTCGGATTATGTTGATTTAAATAATTAAATAAATTCCAGAAATTAATAAAAACTTTAGAAAATCATATTAAATAATCCGTAACTCCGATGAAAATATTTTATACATGAAACTTGCTCAGAACGACGATACGAACCCGAATACGTCCTCCGTATTCCCGTCAGACGCCCGCAGCTATAAGAACGTTGAACTTTTAGACCGTTTTCAGTAAATGAATAGTGCCCAACTTTAATTAAATAAATCCAATTAAATTCCTAAATTAACTAAATCATTTAGTTAGGCAGTAGAACACCCCGGCATATCATTTAGGCATGTCATACATATTGTTTGCATTATTGCCGTGAATTTATTGTTTCTCTCCCCCTCCTTCTCTCTCTCGATAGACGCTTGAGACCGACGGCGCTGCACCTGGATACGACTACTCTACCACGAGGCAGCCCGTTGACGACCTTCCCCTCTTGCCAGAGACAACCAGGCAAGCCCCCCCCCCCCCCCTTGAGCATTCCAGATATCGCCCATTCTTTCTCTGCTTGCATTAGATTTTGCTACTGTTAATGTATGCTCCTATTCTGATGTATAGCCTGCTGTTGTAACCTGTTCATGCTACCTTACCTGCCTATGATAAACGTGTTTAGTTTAGGTTGGAATGAACCATCAGTGACCCCACCACCTTATCCTTGATGCCCCTGCTTGATCATCGACGACTCGATCAACGTGATCGTCGACCAGAGACCGACACCTCACTTCACACCCCCTTAGTTGTACGACTCTGCATAGTTACTATCGAGTGCTGAGGGTGATACCTCGTAACGCACTCCCGATGAATACTCTGCAGTGTAGCTGTTCGGTCGTGGTCATCGAGGGTGATTCCTCCTTCTCCACTTCCGATACGACTCTGTCGTGCAACCCTCAGTGTGAACCTCGAGGGTGATACCTCATACGTTCGCCCTGATGATATCGTCGAGTGGAATCCGCCGAGGGTGATTCCTCGGGTTTTCCCCTTGATGTTATGACCACACGATTACTTGACCTCTGTTACAGGCGGGTCCACCCTGGTGGGTACCCGCTGGGGATCTATGATTTCGGGTGTGCCGGAAGGGCACTCGAGTGTGACATTATGGCGGAGCATCAGAGACTCTGATTGTCTCCGCTTGATACTAATTGAGCATATTGGATTTGGGTGTGTGATCTGAGTGGGTCGACGTGCCCTATACGCACTACCACCACGCGGGATAATGGTTATGGGACCCTCTGCGAAGTACGTTTCTCCGAAAGCTCGTCTGACGTCACGATTCACCGTGCGGGCTGATTGTCGGGATTGGGCTGGATACTTCACTGACGAGTTCAGTGTCGCGCCTGCACCCCGGCCAGTCTCGCAACGCGCAGGGTGCCCAGGGCGATGGCCCGAGACCTATGGGTGCATAGGTTAGTCCGGCGTGCTGACCTCTCTGCCGAGCCTAGGTAGAGCGCTGCTTTGTGTTGATCTTCCGAGGACGGGCATTACCCAGCAAGTGTGTCCGGACAGAGTTGATCGAGCGTGTTGGGTAACAGTAGTGCACCCCTGCAGGGATGAATCTTCTATCGATAGCCGGTCCTACGGTAAAGGACGCTTAGTTTGTGTATCCCGATCTACTACTTAAACTGGATACTTGTTACTTAATTGAAGCTTCGGGATCGCTTTCTCTCTTGGGAGTCGAGGAAGGATCTTTAAGCTGTACTTCAACATGTTTGCTAAATAAAATGCTATTCTACTCTCTTCTACTGCTGCAAGATGATGGCCTGGTGAAGATGTTTGAAGATGCTAGTCTTCGATAGGACTAGGCCTTCTCTCTATTCTGGCATTTCTGCAGCCCAGTCCACATATACCGCCTTTCTCCATTGATAATGTTGCATATGTAGTATAGATCCTTGCTTGCTGAGTACTTCGGATGAGTACTCACGGTTGCTTTATTTTCTCTTTTCCCCATATACCCCACATTGATGATACAAACAGACGATGGAGTCCAGGAGTCAGATGCCACCACCGGAGCCTACTACCAGGAGGGTCCAGAGGGTACTTACTACTGGATCGAGCCAGATGACCAGGAATAGGATCGGAGGCTCCCAGGCAGGAGGCCAACGCCTTTCGATCTAGTGTTGCTGTTTGTGCTAGCCTTCTTAAGGCAAAACTTGTCTAACTATGTCTGTACTCAGATAATATTTGTATGACTGACTTATGTATTCGGATCTTAGGATCCCTGGTCTGTAATATTGTGGACCTCCGTTTAAATTGTGTTAGAGTTGTGTTGTGATATCTTCCCGTGAGTCCCTGTGCTTGATCGTACACGTTTGCGTGTATGATTAGTGTACGATTGAGCAGGGGGCGCCACAAGTTGGTATCAGAACCGACTGCCTGTAGGAAGCCCCCTTCCAATTCCTTGGCCGAAGTTGAGTCTAGAAACCGAAAAACTAATTTACTAACTTGGCTGTGTGGCTTACGGGCCCACGTCGCCAACTGGGTGGTATTAGGATCTTTTATTCCTCGTCTATACTCTGGGACTCTGATCTCTCTTCTACTCGGGTTAAATAAATTTTACTAACGCCGACACTTAGGATCTCGTAAATCCCGTCTACCCGGAGAGCTGGATATCTGTGCGATTTCCCTGTCATTGATCTGATTAGTCTGATAATCATTTTCCTTTCCATTGTTTTGTTTAACCTTTCTCTCCGAGTTGTGTTGAACTTCTCATTGTCATTTGACAAATCTGAATTTCCTCTGTTTCAGATGGACCGTTTGTTTGCACCGCGTCCTACAACACAGCTTGTGCTTCGCACTTGGGCTCGTAATACCCCTGGGTTTCCAGCTGTCCTGATCGCTCTCATGAACAGACTTGGCTACCGTTGGTATCCTGAGTACATGGTCTATGAGGTTTACTGCGAGTTCAACCAGGAACAGTACTATGCTGAAGTTCGGATTTATGATTAGCGGAACAACTCAGACACCGAGCTACACCTTTTTCACGGATTAGGCGTGACGATTGAGATGGCAGTCCATGATGCCGCCTACTCTGCTGTCGTACGTCTCCGAGGAGAGCACAATGCCAACTTGGATGATACTGTGTTTCGGTACATTCCGTATGCACCTATTGGAGATGCTACTGGATACTACACAGCTATCTGTGCCCGGTACGAGTCTCGACGCTACGACCCGCAGGTTCTGATTCAATGCACTCAGGCTCTGGATCACACTGTTCGGGCTCTTGCCGTCGAGTTGTTCGCCACTCGAGCACGCTACTACGAGGCTATGACACAGTTGCTACCAGCTGTTCGTGCAGGGATACATCCGGAGTATATTCTTTACCCACACAGGACCGAGATGCCGCCAGGTATTGATTGGCCTGCAGTGGGAGGTCACACGCCTGCACGTTGACCTCTTCTTACAGTTCCAGACCGGGTTCTGCATCAGAGTGCACATGGAGCACAGGATCCTGCCGCGACGAACATTCGTCGTCCGCACTTGCATTTTCCCCGTTTCAGTGGTTTTCTCCGACGCTGATGTAGCCTTTGCTATGTCATGTTGTGTACTTCCTTACCGCGTGCCTGCGCGCCGCCTAGTGTGTCTCTAGTTTTCAATTTGCGCCGTTATGCTGCCCGATTTTAACCGACTGTGTATGGATCTGTATGTCTTAATCGACTACTATTATGTATCTGATACACTGCTTAAAGAATTGTCAAGTTACATCATGTTTGTCACTAAACGCTTGCAATTGCTTTTACTAAACTGCCCCCTGTTGATACTTAGCAGGATGGTTAGACCAGGTGGTCGTGGTCGTGGTCGTGCCCCTGAACGCCGACCACCGCCAGACTATATGGCGGCTATGATGCAACAGTTTGAGCTTAACCGTCAGTTCATGGTTGGAATCATGGCTCAGTTTCCGCATCAGAACAACCAGAACCAGAAGCTAGCTTCAATAACTTTGACAGAGTTTATGCGACTTAACCCAACTCAGTTCCGCAACTCTGACAAGCCCCTGGATGTCGATGACTGGCTCCGCGACATCACTCACGAGATGGAGTCAGCTAATGTCGCCCCTACCAACTATGTCAACTTCGCGGCCTTTTTCTTAAAAGGCCCCGCAGCTCAATGGTGGGACACACACAAGCGTACTCTGCCTGTTGGAACAGTCATTACCTGCTATGAGTTCCAGGCTGCTTTCCGTACACGTTATATCCCTCAAGCAATTATGGAACGCATGAAGACCCAGTTCCGTAACCTCACTCAGGGCAACAAGACCGTCTAAGCTTATCAGCGGGAATTTCTAGACCTCTCCCGCTATGCTGAAGAAGACATCGCCACAGATGCTCGCACACAAGAGAAGTTCCGTAATGGACTACACCCCGACCTCAAGCTTGCACTAGCTGCTCAAGACATCAATGACTTTTCAACTCTGACGAACAAGGCTATTCTTGTTGAGACCGCTCAGATGGAATACAAGGACTCGCAGAAGCGCTATCGTGATGCTGGCTCATCTTCGGGCTCAGCATCGAAGCGTCGAGTTTGGATTCCAAACAATGCATTCCGTTCCAATACCTCTACGCCAAAGAACAACTATGCTGCACCACGTCTGCCTCCTCCACCACCGAGGCAGCAAAAAACTCAAGCTATTCAAAACAATGCTCCTCTTCGTCCTGAAGATGGTCTGTGCTTCAAGTGCCGCAAACCAGGACACCAGGCTAAAGACTGCCGCCAGAATCAGAATCAGTTAGCCTTTCCTCGTGCTGGCCGTGGCATTGGTCGTGGCAACAACCAGACCCGCAACTATAATACTGGGTCTGCTGCACATGGTCGTGGACACGCCTACAACATTGACATTGAAGAAGTCCAGGATCAACCTGCTACTGTGATGGGTACCCTTCTTGTTAACTCAGTACCTGCTTCTGTTTTATTTGATTCAGGAGCATCACATTCATTCATCTCTGGAAAATTTGCATTGAGGCATGGCATTCGATATGAGAAAATGCATACTCCGTTAGTCATTAAAACTCCCGGAGGTCACTGTCATGCTGACGTAATAGCACCTGACGTTACCGTCGAAATTAAAGGATTGGAATTCCTTGCATCGCCCATCGTTCTGAAATCTTCCACCATAGACCTTATACTTGGAATGGATTGGTTGAAAGCTCACATTGCTTCGATCAATTGTGCCACTAAAGTCGTTCAACTTCTTCACCCCACCGATGAGATAGTGAACTATACCGCCCGCATTACTCGGGACGCTGAAGCTCAGATATATGCTCTGAATGCTTTGAACGCCTCACCTCTGGAAGGGATCGAGAACGTTCCTGTTGTTCGAGATTTTCCAGACGTCTTTCCAGAAGAACTTCCAGGAATACCCCCGGCTAGAGCTGTTGAGTTTGTCATCGACTTGAAGCCTGGCACCGTCCCTATTGCCAAGCGACCTTATAAGATGCCTCCGCATCACCTACTCGAGCTTAAGGAATAAATCGACAAGTCACTTAAGAGTGGTTTCATCCGCCCCAGTTCCTCTGCTTGGGGAGCACCTTCACTCTTCGTTAAGAAGAAGGATGGAACTAACCGTTTGGTTCAGGATTATCGTCCCATCAACCAAGCCACAATCCAGAATAAATACCCACTGCCCCGGATCAATGATCTTTATGATCAACTCCCTGGATCATCGGTGTTCTCTAAACTCGACCTGAGGTTGGGTTATCACCAGATCCGTGTCCGTGAAGAGGATATTCCCAAGACTGCATTCGTCACTCGTTATGGCTCCTATGAATACACCGTTATGTCATTTCGCCTAACGAATGCTCCAGCAACTTTCTCCCGTCTGATGAATTATATATTCATGGATTACCTCGACAAATTCGTCATGGTTTATTTGGATGATATTCTGGTTTATTCTAAGAATAAAGAAGAACATACTGAACACCTCCGTTTGGTACTAGAAAGGCTTCGAGAACACCAGTTGTATGCCAAGTATTCGAAATGTGAATTTTGGCTTTCTGAAGTAACTTACCTTGGTCATGTGATTTCCAAGGATGGAATTGCTGTTAATCCCGAACGAGTTCAGGCTATTCTTGACTGGACTCCCCCGAAGAATGTTAAGCAAGTCAGAAGTTTTCTCGGACTTGCTAGTTATTACCGTCGATTCGTTGAGAACTTTTCCAAGATTGCAAAACCATTGACAAATCTGCTTCACAAAGGTGTTAAATTTGAGTGGACAGGAAAATGTCAAGAAAGCTTTCAGACACTAAAAGATAAATTGACATCTGCCCCAGTATTAGCACCCCCGGATTCCCAAAAGGATTTCGTGATATACTGCGATGCCTCCCGCCAAGGATTAGGCTGTGTCCTAATGCAAGAACGCAAGGTGATTGCTTATGCCTCCCGACAATTGTGTCCCCACGAAGAAAATTACCCAGTGCACGATCTCGAATTTTCTGCGGTTATTTATGCCCTGAAGCTATGGCGACATTACCTTCTCGGTAACCGTTGTGAGATATATACGGATCATCAAAGTTTGAAGTATTTATATACTCAACCGGATCTGAATCTTCGTCAACAAAGATGGCTCGAGATAATAGCCGATTATGATATGAATATCTCATACACCCCTGGTAAGGCAAATGTAATGGCCGATGCTTTGAGCCGCAAGGCTTATTGCAGCAACCATATGGTTCAGGAATCACAACCTCTTCTTTATGAAGAGTTTCGTAAATTGAACCTCCATATTGTTCCACAGGGTTATCTCAATACCCTGGTTGTCGAACCAGATTTAGAACACAGCATCAAAACTATGCAACGGTATGACTCTGAAGTTGAAAGGATCAAGCGTTACCTTGAAAAAGGAAAACCGTCGGAGTTCCATCTTGATAATGATGGGATCCTATTTTTCCAACACCGTCTCTTCGTACCTAAGTTCAAAGATGAGAGAGAACACGTTATGATGGAAGCTCATGACACTCCTCTGTCAATTCATCCTGGTAGCACAAAGATGTACCGTGACATTTGTCAGAGATACTGGTGGCCTAATATGAAGCGAGACATTGCTCGTTATGTTTCTGAGTGTGACGTTTGCCGCCGCGTTAAAGCTCAACATCAAAGGCCCGCTGGAACTCTGCAACCCCTTTCAATTCCTGAATGGAAATGGGACAAGGTCCAAATGGATTTCATTACTGGTTTTCCCAAATCGCAGAAGGGTAATGATGCTATATTTGTCGTCATTGACCGATTCTCCAAGGTTGCTCACTTTCTACCAGTTAAAGAGACAATCACTGCTAGCCAGTTAGCAGACTTGTATGTTTCCCGAATTGTGTCACTCCACGGTGTTCCATTGGAGATCAGTTCTGATCGTGGCAGCCTCTTCACCTCCAGATTCTGGAATAGTTTCCAAGAAGCTATGGGAACACATCTGTCTTTTAGCACCGCTTTTCACCCTCAGTCACAGGGTCAAGTTGAACGAGTTAATCAAGTGCTCGAAGATATGCTTCGAGCTTGCGTCATCTCCTTCGGTAAGAAATGGGAGGAATCTCTCCCGTATGCCGAATTCTCTTACAACAATAGCTATCAGGCTAGTCTGAAGATGGCACCGTTTGAAGTTCTTTACGGACGTAAGTGTCGAACCCCTCTGAATTGGTCAGAAACTGGGGAACGCTCACTCGTCGGACCGGACATTATTCAGCAAGCAGAAGATCAAGTCCGCATTGTCCGTGAACATTTGAAAACTGCTCAGTCTCGTCAGAAGAGCAACTATGACCGAAAGCACCAGGAAATAGTCTATCAACCTGGCGAGCAAGCTTACCTCCGCGTCACTCCATTGAAAGGCACTCATGGGTTCGGAATCAAAGGCAAGCTAGCTCCTCGCTACATTGGGCCGTTCCGTATTCTTGCCCGTCGAGGAGAAGTGGCATATCAATTGCAGTTGCCGCCTAATCTTTCTCAAGTACATGACGTTTTTCATGTATCCCAACTCCGTCGCTGCTTCAAGGATCCTATTAGAGCTGTGGATCATGAAGTGCTTGAATTACGGGAAGATCTGTCTTATCCAGAATATCCCATCTGTGTTCTTGATGAAACTGAACGTCGGACTCGTCAAAAGTCAATCAAATTCCTCAAGGTTCAGTGGTCAAATCATTCTGAAGATGAGGCCACTTGGGAACGCGAGGATCGTCTTCGTGAAGAATACGCCGCCTTCTTTCAGTCTTCCTCTTAATTCTCGGGACGAGAATTCTTAATAGATGAGGAGAATTGTAACACCCCCGGTGATTAGCAACAATAATCACTTTTGATAATGACATGTCAGCATGATTAACACTGCATAATCATCATTAGCATCATATTGCATTTCAACTCCTAAGTCAAATTCAAATTTAAATGAAAGTGAAATATAAAAGTTGTCCAACATAAAAACTGAAATGTTCAGTAAATAACAAATATTGTAGAGGCTAGTCTAAAATTGAAACCAACAAATAATAAAATAATTAGGTGGCTCTAACATAATTAAAACAGTGAGGATTAGTGCATATTAAATATTATAAAATTTGTGGGAGCTCCAATTGTCTCCAAACTAATTTTTGGAAGTGATAGGTAATACCTAGTATTTGTTGGAGCAATTGTTATGTTTTACAAAAACCATTAGGAGGCCTGACTATTTACTAAGCTGAGAAAAGAAAATAAATAAAAGATAAAAGAAAAAGAAAACAAAAAAGAAAGAAAAAGAGAAACCACCCCCCCCCGGCCCAACTGGGCCCCAGCCCAGCTGGCCCGACAGGCCCACCCCACCCCCCTTATCCCCTGGACCACCGAACCCTAACCCCCCACCCCACCGACACTCCCCCCCCTTGCTCCCCCCCCTCTCCCGATCCCCTCCTGGATCGGGATCGAGCCGCGCGCTCGCCTCGCCCCGGATCGTCGTCGCCCTCGCCGTTGGACGCCGCCGCCCGGAGCCCGCGCCACCTCGCCGGCTTGCCTTCTCCTCCTCGGCGCTGCCTCCCCTGCGCGCATCGTCATCGTCCTCCTCCCAAGCCCCGTTGCCCCCTCCCCCACGAACCCCGGTGAGGCCCTCGGCCTCCTCTTCCCTTCGCGCCGCCGCACTGCTGCACCGCCCGCGCGCGCTCACCACGACCGGCCGCCCTCTGCTACCTACCCGCGCGCACACGCGCAGGCGCTCGGCTACGCCCGACCGCGTCGGCCTCGCCTCGCCCTCCGCGGCGCCTGCTCGCGCGCGCGCCCGCCTGCCGCTCCTCCCGCTCGCCCCTGCTGCTGTTGCCGCGCCGCGCATCGGCCGAGCCCCGTCGCCAGCGCCTCGCCCGCGCTCGCTCACGGCCTCACCTCGCCCTCGCCGTGCGGCCCCGCACTGCGCGCCGTTCCCCGCGGCCGCCTTTGCCGCCGTTGACGTCCGCTCCGTCCACCCGCCGCGCGCTCCTCCGCTGCGCCCCGCCGCGGCCAGCGCCCCCCCCCCCCTCGCCGTGGCCCCGACTGGCCGCGTCCAGTTCGGGCGCCCCGCAGCGCCCCAGAGCCCGCTCGCCCGCGCGCCCGTGCACGTTGTGGCCAGGGCCACTGACCACTGGGCCAGTGCCCCCTGGCCCAATGACATGTGGGGTCCGGCCCCACCGAAAAACGTTTATATAAAAATTAAAATAAAAAAATAGTTAATTAATTAGTTAATTAATCCTGATTAGGTTAATCTAATTAACTAGTTAGTGTTAATTAAACAGTAATTAGTAATTAACTTAATTAACCTTGCTGACATCAGCATGATGTCATGCTGATGTCATCACAGCACTGTTTCGGATAATGTTGATTTAAATAATTAAATAAATTCCAGAAATTAATAAAAACTTTAGAAAATCATATTAAATAATCCGTAACTCCGATGAAAATATTTTATACATGAAACTTGCTCAGAACGACGATACGAACCCGAATACGTCCTCCGTATTCCCGTCAGACGCCCGCAGCTATAAGAACGTTGAACTTTTAGACCGTTTTCAGTAAATGAATAGTGCCCAACTTTAATTAAATAAATCCAAGTAAATTCCTAAATTAACTAAATCATTTAGTTAGGCAGTAGAACACCCCGGCATATCATTTAGGCATGTCATACATATTGTTTGCATTATTGCCGTGAATTTATTGTTTCTCTCCCCCTCCTTCTCTCTCTCGATAGACGTTGAGACCGACGGCGCTGCACCTGGATACGACTACTCTACCATCGAGCAGCCCGTTGACGACCTTCCCCTCTTGCCAGAGCAACCAGGCAAGCTCCCTCCCCCCCCCCCCTTGAGCATTCCAGATATCGCCCATTCTATTCTCCTGCTTGCATTAGATTTTGCTACTGTTAATGTATGCTCCTATTCTGATGCATAGCCTGCTGTTGTAACCTGTTCATTGCTACCTTACCTGCCTATGATAAACTGTTTAGTTTAGGTTGGAATGAACCATCAGTGACCCCACCACCTTATCCTTGATGCCCCTGCTTGATCATCGACGACTCGATCAACGTGATCGTGGACCAGAGACCGACACCTCATTTCACACCCCCTTAGTTGTACGACTCTGCATAGTTACTATCGAGTGCCGAGGGTGATACCTCGTAACGCACTCCCGATGAATACTCTGCAGTGTAGCTGTTCGGTCGTGGTCATCGAGGGTGATTCCTCCTTCTCCACTTCCGATACGACTCTATCGTGCAACCCTCAGTGTGAACCTCGAGGGTGATACCTCATACGTTCGCCCTGATGATTTTGTCGAGTGGAATCCGCCGAGGGTGATTCCTCGGGTTTTCCCCTTGATGTTATGACCACACGATTACTTGACCTCTGTTACAGGCGGGTCCACCCTGGTGGGTACCCGCTGGGGATCTATGATTTCGGGTGTGCCGGAAGGGCACTCGAGTGTGACATTGTGGCGGAGCATCAGAGACTCTGATTGTCTCCGCTTGATACTAATTGAGCCTATTGGATTTGGGTGTGTGATCTGAGTGGGTCGACGTGCCCTGTACGCACTACCACCACGCGGGATAATGGTTATGGGACCCTCTGTGAAGTAGGTTTCTCCGAAAGCTCGTCTGACGTCACGATTCACCGTGCGGGCTGATTGTCGGGATTGGGCTGGATACTTCGCTGACGAGTTCAGTGTCGCGCCTGCACCCCGGCCAGTCTTTCAACGCGCAGGGTGCCCAGGGCGATGGCCTGAGACCTCTGGGTGCATAGGTTAGTCCGGCGTGCTGACCTCTCTGCCGAGCCTAGGTAGAGCGTTGCTTTGTGTTGATCTTCCGAGGACGGGCATTACCCAGCAAGTGTGTCCGGCCAGAGTTGATCGAGCGTGTTGGGTAACAGTAGTGCACCCCTGCAGGGATGAATCTTCTATCGATAGCCGGTCCTACGGTAAAGGACGCTCAGTTTGTGTATCCCGATCTACTACTTAAACTGGATACTTGTTACTTAATTGAAGCTTCGGGATCGCTTTCTCGCTTGGGAGTCGAGGAAGGATCTTTAAGCTGTACTTCAACATGTTTGCTAAATAAAATGCTATTCTACTCTCTTCTACTGCTGCAAGATGATGGCCTGGTGAAGATGTTTGAAGATGCTAGTCTTCGATAGGACTAGGCCTTCTCTCTATTCTGGCATTTCTGCAGCCCAGTCCACATATACAGCCTTTCTCCATTGATAATGTTGCATATGTAGTATAGATCCTTGCTTGCTGAGTACTTCGAATGAGTACTCACGGTTGCTTTATTTTCTCTTTTCCCCATATACCCCACATTGATGATACAAACAGACGATGGAGTCCAGGAGTCAGATGCCACCACCGGAGCCTACTACCAGGAGGGTCCAGAGGGTACTTACTACTGGATCGAGCCAGATGACCAGGAGTAGGATCGGAGGCTCCCAGGCAGGAGGCCAACGCCTTTCGATCTAGTGTTGCTGTTTGTGCTAGCCTTCTTAAGGAAAAACATGTCTAACTATGTCTGTACTCAGATAATATTTGTATGACTGACTTATGTATTCGGATCTTCGGATCCCTGGTCTGTAATATTGTGGACCTCTATTTAAATTGTGTTAGTGTTGTGTTGTGATATCTTCCTGTGAGTCCTGTGCTTGATCGTACACGTTTGCGTGTATGATTAGTGTACGATTGAGCAGGGGGCGCCACATCACTGCCTTCCGATTCCAGAAGGCTATGCTGTTGTGATGGTCGATGATATAATGGAGGGATTTGAGGAGCTCGAGCTTGACCACCCTACCAGTGAAGGGGAGACTCAGCTGGGTCTTGCTCTGAAGACTCCATGTCTATGGCGGAAGGAGCTCATCAACCTTCCGAACTGGAAGGCTCCCCCTCCTCATCCGGCGAGTCAGGGCACTCCGCCTCCTCCTCCGCCTCCTCCTCTGGCGAGTGATCAGGGCACAACGCCTCCTTCTCCGGCTGCTCCGGTGCGTGGCGGCACTCCACCTCCTTCTCCAGCTGCTCCGGCGCATGGCGGCACTCCGCCTGCGCCGGCGCGTCCGAGCAGCCCGCCTCCTTCTCCGCCTCGTCAACAACAGCGGAAGACAGCCACCGCCGCTCCGGCTGCTCCGGCGCGTCGTAGCACTCCGCCTCCTTCTCTGCCTCGTAAGCAACGAAGGAAGGCAGCCGCAGCCGCTCCGACTGCTTCGGCGTCTAGCAGTACAGCCAGAGACGGGAGGCAATACAAATTCGGTCCATCTATCAAGCCTCTAGATAGATTACCATACGAGATGACTGAGGAGGAAAACGAGGAGATCTGCAAGCCCAAGTGAAGGACTTTTTTGCAAAGAAAAATCCACCTCCGGAGGAGAAGATGGATCCGGTGAAATTGAAGCGCACTTTGAAGAACCTGAAGCGACCACCACCGCCTCCGCCGTATGACAACCATGTCCGCACTCTGAAAAAGGCAGTGGAAGGAGCGCGCCGGTCAGGAACTACTTCAAGTGACAAAAGGTTACAACAACAAAGAAGAGGGAAAAAAATTCCCCAGCTCGGCGAACAGGCAAACCAATAGTGCCCCCCGCTCAAGGTGTCTAGCGATATCATCGCAAATCTGCCGGGGATACTGCCCGGTACCAATCCTGGTGATTACCTACCCGACGATGCACATTTTGATACAATGGAGGTGGACAAACACAAATACCAGTACGGGAAGCCTCTCGTCAGACCTGGTGATCCTCCTCTAACAACGATGATGCGAAGATTCCATAAGTGGTACATGGACACCTGCAAGTCCTGGAAGGATATTTTGACGCTGAGAGTTAAAGAGGAGCACGACCTCGTTGGAATTGATCTGTTGTCTGTTCCATTTGACGATTTCTTCCAGTTTTTCAATCAAAAGGACCTCGATAAAATAATCATCACTTGCTACTGTCTATAAGTACTATACTTCTGTAATTAAGTCTCTATATATAGCTCAGCTCTTTCATTGCATGTATATATAATTATTCTCACTATATTATGCAGATTGAAGATCGTCGAATGCAGAAATGCACAAATCTATGATATTGGGTTCATTAACACAAATCTCATAGATGAATGGACGGTTACATATCATGCGAAAGAAACCGAGGCCACCTTGCTACAATCGTTGCTTAAAAATCAAAACAAAGATAAAATACTCTTTCCTTACAACTTCAAGTGAGTGTTACTGTCTTCTGCATATTCGGTTTCCCTTATTACTCGAGGTTATAGTAATGTAATTGATGAGTTATGCATGTGTGCGCAGCTTCCAATTTATTCTCCTAGAGATTAAGCTTGAGCAGGGACTAGTAACCGTCTTAGAATCAAGACGAAAAGATCCCAAGGAGTATGCGACCATGACTGAAATGCTCCAGAAGTAAGTTCAATCGATCATTATCGCACCATATCGGCAACTTTGGTCATTTCCTAATATCAAGTAATTATTTTCTTTGTCTCGCAGGGTTTGGAAAGTGTTCACCACAGAAGCTCCGGGACTGCCGGGGGAGCTGCGATTTACACACCCGAAAGTAAGTACTACTAGCTAGTTCCGCGCATCTCCCATTGATTCTAGCTAGTTTCATCAATACCATTTATAATGCTTGATTATCAGTTTGATTGACCTTTATTTCTCGTAAAGTGGTTGTGGCAGGAAGGCGGGAATAATTTTTGTGGATACTACATTTGCGAGTACATCTACAACGCGATGACCTCTAAGCCGGGCTACTCTGAAAAACAATATGAAGTGCGTAAGCAATAATACTCACAATTTTATTTTATTACCATCATTTGTGTTGAGTTTCATTCATATATATGTATTGACCCCCTTCTTCAAATTAGATTTGGCAGATGCGGGATGAACTCCTACCACAAGATCGCATAAAAGCAATTCAAGAGGAATTGGCGGGATTCTTTCTTGACCACGTCATCAATCAAACCAGAGAATACCATGTGGAACTTGACATCAAATGTTAGGGATTGTAAGAGATCTTATATTGTATATATGTAGCTAGTAGCGTCGGATAGATATACGAAAACTTGTTGTTTGACCAATCTCTCGGAGAAGGAGGAGGTCGATCACTTCTCTCTGTATATGTTCATGACGATCTTGTGTACTTAATGGTTTCCTTCATTTGCTTACTAGCTAGCGTGTCAAGTCCTCTCTATACGTATAGTATGTAGCGTCGACCAAGCACGGAGATAAGAGATGACACTTCTTTCTAGCTATTAGCTAGCTAACACAATATATGAAACCCCTAAATTAACCCTACAAAACCCCCCAAAACCGAAACCAAACCGCCAACCCCGGCCCCCCCCCCCCCCCTTTCAAAAAAAAACAAAAACCCCAGCTCCTGAGCTGCTGACACGTGGATGATCTTTGGTCCCGTACCAACCGGGACTAAAGGCCCTCCTCTCTAGGCTCGCCGCAGCGGCAATGTGGAGCCCCATCTGTCTCGGTTCGTATAAGAACCGGGACTAAAGGTGTTGGGCTTTAGTCCCAACCCTTTAGGACCGGTTCCCGAACCGGGACAAATGGGCCTTATGAACCGGGACAAATGGGCCTTTTTCTACTAGTGATTCACAATCTAGGGTTTGAAGCAAATTTGAAAAATTCATATTTAAATCATTCAAATTTGAAAACTAATGGCACAAATAGAAACTAGACAAAATTCAATGACCTCCTCATTTTTATGGCACAAAATAAGTTTAAAAAAATGAAATGCCTTTGTAACAGATGAGTTTTCGTCCGAAACCCTGATACGTCGAAAGAGGTTGTCCATTTTTTACACGAAGTGCATCCAGTTTTTGTCGTAACCCTCTCAACTTTTTTGCACATGCTATGTGGGTGAAATGATGATACCAAGCCAACTTTCAACCTTTTCAGAGTTCATTTGTAGTGCTTTTCAATTTCAGGGTCATTTAGCTCAAAACAATAGTAAATGCATGAAAATAGCAAATGAAGTCAGAAAGGGTTAAAAATTGATGATGTGGCTTTGAATGGTGCATACTGAACGCACAAAAAGTCTGGAGTTGAAACAAGTTTAAAAAAATGAAATGTCTTTGTAACAGATGAGTTTTCGTCCGAAACCCTAATACTTTGAAAGAGATTGTCCATTTTGTACACAAAGTGCATCTAGTTTTTACCGTAACCCTCTCAACTATTTTGCACATGCTATGTGGGTGAAAAGAATCTAACATGTGACTAGGAGCAAAAAGAATTAAATTAAAAACTATTTTTAAACTCAAATTATTCACAATCTAGGGTTTGAAGCAAATTTGAACAAATTCATATTTAAATCATTCAAATTTGAAAACTAATGGCACAAACAGAAACTAGACAAAATTTTGAATCTAATGCAAAAAGAATCACTCAAAAACATCAAATATCCTAAAAGATATAAGCAATTTAAAACAGAAACTAAACACAAAGAACAAATGGAAAAACAAAAAACAAATTTCAAAACCCCTTTAGTCCCGGTTGGTGACTAAAGGTGTAACCTTTCGTCCTGGTTGGAGCCACCAACCGGGACTAAAGCCTCAACCCCTTTAGTCCCGGTTCGTGGCTCGAACCGGGACTAAAGGTCTAACCTTTAGTCCCGGTTTGAGCCACGAACCGGGACTAAAGGGCATCGCACCCTTTAGTCCCGGTTCGTGGCTCAAACCGGGACTAAAGGTCCCATTTGAACCGGGACTAATTCCTGCCCAGCGCCCTAGCCACTCGAATCGGGACTAATGCTCACATTAGTCCCGGTTCATAATGCAACCGGGACTAATGCTCCGATCCGGCTGTGACGAAAGCCCTGTTTTCTACTAGTGCATGCAAAGGTCGGCTAGGGAGGTCTTTGTTTCCATAAGAAGGCAAATAAAGAAGCTGAAAGGCCAACTGGTTGATGCCAAAACCAGGGCTGCGACGACCGAAGTCTCACTGGAGATCCGAGACATTGAAGAACAGCTGCGGGAAATTTATGCATGAGAAGGGATAATGTATCGACAGAGATCGCGTATTGATTGGCTGAGTGCTAGGGATCAGAACACTAAATACTTTCAAAACAAAGCATCTCACAGAAGATGGAAGAATACAGTGAAGGCGCTGCGGAAGGAGGATGGAACACTGTGCACGGTAGATGAGGAGATGCGGGAGATGGCAGCCTGTTTTTATGAGAGCCTCTTCTCTTCGAAGGGCTCAACTAATGCTCAAGTGCTTTACAGAATATCCATCCATGTGTCACAGATGATATGAATAGTGCACTAATGGCTCCTATTGCAGATGATGAGATTGAGGTGGCACTCTTCCAGATGGGTCCAACGAAAGCGCCTGGACCCGATGGACTGCCTGCACTCTTCTATCAACGACACTGGTCGCTGGTTCGTGAGGATGTATGCAAGGCCGTGAGGGATTTCTTGGGCGGTGTTCTGGCTCCGATGGCTTTTAATGCCACTGTTATTTTTATGATCCCTAAAGTTAATTCTCCGGAGATGCTCTCTCAGTTTAGCCCCATAAGCTTATGCAATGTATTATACAAGGTCGCGACCAAGGTGTTGGCAAATAGGCTTAAACGAATTCTTCCAATTCTCATCTCAGAGGAGCCGAGTGCGTTTGTTCCGGGGCGGCTTATTACGGACAATGTTTTGGTGGCCTACGAATGCGTTCATGCTATCCGGAAGAGGAAAAGGAAGAAACCCTTCTATGCAGTTAAGCTTGACATGATGAAGGCGTATGACAGAGTAGAGTGGTCTTTTTTTGGAAAAAATGTTGCAGCAGTTCGGTTTCCAAGCGGAGTGGATCTCCATGATCATGAGATGTGTAACGTCAGCAAAATTTTCTGTCAAACTAAATGGTGGAAGATCGAGGGGTTTTACCCCTTCCCGTGGCCTCCGGCAGGGGGATCCCCTCTCACCCTATCTTTTTCTTTTCTGTGTTGAAGGCTTCTCCGCGCTACTGAAAAGGGCTCAGGATGAAAAAAGGATTAAGGGCGTGTCATTTGGGAGCACTGGCCCCCATGTAACACATCTTCTATTCGCTGACGACAGTGTTGTTTTTGTGGAGGGGACAAGAGATTGTATGGAGGCCCTAAAGGATATCTTGCAGAAATATGAGGAGGCATCGGGCCAAAAGGTCAACTTGCAAAAATCATCAATTTTCTTCGGAAAAGGTTGTTTAGAACAGAGCAAGGTGGAGTTGAAGGATGCGCTAGGGGTTTCTTCAGAAGCCCTCAGTGAGAGGTATCTAGGACTACCAACACTGGTTGTAAAATCCAAAGATGGTACATACAAGTATGTCACTGAGAGCTCGAAAGGCAAAGTATGTGGATGGAAGGGGCAAGGGCTATCCAAAGCGGCAAGAGAAGTGCTTCTCAAGTCCGGTCTCCAAGCTGTACCTACTTTCACTATGAGTTGTTTTCACCTCACAAAGAAAACGTGCCAGAAACTGACTTCGATCTCCACGAAATTCTGGTGGGGGGCAATGAATGGTGAAAGGAAAGTACACTGGATCGCTTGGGAAAAGATGTGTGCTTCAAAGAGAAGTGGTGGAATGGGTTTTCGGGACCCTGAGGCTTTCAACCAAGCCCTCTTGGCAAAACAGGCTTGGCGCATCTTGCAGGTGCCTTCATCTCTATGTGCTTGGGTGCTAAAGGCGCGATACTTCCCTGAACATTCAATCTTGACAGCCACTTGTCCTGCGGGGGGCTCTTTTACTTTCAGAGGCATCATCCACGACCGAAACTTACTCCGTAAAGGGCTTGTTTCGAGAATAGGCGATGGATCCAAGGTTAGTATACACCATGAAAACTAGATACCCCACTACGGAAGTCTGAAACCCTTAGGGCAAAATTATGTTTAGGGGATCACCAAGGTAGCAGACCTGCTGAACCAGGACGGTGCGTCATGGGACGTCCAGAAGGTCCATGACATGTTCTCCCCGACGGATGCTGATGACATAAAACAGATCGCGGTTGGTGGACCGGGTGTTGATGATTATTTGGCGTGGAACTACACACGAAATGGAGTATTTAATGTCAGGTCTGCATATCACCTAAGAATGACGATGAACAGATCAAGAACAGGACAACCTGGTTCTTCGAGTTCTGTTCGAGGTCACCAGGGATATATGGGTCTATGGTGCACAAATGCACCAGCAAAAGCTAAGATACACATGTGGAGAGTTATTAAAAATGGAGTTGAGGTGGGGGCAGAACTGCACCGTCGTCGCATAAAACCTGGTATTTTTTGTGTTGCATGTGGTATGGAAGAGACTTCATACCACAGATTCTGGGCATGTCAACATTCATCACAGTTCTGGCAAATGATGCAGTCGGAAAAGGGAGTTTCGGTGGCGATCCCACCGTGTCAGATCGACTCTCAGAGTGCATTAGCAAGCTGGTTACTAGGATGGTTCGCAAGAGCAGCTGACGATGAGAAGGAGGCGATGATACACTCTGTCTATGGCTTGTGGTTGGCTCGCAATGAGGCAAGGGACGGCCGGAGGATAGCTACTCCACATGAAATTATGGAGTCGGTGTGCAGCTATATGCAAGAATGGCGGACAGTCCACACTCCTAAGGTGCGTGCTCCGGGGACCAAGGTAATTGAGAGATGGAAACCTCCTGATGAGGGTTGGATGAAGATAAACTCGGATGGTGCTAATTCAAAACATGGCATCAGCGCGGGTGGGGGTGCAGTTCTCAGAGACCACATGGGTGCATTTAGGGGAGGTCTTTGCCAATTTTTCCCACGCATAACCGACCCTGAAGCAGCCGAGGTCCTTGCTTGTAGAAGAGCAATTCAGTTTGCAATTGAGAAGCAGGTGGAAAGAATCCATGTGGAGCTGGACAGCCAAGTGGTGGTACAGATGATCAATCAACCGGAGAAAAACTTGTCTGCAACCGGGCCTTGGATTCAAGAAATAAAGGGGCTGCTCGAGTCTGTTACTGAGTTCAAAGTGTCATGGGTTCAGAGATCTGCAAATGTTGCCGCACACAAGCTTGCAAAAGTAGGTGTAGGCGAGGAGAGATCACAGCTTTGGCTTGAGTCTCCTCCAGATTTTATTTTAGATGTAATTTCGGATGACATTCCAAACTTTGTTTAGTTAAATAAAGCAGCGGCAGATTTTACCCCTCAAAAAAAAAACCATTGAAGTTGACGAGGGAAAAGTTCATGTACTGGACTCACTACTTAAAGAACCTAAAGAATACCACAACATGAAGTTGATGATCGACAGGTAATTTCAATCATTATCGCACTATGTCGGCCTCTTTAGTTCATTTCCTGATATCAACTAATTAATAACTCATTTATTGAAGGGTTTGGCAAAAGTTCATCAAAGAGGTTATGGGCCCACGGAAACCAGAGCTGAAATGGTGGGGACCCAGGGTAATTAAGTAGTACTAGCTACGTCCGCGCATCTCTTTAATTCTAGTTTCAATACCATTATCATGCTTCATTAATTATTATCTGATTGAATTCTATTCTTGTAAAGTGCCTGAGGCAGGCGTTGGGGAATAATTTATGTGCATAGTACGTTTGTGAGAACATTCGCTTTATGACAGAAAGGGGCAAAAATGCAAGAAAACTTTTGGTACGTAAACACAATTCACAATTTTTTATCATGATCTAATATATATACACACAACTAATATATTCATATTGATCTCCTTTAATAAAGATGCAATAGATGCGGGATCAGCTCCTACCAACGGACCGTATACGAGCACTTCAAGAGGAAATGGCAGGATTTTTGCTTGACCAGGTCATAGGTCACGAAGGAGAATACTATTTCACCTAATGCCTGCATGTAATGATCTGCAAATTGTAGGAAAAATTGTATATACCAAATTGTATATATATGTGTATGCATGGTCGTACGAGAAATTCTATGATATACGATTGGTTCTACGAGAAATTCTATTTATATATGCATAACGTGTACAGTATGTAGTAGCGTAAAATATGTTTGAAATGAAAAAGAATTAAATGAAAACACAAAATTAAAAGGAAAAATAAACCATAAACCCCTAAACCCCTAAAACTTTTAGTCCCGTTGGTGTCACCAACCGGGACTAAAGGAACCCCAGCCCCCGGCACGCGCTCGTGCCACGTGGTGGGCCTTTAGTCACGGGTCGTGCTCAACCGGAACTAAAGGGTGGGGGCCTTTAGTCCCGATTTATTAGTCCCGGTTGGTGAATCCAGACTAAAGGCCCTTATGAACCGGGACTAATGGCCGATTCTCCACTTGTGATTAGTGATTTCTGCATGAACCACTTATTAGATTGGAGAGTTAGTTTTAGAACTTTGAACATTAGAACTTTGGACTTCAATTTTTCGAGTAAACACGTCTTCTAATTGTGGTTGTCCAATTATTCCAAAGTACGCGTTGTTGTCCTACGTCGGTACCCAGACGTTGCTGTAATTAACTGTAAGTTAGCAAAAACCGTATGCTGGTAAAGCAAGTGCCTGCAGTACTACGAAATACATGGTTTCTTTGCCCAGAAATGATAATCATAGTCTGGTGTATTACTACTATCATAAGCCGGATGCTTCAATTAATTAGTCACGGCGTTGCATTGCTCACCGTGCGTCCAACCAAATTATCCCGATCCTCACATGCATCTCTGGGATCCTTAAGCACGTCTACATGGATAAGCACATCCAACATGCCATGCATAAACATGAAAATCAATCACGAGAACTTCGAGGTCGTCTGCTCCTGCAAATGTCAACTTCTAAGGGACGTTCTCTCAATCGCCCAATGGGTACTTATTTAAATGTCTAGAGTAATGCATAGATGTGCACGCACTATCACCCCTTGTTTAAATGTCTAGAGTAATGCATCGAATGTATATATGACGTTTTAATATTAAGACATAAACTTAATGCTTACACAAATGACATAATCGAGAAAGATACACAAAAAGAAGTACACTAGCATTATTCTGTGTGTAGTCAGGACACACTTAAGTACCTAAATAATGGATACGTATTCTCATTCCAGCATATCATTTATTCAATAATCATACCTTCATCATGGTAAGGGTTAGTTTACCTAGGCCTTCGTGTACTTCACTCGGGAGTTAATTTAACTAGGCCGTCATTTACTTCACTCGCGGAAGGACCTCCGATCCTGGCCCACTTGATCGATCGTCCACTCGAGTAAGCATGCACCTGCACATGATGATAAAGTAGTAAATCATGCAAATCAAGGGTACAGCAGATTGATTTACTCAATACAGGCATCAATGGTGGTATAGTATTACGCTGAGCTTGCTTCGACAAGATGATCATATCAATGGTGCTGGCACGAACATGGTTTGGATTTTACCATCTGATACATCACCAGCGGATATATATATATATATCTCAAAGTCAACTATGAAAACTTTGAGGTCTGTCATCTGCTGGAGCTAGATGTGCTCATCAGTGGATGTTTGCGTGTGTGTTAACCTGTTGACTGAATGTGGACCCGATGATTAATCAGGGTCATCGTTTACTCTTACCGAACAGATGGCCAATTCTGACCATTAATTTTTTTTACTACTTCCCCTCGATTCTAAATTGATTGAATTTCTAACATTGCTTTTTCATTTTGTCACTTGCATTTTTTTTTAAAAATTGTATATTCCCACAATAGAATGAAATTTGTATATTTCCTATTCCTGTAAAATAAAAGGACATAATAAGTGAAGCGTGCATAGGGGCGGCGCCAGGGGTCTTCCTTGGTATTCCATGGAATACCAAAGATTCTGGCAAAAAAATAATTAACTATACATGTTATACACGGTCCACACACGAACTGAAGCCCACAGCGCAAAACGGCAGAGCAGCCCATCCGGCACCCTCCCGTCGGCGCCACACTCCAGACACGCACTCCCTCCCCTCCCCCGATTCCTCTTATCCCCCAAACCTAGCTGACGCCTGACGGCGGCGCCGACGAACGATGCCGCGCTGGAGCCAATGCCCTCTGCCCCTCTCCCTCCACGGCTCCGCCAGTCCGCGTCCGCCACACCGTCTCCGGCCTCCGTGTATCAACTCAGCTGGGAGGCATCCGTCTCGCGTGTGTACCAACTCCTCCTCTTCCTCCTAGAGTCCTAGTACCTCAACTCAACTCCTCCTCTTCCTCCTAGTACCTCAACTCCTCAAATCTCAAGAGTGCTTACCTGCTTGCTGTTCTTCATATCTTAATTTCTTGTACAAGATTCTGATCTGAAATTCTGTATGAGCCGCGTCGGCGCTAGGGTAAGAGGTGCCATGATCCGCACGCGAATGTTCGTGCCGATTACTTTACTTTTCAGTGCCTCGCTTCTTGAAATTAATTGTGCCGTACCAGACTACCAGTACCAGAGAAGAGCAACAGCAACATTCTCGCTCATTCTTTGGAAGAACTATTGGTTGTACATCTGAATTTCATTTCTAGAATGCTAGTTGATTCTTGTCATGCCGTGATTTAAAATTTATTTGAGAGAAACTAGGAAAATTTGGGTTAGTTCAGACAGCCTACTTCATTGGGTAATACTAGCATATACTCTGCTGAAAACCCAGCATTGTAAAGCTTTTGAAACTGAACACAGAAATAGGTTGTCGGTGTTAGTCTGTTTAGGACAGTGTAGGATGTTGTTTTGTATGTTGCTATGGGCCAGATTAGATAGGATAGGTATATTGTGTGATTTTGGTTACTTTTATGCATGAACCTTGTACTTGTTTAGTTTTAGCCACTGAGTTTACTGCCAGCAATGTTTCAATCTTGCCAATAACAGCAATCGTTTAGAATCTTCCTTTTCTAAATTGGCCGTGTTGGATGGTTTGCAGGCAGCCCTCGCTCTGCTTTCATATCTATATAGCCCAAACCTTTGGTCCTGATTGCCTGATTGCTGATTGGTCTTTGTTGTGTAGATGAATGCTCAGCTCTCTATGTGTTACATACATTAGCTGATCTCTCTGAATATTCCACAACCTTCGTCTATCGCTGAATCTGGTTAGTCTTATCTATGGCGCTAATTTCAGATATTGTGAGCTATACTTCCTCTTTGAAACTTAAAGTTACAATTGAGGACATGCAATTTGAGCTTTGCAATGGTCCGTGGGCAAGGATATGATGGGGCTATTAATCTTTCTTAATTGTTAGAGATATTGCCACAATGATATTTTGCTACTATTATCGATATATGGTCATTGAGTCATTGATGTTGCTATCTTACAGCACATTTGTTGTCCTATTTATATTGCTTTGCAAAAAAAAATTATAGGAATACCCAGCACCAAATTCCTGGCGCCGCCACTGAGCGTGCACAAATCTGTCTTTATTTTTCAGTACCCACTTGGCAACAGTACCTACATGCTATTAAGATAAGAAGAGTGCATGGCCTCCGGCACTAAAAATACCCGTAAGCACTTACCAGGAGCTCATCTCATCTTAAACTCACAGAATGCCAGTACAAATTACCAGCTCACAGAATGGCAGGCGTACGTTATCTGTATAGAAGAATGAAGATGACAATTTACAAGACGCCGCCGATGAGACCATCAGCAGCCACTCCAGTCCTACAGGTTACTGGGCATGCAAACTGGAGTAGAAGTTAACTCCAGCGCTGATGATCCCGTTGTTACTTAACTCAAGGCGGTCGATGGAGCAAGTTACTCACGGTCAGATCAAAAGCTGGCTGGTGTCCTTACATGGTCATGCTAATTTGCCCGTTTGGAATCAAGATACTTTTTGCCCGTTTTAGATCATAGAAATACAGTAATATAATAATATGGGTGTTAAACTTGTATATTCCACAGACAATGTAAACTGTAACCACACACACACAAAAACAAAATTTGCCAGTATGTACATTTATCAAACAGGAAAAAAAAACTCTAAGGAGATGCCAATGCATGCTACAGAAAACTGAATGTGGGTAGCTGAGCAATTACCAGCATAATACATCCAGAAACAAATGATTGGAGTGAACCTGAGACAATCTGTCTGCGACAGATTTCCTGGTGATGTGCTGCTTGAAGCAATCTGCTTTCAACCAATGGTACTCAGGATGGTGTTGCCGCTCTTACAGAGAAAATGAACATATGGCTGGCAGTTACAGAGTATAAAGGGGTGCAAAATCTAGGACATAAGCTGGGCCATGATAAACCTTTCTTCTGCTTAACAGTAATTTCTCGAGCCGACGCTGAGATCAAACATCACATGTGTGACGCCCCCGGCCCGATCGTGCACTAATCATACACGCAAATGCACACGATCAAGCCTAAGGACTCACGGGAAGATATCACAACACAACTCTAAAACATAAATAAAGTCATACGAGCTTTATATTACAAGCCAGGGGCCTCGAGGGCTCGAATACATAAGCTTGCGAACAAGCGTCAGCGGAAGCATCAGATATCTGAGTACAGATATGAAATAGAAACAGAAAGGCCTTTAGAAAGGCGGAGCAAAATAAAACACTACGATCGAAAGGCGAAGGCCTCCTGCCTGGGACCCTCCGATCCTACTCCTGGTCGTCAATCAACTCGTAGTAGTATCCATCGTCTGGGTAGTAGTAGTAGCGATCGTCGGGGCATCTGTCTCAGGGGCTCCGTCTTCTGGTCACGACAAACTGATACGGGGAGGAAAGGAAAACAAAGCAACCATGAGTACTCAGAAGTACTCAGCAAGCAAGGATCTACACTACATATGCAACATTTTCAATGAGAGGCTGTATATGTGGACTGGGCTGCAGAAATGCAAGAATAGAGAGAAGGCCTAGTCCTATCGAAGACTAGCATCTTCAGCGGTCCTGCAGCAGTAGAAGAGAGTAGAACAGTACAATATAATGTAGTAGTAACATTAAGTCTCAACCTCACCCAGAGATCCTTTCTCGACTCCCTGCGAGAAAGCAATCCCAGAGCCATACAGTCATCAACCTCGTCCTGAGATCCCTTCTCGACTCCCTGCGAGAAGCAATCCCAGAGCCATAGTATCCAAGTATCCAATTCTAAATTGTATCAATCAGGATACAACTCCGAGTGTCCTTTACCGTAGGACAGGCTATCGATAGAAGTATTCTTCCCTGCAGGGGTGCACCAACTTACCCAACACGCTCGATTAACTTCGGCCGGACACACTTTCCTGGGTCATGCCCGGCCTCGGTCAAACGACACACCGCAGCCCTACCTACAGCTCAGCAGAGAGGTCCCCGCCGGTCTACATCCTAAGCGCAAGGGGGTCTTGGCCATCGCCCCTCGCCCTCCGGGTCGTTGCGTGCCGGGCGAACCAGGCTCCACCCCTCAGGATGGTGCCGGCCCAGGCCGGCCGCAGTGCTGAACTGGACGTCTGACAGAGCTTTCGGCTGATGCATACGATGCAGAACGCCCATACTATGCCCACGTGATGGTTAGTGCTATCAGACCAGAGGCCTGCTCGGATCAAATATCCAAATCGTTAGGACTAGGGGCTTGCGGTAACGAGCAGAGACTCACGAAAGATGTGACCCCGTCGTCCCGTCTCGAGGACTTGCTGCAAGGGTTAAGAATGCACGGCCGCGCCTCGTATTCACCACTCGGGCACCACACTGGCACCCGTCTTCACAACACTCGCCTCTCAGGCGCACGCGAGTACCCCTCAGGGTCGACTCGCCTATCCAAGTAACAGTGTAAATCCAAGTATCCGTGTGTCCATAACATCAGGGGAATCCGAGGTATCACCCTCGTTGGATTCCTACTCGATGTATCCGCCAAGGTGAACTTGGAGGAATCACCCTCACTGGGTCCACACTTGAGGTGTTGTACGACAGCGTCGTTATCGGAAGCGGTGAAGGAGGAATCACCCTCGATGACCACGACCGAATAGCTACTCTACAGAGTTAACATCAGGAGTGCTACAAGAGGTTTCACCCTCGGCACTCGATAGTAACGCTGCAGTGTCGTTACAACTAAGGGGGGTGATGTGCGGTGTCGGGTCCTGGTCTTCAATCCCATTGATCGGGTCTTCTGACGATCCAGCGCGGCAGTCGGGATAAGTGGGGCCACTGATAGGTCTCTACCCAGCCTAGACTAAACAGTTTAGGATATGCAGGTAATTATCAACAGCAGGTTACAATGAACAGGCTATGCATCAGAATAGGTAAAGCAGCAGCAGCAGCAGCAATTCTAATGCAAGCATGAGAAATAGAATGGGCGATATCGGGATGATCAAGGGGGGGAGGGCTTGCCTGGTTGCTCGGCGGCAAGGGCAAGGTTGTCAGTGGTGTCTTCAGGCTCCAGAGCTGCGTCGGGATCTATCGAGAGAGAAGAGGGGGAGGAAACAGTATAAATATAGAGCAAACATGAGCAACGCAAAGTACGGCATGACAACGTGCAGTGCCGGGTGCGTTCTAATGTGTGGTTGCACGTCACCGAGGAAGGAGAAATCCATCCGGGAATGTTTTCCCGGTTCCGGACATTTGTCAGACAGATGACCGGAGAGGGACGGTTGCAAGTTCCGATAGTTAGGGACGCGTGACGGACGAACGGACCGCATATTCGGATTCGTCTCGTCGTTCTGAGCAATTTTCATGTACAAAGTTTTTCGATCGGAGTTACGGATTAAAAGATATGATTTTCTAAAGTTTTTATTGATTTCTAGAATTTATTTAATTTATTTAAATCAAACATTATCCGAAACAGTGTCTGCTGACGTCAGCATGACGTCAGCATGACGTCAGGACCAGTGGGTCCCACCTGTCATACTCTGTTAGGTTTAATTAGGCTTTAGCTAATTAATTACTGATTAATTAAACTAACTAATTAATTAGACTAATTAAACAGGATTAATTAAATTAATTAATTCACTAATTAATTAAATAATTAACTAATTATTAATTTTATTATTTATATTTCTATTTTCATTTCCTTTTTTTTATCCTGGGGCTAGGCCCCACACGTCATCGTGCCAGGGGGGTTGGGCCCCACCTGGCAGTGGCCCAGGGGGTCTAGCGGGCGCGCGGGCGCACGGGCAAACGGGCGTGGGCGCCGGCGCCCGTGTGGAATTGGGCGCGCGAGCGCGGCTGGTGCGTACCCTGCGAGCGGCCAGCGTGGGGAGGCGTAACCACCCCCCCCACCAAACCCCGCCCCCCATAAAAAAATAACAAAACAAAGCAACTCCCCCCCCCAACAAAAAAAAAAAAAATCAAACCAGAAGTAACCCACACAACCCCCCCCCCCGAATAAAACCCGTCTATTGTATTGCCTTCAGCGGGCGCTATCCCGCCGGGGGGGGGGGGGCTGTGGTCAGGGCGGCCATGCATGCCGTTGCGTGCTGGCGTGGTGCGCCTGGTGCGTGCGGAGGCGTCGCGGGTTGCGTCAAAGCAGAGAGAGGGGGAAGGCGCGGTCGACGCACGCGGCGGTGAGCGCAGCAGCGCGGCGCGAGCGGCGGGGATGCGCGGGCAGGGGCTGGGCGCGTGGCGGAGCGCGCGGGCGGCACGGCGTGCCAGCCGCGCGTCGAGCGACAGCGGGGTCGCGCGCGGCGGTGACCGCGTCGGGGACAGGGGGAGGGAAGTCGGGTTCTCACCCCTCGTTGCCGGTGTACGCCGGCGAGGCTCGGTGTAGCCGAGCGGCGGGGGCAGAAGGGCGACGAGTCAAGGACGAGGACGGCAGAGGCGGGCGACGGAGAGAGGAGCTGCGGGCGAGGCGGCGGTCCTCGGGCGTGCTCCAGATCGGGTGAGGGAGTGGGAGGAGGGGATCGGGCGACTGGAGAGTGGGGGGATCGAGCGCCCTCTCCTGTGACGGCGCTGGAGGAGAGGGTGGGGATCGTGGGGGGGGGGGGGTGGGGGGGGGAAGTGGGGTTGGGCTCTAGGGTTTGGTTGGGGGGAGTGGGGGTTATGGGGAGAGGTGGGCCAGCCTGGCCGGTCTGGTCGGCTGAGCCGACTGGGCCAAGAGGCCCAGTGTGGGAGGGGGCCTGCTTCTCTCTTCCTTTTTTTTTCCTTTGTTTTTCTTTTTATTTCTTTTCTTATTTTCTGTTTGCTAATTGTTAGGGCACTAAATGCATTTTGTAAAAAGTGTGACCTAGACCATAAATACCAGTGCATCATACCCTATCACCAAAAACTAGCTTGGACAAAATATAATTTCATATTTATTTTTGATTAAATAAAAGGTAATTAAACATTGTCGTTAGTCACTGTTTGGGGATGTTTGAGTCACTTACCCAACTCCAATGATGTTGGTTTCAATTTTAAAATAGTCTCTGATTTATTTGCCATTTAATGAACAATTTAGTTTCTATGTTGGACAACTTTTATATTTCACTTTCATCTAAATTTGAATTTTGAGTTAGGAGTTGAAATGCATTATGATGCAAATGATGATCATGCATTGTTAATCATGCTGACTTGGCATTATCAAAATGGGATTACTGTGGCTAACCACTGGGGGTGTTATAACATGAAGCGTTGATTCCTTTAAATGGTTAAAAGCTAAAGTTAAATGATAAATATAGTTCCAAATCGACGATGCAACACAATAGTAGAATTATAATATGTTTCAATACAAAGCCACGGTTATAACGTAATCTTTCAGTTTAACAAGTGCTCTAAGCTCTTGTACAAAATCAGGTGCAACTTGCTAGTCAACAAGGAGGATGATCTGCCTCATTTCATCGTCAGCTAAAACAAAACATAGAAACAGTAAACACATGTATATTTGCTAGATTTTAGTATTAAGAAGATGACCAGGTAATCTCTAAGAAAGAAGATATGATAAGTGGACAGGTCAATTCTTCACTTAAATAAACATAAACATAAAAGAAGCAGATAGAATTCCTAACTTGTATTGAGTACTAAGAAAGCCACTCTTGGTAAAGGGGAAGAAATTCTTCTGTTCAAGGAAACAGAGAGATGAATCAGAGCAATTGACAAGACATTTCAAACGCCGACCCAAATGACTTGTAAGCATCAACACTCATCGCAGCCACTTCAGTACTAAGAATATTCAAAGAAACATAACACAGCAATGTAAGAGCTAGAGCTTCTTGATCATAACTTTTATACTTCAACAAAGAATCTAGTGGGCTGATACTGGATCTAGTTAATAAATATGTGGATACGGAAAGCTAGGCTGTTAAGAAGCACTACCACACTCACCAGCCCTCAGATGAAAGGCTATGTATGTTCACAACATAATTGTCTGGTCAGATGAAAAGCTAAGCACTCGCAAAATAACTCTTCAGTGTCGGAAAGAAGGTATGTGAAACAAGAGATTGTTGGATGCGAAGTCGAGTAGGACCAATGCCTCTGTGATGGAAACGCGCAACCAACTGGCCATCCATGTCAACCTGACGTAGCCAATTGTCAAATTTGACCAGCACAATCACATCATTGTCCCAAGACGTGGCCATCACCTCCCAATGATAATCAAACTTCCCAAATTGCACCCCGATCTCCTCAAAGGGCAATTCGACCTGGTATTTTAAGGACCAGACCTCACTTTTGTAGTCCTGCGTCACCCAGATTTCAACGCTCGTCCCTTCATCATTAAGAACAGACATGACGAGCATATCACCCATCTCAAATAGGTCGGCATGGCCAGGAACAATCGGGCAGCGCATCAGCCGGAACGACTCAGCAATGGTGTCAAATACCATTATCTTGTGGCCAATGTACCAATGCAAGCTACCACTGAATAGAACAGACCCGGGGCTGTACATCGCTTCCTTCACTTCGGGGCACCCTATATGCCTCGGCGGCTGGCCGGAGCCTAATGCGAAGACATGAGCGCCATCTTGAGCATCAGGTGCTGGTTCATCAAGCATCGACCTCGGGCATGGATACAACAGCAGTCGGTACTCGCCGGTAGGGCTGTGTGGGTACATCCCAAAAACCGTGAAGCCATAAAGCTGCGGGAGGAGAGCAAGCTGACGAGTTGACGGGTTGCAGATGGCGAAGTGCGTGATGTCGAAGGAGAGGACAAGTAGACCGGAGCAGGAGTACTGGAGCAGGAGGCCGTCAACGGTGTGAAGTCGCACGATGTGCTGGAGCTGGTCGGCGGCGTCGACCCTTGCTCTGTGCCTGTGGTCGAACGGAATGATGTCTACGGACTCGACGACGTCGCCGGCGCAGTTGTAGCAGTCGGAGAGGGGGGGGGGGGGGGGGGGGGCGGACGAGGAGAGGCGACGCTGCTGCACTTGAGGCCTCCGCCATGGTCGCCGGCTGGGAGCTCCTGCTCTGCTTGTAGCGGCGGCGGCGGCGGACTGGTAGGTTTTCCTCTCTCTCGTCGCGGAAACAACAGAAATGCATTTAGGCTGGGCTTAGCCCATCTCGTTGACTGCTGCTCTTAAACGGGCTGTGCTTGGCTCAGGTTCCTTTGAATCCTTGTACATAATGTACCAAATTTGAATCCTTGTACTGAAACGTGATATCAATTGTCCATTCATATTGATCCAATGGTCTGCGTTGCAGAGAGATCCAAGACTACAGTAACCCAACTCCAAATATTATATGCATGGTCTCTTTTGGAACATAATCTTCACCAACACAAAATAAACATGGAAGCGGAGTTCATGCCCATCGCCGTGTGTCAGTGTGCATAGCCACTGCATGGACGACGGTTAGCAGCATACCCGACTCTTCCTCCCCGCGCCCGCCACACCGACAACAACTCCACGTGTGTTGCTTCGCATGCCGCCGCCCCAACCCTACACCATCAACTACCGCAACCAGTGGACGGTGCCGGATTTAGGATTCACATTTGGTGGGGCTAGACATTTCTTATAGTACCACAATCGCAATAGAAATAGATTGATAAGGTCACACAAGAAACCATGTGCCCCTTCCCTATAAATTATGAGGCATTGCTAGCGCCAGCCCACCACGGCTCGACAGCTAGCTCAGGGTTGGATGATCGACACCTTCCCCCCCCCCCCCCCCCCCCCTACCGCGTAGCACAATGATGGCATGCCTAGTAAGATCTAGCGAGCATTTTTGTCATGTGTGTGTGGGGGGAGCGGGGGGAGCAAACAGGTTTTTCCCTAAAAAAACTAGCAACTGTAAATGATATTGCTGAATAAAAAATATATCATGTTCTATTTATTATTATTTTCAAATGTTATAAGAGTTTTAATAAAATTCTTTGTTCAAAAGTAATTAAAAACAATATTTTTAACACATACAAAAAAAGTTCTTGATGTCTTCGTGCAAAAACCCAAAGATATTTCAATAGATAAAATGTTTTGTACGTAACTATTTGCTTTCTTTAGATATGCTTTGTCTCTTAGAAAAATATTCATATGTTCAAAAGAAAATATTGGTATGTCAAATAAATTGTTCACATGACTTCAATAAATTGTTTTCCTGACTAAAAAAACTACTCTGCACCATGTACGAAAAATGGCCATGCATGCCAAATAAAGTGCTCATGTAACTTCTAAAATATGTTTTGACAGATATGAACATTATGGTATTTTACGCCAATGAAAATGGTCTTGTGTATCTATAAAATGTTCATGCTACTTCTAAAAAATATATACACCTGTGAATAAAAAATATTACTTGAACATTTCATAAAACAACATCAGCAGACTATGTGCTGGTGGAACATATGAAAATTAAAAATAATATATAGTAAAGGGGGGAAGAAAAAAAATGGAAAAGGAAACAAAATAGAGAAAAAGGGAAATATAAACTGAAAAGAAAAGACATGAAAGTAAAACACAAATACTGGAAGGAGCCAACAACAAGAAGCAACATCTGGATAGAAGTGCCTCCTGCTTATAGTTTTTCAAAGCTTAATACAAATTGCCATTAAAGCCTCCGGAAGGGAACCACGTGCACAGTTTTGTAAGGGTGTGTTTGGTTGTGGAACCAAGTGTAATGGAATGGAATGGTTCCATTCCAGAGGAACGGGTCGATTCCATTTAGTGTTTGGTAGCAGCAAAAATTTAGAACCGGTTGGTTCCGTTCCTGTGTTTGGTTGGAGAGGTGGAATGAAAAATGAAACGACATAAAATTCAAACTTTCGGCAACATTTCATTTGTATTTTCAAGACAAACAATATATATTAACAAGCATGACACATAAATAAGGAGAAGGCTGGAACCAAACACACCCTAAGTGGCGCTGGATGTCAGTGCTGTCTAAATAAGGAGAAGGCTGCTAGTTTGATTATGCTTAATTTGACTGTATTAGCTAGCCAAATAATTATGAAGGAATTGCCCGTCAAGGCGTCAAGCTTGCTCATTTTCATGTAATATTTTGTAAGTGCCAGGGAGATAAGGACAGAGGCGATCACAGCGGTGAAGGCACGAAGAGTTTGAAGGTGACCAAATGGGTAGTGGGTCGCATGGTGTATGGGCCGTTGGGCCGTGTACTGGGTTGTGGGCTTGCGGTATATAAGCAAGCGAGACGTGTGTTGTAAGGCATCGATTTGAAATGAAAACAGTCTGAACCTCTCATTCTGCCCTTATCCTCTCCTCGCTCTGTATCTCTCCTCTGTTCATCGTCTAACTCTCTCCACTTCGGCCACCGCTACCCCACCTCACCAACGTTGATCGCCGGCAGACTCTAGGTCGTGACAGTCTGGTATCAGAGCTGTCGCTCCTCTCCGCCGCGTCTCGCCCAAAAAAAATTTCCCGACTCGTTCCTAGCAAATCCGAGGCGATGGTGGCGGATCACCCTAGGGTTCGATCTGCGTAATTCCTGACCTGAGGTGGGTCGATTTGGGGGAAATCGGCAACCACGACGACATTCAAGCCTAATCCGCAGTCGCGCTTCCTCGCGGACTGAGATGGGGGCGTTCCAGGAAAGGATGCTGAAAGAGTTCGCGGAGATCTGCGCCTCGCAGAGCAAATTGGCCGTCGTCGATGGAATCAGCGCGTAGCTCGAGGCCCTCGACGCCAAGCTGACCGAGCAGTCCGCGCGTCTCAATCAGGTACAAGTCAAGGTGGATCTCTCATGTAACACGCTGGGGCAGGTGCAACAGAGTCAAGCCCATGCGACACAGATGAGCAAGCAGCACGGAGTGCCTGAGGTTTCATCTCCAACTGCTTCCGAGGTGTCCGATGGCATCCTTGGCGCGGGGCCACGATCGGTAGGGCGTCCACCACCGCGTCCTATCCAGGTACCTGAGGTACTTCCTGTTCAACAACCGCCTGTACTTCCTGTTGTGGATGAGAGCATGGGCAAGCGGCAATGGATGCCGAAAATGGATTTTCCTAAGTTTGATGGCACAGATGTGCGGATTTGGTTGGACAAGTGTGATGCATTTTTCAGGCTCTATCATATTCCAGACAGTTTTAAGGTCACATCCGCATCTCTGTATTTGTCTGATAACGCAGCTCGTTGGTATCAGGCTTTCAAACAGTCTGGTGAATTTCACACTTGGGAGCAGTTCGGTCAGGCGATACTGCTAGAATTTGATGTTGATGTGTATCGACAGAAGATAAAGAGTTGATGCTGTTGAAACAAGTGGACACTGTGGAAGAATATAAACAACAATTTCTGCAGCTGGTTTACACTGTTAGGCAGTATGAGCCTACGATCAGTGACACTTTTCTGGTTACTCGGTTTGTATTGGGTCTCAAGGACGAGCTCAGATCAGCAGTGGAGTTTCAGATACCTGATACTGTCCAAATGGCAGCTCTGTATGCATCAGTACAGGAAGGGTTACTGCTCCAACAGAAAGCACACAAACCCAATTTTCAGAAAGCTACATATAGCAAGACGGACACTCGTTCTGGTTTAGCAGCTGGTGAACTGTGGAAGGCAAAGCAACTGAAGGAATATCGCCGTGCAAATGGGCTATGCTACAAGTGTGGAGAAAAATGTGTGCCTGGTCATGTATGTAATCAACCTGTAGCAGGAGGGGCACAGTTAAAAGCAGCTGAAGTGCTAGCTACACAGGAAATCATATCTGATGTGGTGCTGGATGCACTAGTAGCAGGAGGACCAGAGTAATGTGCAACTATATCGGTCAATGCTTTATCCGGTGCAAAAAATCCTAAGACCATTCAATTGAGAGCTCTAGTACAAAACAAAGTGGTTTTGATATTGGTTGACTCTGGCAGCACACACACTTTTGTGGACAAAGCTTTTCTGGACAAGATCTCTGTAACTACTGAGCCCCTGGTTGTTCCCTTGCAAGTGAAGGTAGCAAATGGCAGTCTGATCTCCTGTACTGAAGTGGTTCCTCAACTAACATGGTGGATACAGGGACATAGTTTCAGCAACTCTATGCAGGTACTGCCACTGGGAGGCCATGATATTATTTTGGGAATGGATTGGCTAGAGCAATGGGGTGTGATGCAGTGTCTCACTGGGCTGATAAATGGATACAGTTTCAGTATGAAGGCAAAGAGGTCAGGTTACATGGAGTACTACCTGTTCAGCAAGAGAACTTAGAGGAGATATCTGCTGAACAGTTGCTAAAGTGGGAGAAAGGCAATGATGTGTGGGCTACTGCTCTGTTAAATCGCATAGTAATGTCCCCTATCACAGAAGTTCCTCAGGAGGTGCAGCAAGTGTTGGACAGAAACAAGCAAGTGTTCCAATAACCTCACACTTTACCATCACATAGAGCTTTTGACCACACAATCAATTTATTGCTAGATGCTGCTCCTGTCAACTGTAGACCATACAGATACTCCCCTTTGCAAAAGGATGAAATTGAGAAACAAGTTAAGGAAATGTTGGATGTTGGTTTGATTACACCCAGCATGAGTCCATTTACTGAACCAGTGTTGCAGGTTAAAAAGAAAGATGGTACCTAGAGATTTTGTGTGGATTACAGGAGACTGAATGCCATTACTGTAAAAAAACAAATTTCCCATGCCAGTGATAGATGAGATACTGGATGAATTAGGAGGAGCAAAGTGGTTCTCTAAACTTGATCTCAGAGCTGGTTATCACCAGATAAGGATGAAAGAGGAAGATGAATTCAAAACAGCATTCAAAACTCATCATGTGCAGTTCCAATTCAGAGTTATGCCTTTTGGTTTAGCTACTGCTCCAGGCAATTTTCAGTGTGTCATGAATTTTCCTTTTGCAGGGCCCAACAGAAAATATGTGCTTGTGTTTATGGATGATATCCTAGTGTTCAGTGGAACTTTGGAGGAGCATTTAGATCATCTGCAGTCAGTTTATGATATACTCAAAACAAATCAGCTGTTTGTCAAAGAAAGTAAATGTGCTTTTACTCAGTAGTCCTTGGAGTATTTGGGACACATTATTTCTGACAAAGGTGTCTCTACTGATCCTGCTAAGACTGAAGCAATGCTACAGTGGCCAGTGCCAACATCTGTGACTGAATTGAGGGGATTTTTGGGACTAACTAGATATTACAGGAAGTTTGTGAGGAACTATGGCTTATTGGCAAAACCTTTGACTGCTCTTCTGAAGAAACAAGCCTTTGAATGGTCTGATACGGGCACAACAAGCTTTTCAACTGCTTAAACAGGCCATGGTTAATACTCCTGTGTTAGCCCTTCCCAACTTTGACAAGACTTTCACTGTAGAGACTGATGCTTGCAACACTAGGGTGGGTTCTGTTCTATCTCAGGAGGGCCCTAGGAGTGAATAATCAGAAGAAATCTATATATGAGAAGGAATTCCTGACAATTATGTTGGCCATTGACAGATGGAGATCTTACTTGAGCAGAGCACCATTTATTATCAAAACAGACCATCAATGTCTATGTCACTTGGGAGATCAGAACCTCACATCTGATTTACAAAGGAAAGCAATGACAAAGCTACTAGGACTTCAGGTTTCTATTCAATATAGAAAAGGTGTGGAAAACACAGCTGCAGATGCTTTATCCAGAGTAGCTCATTTGTTCTCTGTGCAAAATGTTTCTACTAGCAGGCCAGTCTGGATACAAGAAATTCTCAACTCTTATTCTGTAGATCCAGATGCTCTCTCTATGTTACAAAAGTTGGCTGTGGACTCAACATCTTGTCCTGGTTTTCAGCTTCAGGAGGGACTGCTGAAACAGGACAGTAAGATTTGGGTTGGAGCAAATGTTGGTCTAAAAACAAAGTTGATTCAGGCTATTCACTCTACTCCAGTGGGGGTCATTCAGGTATTTTGCCAACATACCACAGAGTTAAACAGCTATTTAGTTGGAAGTGAATGAAGACAGATGTAGAAAATTTTGTCAAGCAGTGTGGTATCTGTCAGCAAGCAAAACATGAGTTGTGCAAAGCACCAGGACTATAACAGCCTTTGCCTATACCTGACAGCCCTTGGTAGGCAATCAGCATGGATTTTATTGAAGGTTTGCCAAAATCAGAAGGGTACTCGGCCATCTTAGTAGTGGTCGATCGTTTCACAAAAGTAAGCCACTTCCTACCGTTGAAACATCCATTTACGGCAGCTTCTGTAGCAAAGGTGTTTCTCAATAACATTGTGAAACTGCATGGGTTACCACTGGCAATTGTGTCTGACAGAGATAAAATTTTCACCAGTTCATTCTGGAAGGAGTTGTTCAGAATCTGGGGAACAGAGTTAAAGATGAGCACAATATATCATCCGCAGACGGATGGGCAAACCGAACGTGTGAATCAATGTCTGGAAATGTATCGTTGTACATGACTTCCCTACCATTGTACATGACTTCCCTACCAAGTGGGTAACCTGGCTTCCTCAAGCAGAATTCTGGTACAACTCTACATACCACTCCTCTCTGGGATGTACAACATACAAAGCTCTATATGGATATGCACCCAGCATGGGCCAGCTTTTGGGACATCCTCCTTCTCTCAACCCTGATGTCAATGATTGGTTGTCCACACACACTCAACATACAGCTGCCCTCAAAGATCATTTGGCACGTGCGCAGTGCAAATACAAGCACTTTGCTGACAAAAAGCGTTCTGACAGAGTGTTTGAACAAGGGGAAATGGTCTATTTGAGGCTACAGCCATATGCTCAATCAACAGTAGTAAATCGCCCATGTCGAAAGCTGGCGCTGAAGTATTTTGGACCGTACAAGATACTGGACAGGATTGGAGGTGCTGCATACAGGTTGGAGTTGCCAAGGGGAAGTCAAGTACATCCTGTTTTTCATGTGTCCCAGCTCAAGAATCATATGCCGGATCATACACCGGTGTTCGCCACTTTGCCAGTACCCATCGATCTCTCTGCTCCAGGGGTTTGTCCTGAAGAAATCCTGGACCGATGGCTGGTCAAGAAAGGTAACGCTTCCCACCTTCAGATACTCGTCAAGTGGACTAAAATTCCAGCTGCTTCGGCCACCTGGGAGGACTACGATGTGCTCAAGGCACGCTATCCGGCTGCACCAGCATGGGGACACGCTGGTTCTTCAGGGGCGGGTATTGTAAGTGCCAGGGAGATAAGGACAGAGGCGATCACGGCGGTGAAGACGCGAAGAGTTTGAAGGTGACCAAATGGGTAGTGGGTCCCGTGGTGTATGGGCCGTTGGGCCGTGTACTGGGTTGTGGGCTTGCGGTATATAAGCAAGCGAGACGTGTGTTGTAAGGCATCGATTTGAAATGAAAACAGTCTGAACCTCTCATTCTGCCCTTATCCTCTCCTCGCTCTGTATCTCTCCTCTGTTCATCGTCTACCTCTCTCCACTTCGGCCACCGCTACCCCACCTCGCCGATGTTGATCGCCGGCCGACTCTAGGTCGTGACATATTTGTTCTGCAGCAGGACATGAGCCTCTCAATTCCAGCAAGAGCATCCCTCAAAAAAAAAAATTAACTCCAGCAAGAGCAGCTTTGCAGAAACAAGTGTTGTTTATCCCTGTTCGTCATATTTATTACTCCTAACTCACTTTACAGAAACAATTTCACCTTCTATTCATTTTCTTATTTATTACTCCTACCTCACTTCAAACAATCATTGCAATGGCCTCAAGTAGAGGCGGGTCAAGAGTGTGGCGAATCTAACCCACTCGGACTCGCTGGGAAGAGATAATCGACAAACAAAAATCACAAAGGCAATAAAGTTACAACAAAACATTTTTTGACTTCAGTATTTTTCGACATCTGCATGGCGCACAGCTGGTTTTTCACGGTGGATCAACGGTTGGGAGGCCATTGCACACATACAATCCGCTGGAGCACGTTCGCGCGCTATCTTAAAGGGTTATATTTTTATTTCTTTGCTGGATCTAAGCGCCCCCATGAGAAAACCGGAAACTATTACATATCTACAAGAGACAGGCACGGAGAGCAGGTTGGTGCTGTCTGCTGCCCCAAGGGTACCAACTACTACCAGGTCATTCAAGCCAGCCTCGCTGAGACTTCAGATCCTCACCTCTCGCACATCGTTTTGCCCGAATGGGGTGCCGCAGCCTGGGCACTTCCGGTGGGGTAGCTCGAGGTTCCTCTGGATACATATCGAGCAGAATAGATGGAAGCATTTGGTGATCACAACCTGCCAACAACCAACAAAGGAACATCAGCAGCAGGTGGTCACAACTTTAAGATCTTAACACAGAGAAACTGAAACTTCGGTGACATGAGAACACAAATGAATGTGGATCTCAGCTTCTAAAATCTCAAGTCGGGCACAAATCCGCACCATTCAAACATAAGCTGTGCGATTCAATGGAAAGTAGTTACCTCTTTCGGCCGGTCAAAGCACACGCCACACTTGAGAATAGCCTTGCAGTCTTTTATCTCGTCCTGGAGCTTCTGGATAATAGCCTCTTCGTTTTCGGAGGTCAGCTCCATGACTTCATTCTTCACCTCCTCGTATTCTTCCTCGAGCTTTCTCTTCTCGCTTCTATAAGATAGCAAAAGAATGTAACAAGCCCTGGTGGTAGAACAGCAAGATGAACCTGGAACCAAAAATTAACACCACACCAGCAAGCCTAACCTCTCACGATCCAGCTCCGTTCTGAGCTCGGCTATTTTTTTCTGGTTTTGCTCATATTCTTTCTCAGAGGATCCAACGGCGGACCGAAGCCACTTGCGCTCCTTCTCTGCTTCAGATACCTCCAGCAGAGTCTTTTCAATGGTAATTGCATGATGCCTGTTCTCTGAAGAAGTTTTCATAGCTTGTGCGACATAGGCTTTCATCTGAGACATTTATTCAGATAAAGACACTTCAAAATCAGCTCAGTGGTAAACAGACACACACAAAATATATTCTTTTAATACAATATTCGCTTTGACGTGATCTTCAAATACTGTTGGCAGACAGCAAATTGAACTATTGAATAACACATAGGACATGAGTCAGAGATTACCTGCTCTTCACCACGGGCTAGTTTTTGTTTAGATGACTCCAGTGAACTGTTAACCTGATGGAGTTGCTTCTGTAACAAATGCTTTTCAGAGAGAAGGGAAGCAGAGGTGTTGACACCTGATTTTGGCACAATGCAGAATGCAATAGAGATGGCCTCAAATGACAAGGTGTTCTGAGTGCTTTTGGTCCATTACGCCTCCAAGACAACCTCTGATGAAGGAATGTTCTACATGAATTGTCTTCGTCTCGTCGAATCGGTCGATTTTCATATAAAAATCGTCTCAATCCGAGTTCGTATGTAAAAGTTAGAGCTATCTGAATGCAGCCCTGTCAAGAGGCGAAATATGGCGCGCCCCATCAGACACATGTCTGATGGGTGTCTGATGCAATGCGTGAACAATTAGCCCTTCCAGATTGCCTCGAATTGAAAAATGTTCAACATGAAAGTTGTTCGTCTCATCGAAACGGTCAACTTTCCTTTTGGGCACATTTTCATCCAAGGTCGTTTACTGTCTCAAAAAAGACCCGCAAGGTGCAGCCAGAAAACTTGCCGGGATGGAAACCTTGCCGGGGAAATCTTGCCGGGAACAGTAACCTTGCCGGGGTGAGAAAACTTGCCGGGATGAAAACCTTGCCGGGGAAATCTTGCCGGGAACAGTAACCTTGCCGGGGTGAGAAAACTTGCCGGGATGAAAACCTTGCCGGAGAAATCATGCCGGGAACAGTAGAAACTGTCAAGGCCAATCCGACCAGATGCTGAAGATGGGCTTAAATACTTATCTAGATGGCCTCAGATCAAAAAGTGTTCAACATCAAAGTTGTTCGTCTCGTTGGAACGGTTGAAATTGCTTTTGGGCTCATTTTCATCCAAGGTGGTTTACTGCCTCAAAAAGGAACCGCAAGGTACAGCCAGAAATCTTGCCGGGTGAGAAGCTTGCCGGGCGTGAGAGATTCGGCCCTCAAGATGGCTTCAGATCAAAAAGTGTTCAACATCAAAGTTGTTCGTCTCATCGAAACGGTTAAAATTACTTTTGGAGTCATCATCATCTGATGTAGTATACGACCTGCAGAGACGCTACAAGAGTCGTACGGTCCAGTCAGCTACATGAACGAATCCGACTCGAAATTGAAGATGACCTCGTGGAGTATTCAAGACGGCCTTATTTGGAAAAGTGATCAACATACGGATTGTTGGCCTCGTCGAAGCACACAAAATTGGTATTTGAACTGTCTCCATCGGAAGTCATATGCAGATTCCGCAGCCCACGCAAGAAGCAAGACATAAGATTGGACCAGATTCGGGCTGAATCCAAGTGAGAACAGAACTAGGACTCTAGGACCTGAATTGATGTAATTTTCTTGTAAGGAAAACCTAAATAAATCCTTTGCTTGTACGGGAAGTCCAGCCGCCTCTTATATATGTTGGGGGTGACGGCCGATTGAACAACACACAATCGAACAAATCAATAGACTACTTTTTATCTATGTTTTATCTCTCCATCGTTTTCTTCATCGTTCTTCGCTGTTCCTCGAGTTTGAGAGCTGCGAATCCCAAGGCTCTAGGGGCGAGCGAATCGACCTAGGGCAGCCCATTGCCGCCGCGCGCCCTGACGGGGTCCCTCCCGGGCGTGTGGGGTTTCGGGTCTCCAAAAGCGCCCGCCGGCTGTCCTGCGTATCGCGCTGTCGGTCGGGTGTCCTTCGACGTGAGCTGCGGTGCATCACCCCCGGCGTCGAGGGTACACGTGACGTGATCGTGTGTCAACACACTTTTTGGCGACTCCGCTGGGGACGAAGATCAATCATCATCATCCACCATGTCCGATCTTCCCAAGCCATCTGAGGTAGACGCCGATAACATCATTAAGCCCAGTCTTGATGAGATATCGGCCGATCATCGCCATGTCTATGAGGAGTACAAGAAGGCACGCGAGGAGAAGGACTTACAGGAATTCCTTGCAAAGTTAAAGAAGGATCGCCAAGGCAACATCACTCCGATTGAAGAAATCAAGTTCCCTCCTCTTCAAGCCGAGCAGGTTAAATCCTCTGTAAGTACTGCCTTTTCTCCTGAGCAGTGGGCTGAGATTGAGAGTCGTATTGCTGATGGTAACAATCTAGTTTATCAAACTTTCCTAGAAAATACTAATGCTCAGAAGAATATATCTCAATCATCTAGTGGTAATGGTGGTATAGCTGCTAGTGTGCAAAATCCTAATCTGGCTTTACCTATTTCATCGGCGCCTCCCGTGCCGATGACTTATTATCCTACACAAACCAATCAGATTGTGGCTGCACCCATTAATCCTATCATGAACATGCCAGGTTCGGTGGCAACGCCGAACCAAACCCTACCTATAGGTACAACCACTCGGCCACTACCGAACTATGGTTCGGCGTACATGCCATAATTCCTACCTACAGCTAGTAGTCATACTGCCCCTATGCCACTGCAACAAGCTTCATCGTCTACTACAGACGATGCTCTAGCTAATCTTAGAGAGGAGATGGCTAAGATGCTCCGAGAGAATTTTGGAGTTGAGTTGCCAAGGAACCGTATTTACCAAAAGCCATATCCAGAATACTTTGATGCCATTCAATGCCCTCCGGGATATAAAATTCCAGATTTTGTTAAGTTTAATGGAGAGGGTACAAAAACCACATGGGAGCATGTTAGTCAATACTTGGCACAATTAGGTGAAGCAGGCTCACTAAATGAATTGAAAGTGCGTTTATTTCCTTTATCATTAACTGGTACCGCATTTTCATGGTTTTCTTCTTTACCACATGGTTCCATTCGAGTTTGGTCGCAGCTAGAGTAGAAGTTTCATGATCACTTTTATAGCGGCGATAACGAGCTTAAGTTATCACATCTTACAACAGTTAGACAAAAGCATGATGAATCGGTCTCCGATTACGTCAGAAGATTTAGAGATACAAAAAACCGGTGCTATAGTTTGGTGATAACCGAGAGAGATTTGGCTGATCTTGTGCTTAGTGGTTTGAAAATTCCCATTAGAGAAAAGCTAGAGGGATATGAGTTTTTAAATGTCAACCAAGTCTTACAAAGGGCTTTGGCTCAAGAAAGCCAAAGCAAAGAGCTCAAAGAAGTGCATAGATATAAAGCGGATCGTCCTAAGATGAACATGGTTGAATATGATAGTGATTACTCGGATGATGAGGGTGATATTTATGCTACTGAATTTGTTTGGCCATCTAAGGCCAAACCCTTCACTTGCAATGATCTGAAACCGATTCATAAGAATCATGATGAAGAGATGAAGTTTACTTTTAACATTGCCAAGTGTGATAAAATATTTGATGCTTTGCTGCAAGCCAAAATTATTAGAATATCTCATACTTTACCGCCGTTTGAAGAGCTGAAACGACGCGCTTATTGCAAGTATCATAATTCTTTTTCTCATGCTACTAACGATTGCAATGTTTTTCGACGACAGATACAATCGGCCATTAATGATGGACGATTGAACTTTTCTGAGATGCAAGTTGAAAAACAGCCCTTTCCAATGAATACCATGGATTTGGAAGGGAAGAAGCTGCTCATTCGGCCGGAGGTAGCCAAATCTGCTAATAAAGCTAATGCCATTGTTGGTCAGCCCAGGAAAGATAAGGAGAGCGACAAGGTCTTGGGGAGACAAGTCGTGCTTGACAAGCAACCCGGTGGCAAGGAAATAATCAAGATCACCATCAAGAATCCTGCATTCGGGGGGAAACCGCAAGTGCAAGAAAATACTCGTGTTAAATTTGTTAAGCCCAAGAGTCCAGAGGTTGGCAAGTGGAAGACGAATGAAGCTAAAGTGCAGCGCAAGAAGATCAAGCCAACTTTTGATATGTTGTTGTCCAAATATGCCAGTCAAGCGGCCAGTTCTAGCTCTAACCGGTCATCAAATTTGAAGCGCTCAAGGTCACCTCCTCGGGAAGAATTTCAGCATCATACAAGGCCATATGGGTCGTGGGCACCGGGACCATGGATGCCGCCACCCCCCTATGCGCCATACTACATGGGAGACTTCAATGGAGGATGGTGGCAGCCCCCAATGGCCCCTTATGCTTTTCATCCGGGTTGGGCAGAACTAAGGAGGCCCGTTCATGAGAGACTTTCTTATCCCACACGAGGCCGTTTGAACAATGGTGTCAATCGGCCAATACAAGATAATCAAAAAAGGGTTGGCAAGCAAGTGTGGCGTGCTAAATCACCAAGTGCAGAAATTTTAGAGCCTAGCAAGCAAAAGGAGGAGAATACTAGTGCTGAAACTATTATGATAGGCACTAAAGAATTGACAATCAAAGAGCCGATTATTTTTGAAAAACCGGCTGGTTCCAGTAAAGATGTGGCTGTTGTCCAGCAGGGTCCCATGGCTAATGATCATGAAGCTAGCACAAGCAAGGCCAAGTTGAGGGATCCAAAATATACTCAGCCTAAGTGGTGTCCTTTCGGTCTGACCAAGGCACAAAAAAGGAGACTGCAGTGCATGAGGAGTCAAGAGATGGCAGAACAGGAGGCCGAGAAGCAAAGAGATAAATTGTTCGAAGACATTCGGCCCATGGTACCCCCAAAACAAGTGTGGAAGCCAAAGCAAAAGGAAAATATAGCAGCTTCTGCATTGATCATAGCAACACCTACACCACCAACGGAGGACGATGCAGCTACTATTACATCGTCCACTTTGCCTGCTGCTTCCTCTTCCCTTGGAGATATTTCGGAGTCAGTGGACATGCTTGCGGAAGGAGATGAAATGCTTGATTATGAGTCTACACCGGTTCATGAAGGTATGGATATTAATATGGTGTATTACTTACCCGCTGAATTTCATGCTATAGATGAAGAAGGGGAAGTGGCTCAGCTAGATTTTGGTCCTAAAAATGCTATATTCGAAAAGCCAAAAGAACCGGTGACGCACTTGAAGCCATTGTTCCTTAAAGGTCATATTAATGGATCGCCGGTGGCTAGAATGCTTGTCGACGGTGGTGCTGTGGTGAATCTTATGCCATATTCGGTTTTCAAAAAATTGGGGCTGCGTGATGAAGAGTTAATAAAGACCAACATGGTGCTTAATGGATTTTAAGGCAAAGAGAAAACTGAAGCCAAAGGTGTAATGTATGTGGAGCTTACGGTGGGAAGCAAAACTTTGGCTACCGCATTCTTTGTCGCCGAGGTGCAAGGTAACTACAATACGATATTAGGCCGCGATTGAGTTCATGCAAACCAATGCGTGCCATCTACTATGCACCAGTTTTTAATTCAATGGGTTGATGATGAAGTAGAAGTCATTCATGCGGATAATTCGGCTTGTGTTGCTTTGGCCGATGCATCAGTGGATTGGCAACATCCCAATGCTACTTGCTTGACGGGGCGCGACTTATCAGAATTTGATTTTCTTAGCGCCACAAAAAGTGATTTCGTGCCCGTTTCTTTAAAGCCGGTTGGTGGCAATCGGCTCCAAGGTATGATGTATTTAAATGGATTCTAACTCAGATTGGTTGCAAAAGTGTCTTGTTGAATATCGGTCCAATGAGAATGATATGTATGAGTCTATAGAGGAGTTAGATGATATGGATAAATTAGAACAAGGTTTTACGTCGGCCGATCCATTAGAAGAGATAGACATAGGAGATGGTTCAATTCCTAGGCCGACATTTGTAAACCAAAATTTAAGAGCTGATCATAAAGCAAAGTTGATCGAGCTATTGAAGGAATATGTTTGTTGCTTTGCATGGGAATATCATGAGATGCCAGGTTTAAACCGAGAACTAGTGGAGCATCGGTTACCTATAAAGGCTGGTTTTAGACCGTACAAACAATCGGCCAGAAAGTTTAACCCAAAAACATATGACCGGATGAAGGAAGAGATCAGTCGTTTGCTTAAAGCTAATTTTATTAGACCTTGCAGGTATGTCGAGTGGATTTCTAACATTGTACCAGTAGAGAAGAAAGGCTCCGGCAAGTTGAGGGTGTGCATTGATTTCAGAGATTTGAATAGAGCTGCACCAAAAGATGAGTATCCCATGCCAATAGCTGATATGCTTATTAATGATGCTTCTGGACATAAGGTCATTAGCTTTCTTGATGGTAATGCGGGGTATAACCAGATTTTTATGGCCGAAGAGGACATGTCCAAAACAGCTTTTCGATGTCCTGGTTTTCTTGGTTTATTTGAGTGGACAGTGATGACCTTTGGATTAAAGAATGCCGGTGCCACGTATCAAAGGGCTATGAATTTAATTTTTCATGATTTACTTGGTGTTATACTTAAGGTTTATATTGATGATATTGTTGTCAAATCGGATGCTTTCGAATCTCATCTAGCCGATTTGCGCTTAGCTTTTGAAAGAATGAAAAAATATGGACTGAAGATGAATCCTTTGAAGTGTGCATTTGGCGTGTCGGCTGGGAAGTTTTTGGGTTTCATTATTCATGAAGATGGCATAGAGATTGATCCCAAAAAGATAGAGGCTATACAGAAAGTGGAGGCTCCAACATGCAAGAGAGATATGCAAAAGTTCCTTGGCAAGGTCAATTATTTGAGAAGGTTCATAGCTAATCTGTCAGGGAAAGTTGATGCATTTACTCCTATTCTTCGATTAAAGAACGATGTTGATTTCACTTGGGGGCAAAACAGCAAGAAGCATTTGATATGATCAAGAACTATTTGTGCACTCCTCCTGTGATGAAAGCGCCCAAGCATAAGGAACCCTTTAATCTTTACATTGCAGCGGAAGAAGGTGTTATTGGTGCTGCTTTGACTCAAGAAACCGAAGGAAAAGAGCATGCTATTACATATTTGAGCAGGCGTTTATTGGACGCTGAGACAAGGTATACATTTATTGAAAAACTATGCCTATGCTTATATTATGCTTGCACAAAATTGAGACATTATCTAGTGCCTAGTACTTGCATAATAGCTTGTCAAACCGATGTCATCAAATACATGTTGCATAGGCCAATTCTTAGTGGTAGAATTGGCAAGTGGGCTTATGCTTTAATTGAATATGATTTGGCTTATGAATCTCTAAAATCCATGAAAGGCCAAATTGTTGCTGATTTTATTGTTGAACATCGGATTGATGACAAGCATGATATTGATATAAACCTTGTCTCATTAGTACCATGGAGATTATATTTTGATGGTTCGGTTTGTAGCAATGGCCAAGGTGTTGGTATTGTTTATATATCTCCTCATGGTGCTGTTTTTGAAGCCTCATGCCGCTTAGAATATTTTTGCACAAACAATCAAGCCGAATATGAGGCATTGTTATTCGGCCTGGAGATGTTACTTGCTGTAGGTGCTACACATGTTGAGGCTTTTGGTGATTCGTTATTAGTAGTGCAACAAGTGTCCAAAGTCTTTCAATGTTTAGACGAATCACTTAATGTTTATCTTGATAAGTGTCTAGATACAATTTATACTTTGGATTATTTTAGCATTGCTCATATATCTAGACATGACAATTGGAGAGCAAATGAGTTGGCACAACAAGCATCCGGCTATCATGTTGATCATGGCATGTTTCATATTTCTCAGAAGCCGATGTCTTGTCTTCCAAATATGGGAGAGGCCGAACCAGAGCCCACTGATTCGGCCAGTAACAAAAAATCTAGTGCAGGTGAAAATCATGACTGGAGGAAGCCCATTATGGATTACTTGCGCGATCCGAGTGAAAGGGTGGACAGGACTATTCGGCGTATGGCTTTCAAATATACAATAAGAGATGGTGGTCTTTATCGCCGAACGGTTGAAGATGTTCTTTTGAAGTGCTTGGACGAGGACCAAGCAAGAGTTGCTATGGGAGAAATACATGAAGGCATTTGTGGTACTCATCAGTCGGCTCCCAAGATGAAGTGGTTATTGCGACGTGCTGGATTTTATTGGCCGACTATGATCAATGATTGCTTCAGGTACTATAAAGGGTGTGAAGCTTGTCAAAAATTTGGTGATATTCAATTGGCTCCTGCTGCTATGTTACATCCTATTATCAAGCCGTGGCCTTTTAGAGGATGGGGTTTAGATTTCATTGGGCAAATTCATCCATCTTCCTCGAAGGGGCATCGGTTCGTGTTGGTGGCAACCGATTATTTCACCAAGTGGTCTGAAGCAGTACCTCTCAAGAACATGACACATACGGAGGTAATTCAATTCATGACAGAGCACATTATTCATAGATTCGGTGTTCCTCAGACATTGACTACAGATCAAGGTTCGTCTTTCATGTCACATCAAGTTAGAGAATTTGCCGAATCATATAACATAAAGTTGCTCAATTCATCTCCGTATTATGCCCAAGCTAATGGACAGGCTGAGTCTAGCAATAAGATATTGATCAAGCTCATCAAAAAGAAGATTGAGGATAATCCAAGAAAATGGCATCAGTTATTGTCTGAAGCTTTATGGGCACATAGAATCTCAAGGCATGGTGCTACCAAGGTAACTCCATATGAGCTAGTATACGGTCAAGAGGCTGTTTTACCAGTGGAAGTGAATTTGAGTGCTTTGAGAATAGCCAAACAAAATGATTTATCGGCAGTGGACTTTTACAATTTGATGATGGACAACATTGATGAAGTTGCCGATAAACGTTTGGCTGCTTTGAAGGCCATAGAGAGGGACAAGCTGAGGGTAGCAAGGGCTTATAATAAAAAGGTCAAGTTGAAGAACTTTCAGGTTGGCGATCTTGTGTGGAAAGTGATTCTGCTGATTGGTTCTAGAGATAAAAAATTCGGGAAGTGGTCTCCAAACTGGGAAGGTCCTTTTAGGATTGCAAGGATAGTTCCTGGAAATTCATATTTGGTGGAATCCATAGAAGGAGTATTATTACCTCGAGCTCTCAATGGCAGATATCTGAAGAAGTACCACCCGAGTGTGTGGCAAGAAGCCTGATTAGGCAATGGCCGATGTATGATTATCGCCCTTAGCATAAACCTGGCCGATACATAATTATCGCCCAGAGAAATATAGATGGTCGATGGAGTGTTGACATCGTCCTTAGAACAAACATGGTGCAAATTATTTTTTGGCATGCAAGCTTTGCCGAAAAACAGGGGGGCATGTGTTGACACCTGATTTTGGCACAATGCAGAATGCAATAGAGATGGCCTCAAATGACTAGGTGTTCTGAGTGCTTTTGGTCCATTACACCTCCAAGACAACCTCTGATGAAGGAATGCTCTACATGAATTGTCTTCGTCCCGTCGAATTGGTCGATTTTCATATAAAAATCATCTCAATCCGAGTTCGTATGTAAAAGTTAGAGCTATCTGAATGCAGCGTTGTCAAGAGGCGAAATATGGCGCGCCCCATCAGACATATGTCTGATGGGTGTCTGATGCAATGCGTGAGCAATTATCCCTTTCAGATGGCCTCGAATTGAAAAACGTTCAACATGAAAGTTGTTCGTCTCGTCGAAACGGTCAACTTTGCTTTTGGGCACGTTTTCATCCGAGGTTGTTTACTGCCTCAAAAAAGACCCGCAAGGTGCAGCCAGAAAACTTGTCGGGATGGAAACCTTGCCGGGGAAATCTTGCCGGGAACAGTAACCTTGCCGGGGTGAGAAAACTTGCCGGTATGAAAACCTTGTCGGGGAAATCTTGCTGGGAACAGTAACCTTGCCGGGGTGAGAAAACTTGCCGGGATGGAAACCTTGCCGGAGAAATCTTACCGGGAACAGTAGAAACTGTCAAGGCCAATCCGACCAGATGCTGAAGATGGGCCTAAATACTTATCTAGATGGCCTCAGATCAAAAAGTGTTCAACATCAAAGTTGTTCGTCTTGTCGGAATGGTTAAAATTGCTTTTGGGCTCATTTTCATCCAAGGTGGTTTACTGCCTCAAAAAGGACCTGCAAGGTACAGCCAGAAATCTTGCCGGGTGAGAAGCTTGCTGGGCGTGAGAGATTCGGCCCTCAAGATGGCTTCATATCAAAAAGTGTTCAACATCAAAGTTCTTCATATCGTCGAAACCGTTAAAATTGCTTTTGGAGTCATCATCATCTGATGTAGTATACGACCTGCAGAGACGCTACAAGAGTCGTACGGTCCAGTCAGCTACATGAACGAATCCGACTCGAAATTGAAGATGACCTCGTGGAGTATTCAAGATGGCCTTATTTGGAAAAGTGATCAACATACGGATTGTTGGCCTCGTCGAAGCACACAAAATTGGTATTTGAACTGTCTCCATCGGAAGTCATATGCAGATTCCGCGGCCCACGCAAGGAGCAAGACAGAAGATTGGACCAGATTCGGGCTGAATCCAAGTGAGAACAGAACTAGGACTCTAGGACCTGAATTGATGTAATTTTCTTGTAAGGAAAGCCTAAATAAATCCTTTGCTTGTACGGGAAGTCCAGCCGCCTCTTATATATGTTGGGGGTGACGGCCGATTGAACAACACACAATCGAACAAATCAATAGACTACTTTTTATCTACGTTTTATCTCTCCATCGTTTTCTTCCTCGTTCTTCGCTGTTCCTCGAGTCTGAGAGCTGCGAATCCCGAGGCTCTAGGGGCGAGCGAATCGACCTAGGGCAGCCCATTGCCGCCGCGCGCCCTGACGGGGTCCCTCCCGGGCGTGTGGGGTTTCTGGTCTCCAAAAGCGCCCGCCGGCTGTCCTGCGTATCGCGCTGTTGGTCGGGTCTCCTTCGACGTGAGCTGCGGTGCATCACCCCCGGCGTCGAGGATACACGTGACGTGTTCGTGTGTGTGGCGCCCCCGACTCAATCGTACACTAATCATACACGCAAACGTGTACGATCAAGCACAGGGACTCACGGGAAGATATCACAACACAACTCTAACACAATTTAAACGGAGGTCCACAATATTACAGACCAGGGATCCGAAGATCCGAATACATAAGTCAGTCATACAAATATTATCTGAGTACAGACATAGTTAGACAAGTTTTGCCTTAAGAAGGCTAGCACAAACAGCGACACTAGATCGAAAGGCGTTGGCCTCCTGCCTGGGAGCCTCCGATCCTACTCCTGGTCATCTGGCTCGATCCAGTAGTAAGTACCCTCTGGACCCTCCTGGTAGTAAGCTCCGGTCATGGCATCTGGCTCCTGGACTCCATCGTCTATTTGTATCATCAAGGTGGGGGATATGGGGAAAAGAGAAAGTAAAGCAACCGTGAGTACTCATCCGAAGTACTCAGCAAGCAAGGATCTATACTACATATGCAACATTATCAATGGAGAAAGGCTGTATATGTGGACTGGGCTGCAGAAATGCCAGAATAGAGAGAAGGCCTAGTCCTATCGAAGACTAGCATCTTCAAACATCTTCACAAGCCATCATCTTGCAGCAGTAGAAGAGAGTAGAATAGCATTTTATTTAGCAAACATGTTGAAGTACAGCTTAAAGATCCTTCCTCGACTCCCAAGCGAGAAAGCGATCCCGAAGCTTCAATTAAGTAACAAGTATCCAGTTTAAGTAGTAGATCGGGATACATAAACTGAGCGTCCTTTACCGTAGGACCGGCTATCGATAGAAGATTCATCCCTGCAGGGGTGCACTACTGTTACCCAACACGCTCGATCAACTCTGGCCGGACATACTTGCTGGGTAATGCCCGTCCTCGGAAGATCAACACGAAGCAACGCTCTACCTAGGCCGGCAGAGAGGTCAGCACGCCGGACTAACCTATGCACCCAGAGGTCTCGGGCCATCGCCTAGGGCACCCTGCCCGTTGCGAGACTAGCCGGGGTGCAGGCGCGACACTGAACTCGTCAGTGAAGTATCCAGCCCAATCCCGACAATCAGCCCGCACGGTGAATCGTGACGTCAGACGAGCTTTCGGGAGAAACGTACTTCGCAGAGGGTCCCATAACCATTATCCCGCGTGGTGGTAGTGCGTATAGGGCACGTCGACCCACTCAGATCACACACCCAAATCCAATAGGCTCAATTAGTATCACGCGGAGACAATCAGAGTCTCTGATGCTCCGCCACAATGTCACACTCGAGTGCCCTTCCGGCACACCCGACATCATAGATCCCCAGCGGGTACCCACCAGGGTGGACCCGCCTGTAACAGAGATCAAGTAATCGTGTGGTCATAACATCAAGGGGGAAACCCGAGGAATCACCCTCGGCGGATTCCACTCGACGAAATCATCAGGGTGAATGTATGAGGTATCACCCTCGAGGTTCACACTGAGGGTTGCACGACAGAGTCGTATCGGAAGTGGAGAAGGAGGAATCACCCTCGATGACCACGACCGAACAGCTATACTGCAGAGTATTCATCAGGAGTGCGTTACGAGGTATCACCCTCGGCACTCGATAGTTACTATGCAGAGTCGTACAACTAAGGGGGATGAAGTGATGTGTCGGTCTCTGGTCGACGATCACGTTGATCGAGTCGTCGATGATCAAGCAGGGGCATTGTAACATCCCCAGGTTACTTCACTCTGGTTAAGCTACTTAACCTGCCATGTCATCATGATCATTCTAACAAATTTTATTAGAAAATAATTTAACTTCAAATCAAAATTCAAATTGCAACTCAAATATTTATTTCTTCAATCAACCAAACAAAATTGTTCATGATGTTGCAAATATTCCCAAGGCATTTATAAAATTGAAACCAACTTCATATAAACTCCAAAAATGCCCCTGGACATTTACAACAGTAGTCCAGCAGCATTTAACTCACCTCATTCAATTTCAAAAAAATATTAAAACTATTCCAATTGCCTCCAAAATATTTGTGGCACTGTCTAAACTCACCAGTGAATTAATGGGACACTTTCCATATTTTCCCAAGGTGAATAGTGTGCCCAAATATTCTGTTACTCCTCTCTGTTAATCAAATAAAAGAAAACAGAAAAAGAACTAAAGGAAAAGGGGCCAGAGGCCACTTACCTGGCGACTAGGCCGCGCTGGCCCAGCCCACTCCCACCTGCCCGTCGTCCTTCCTCCCCTCCATGTCATCGTCTCCGTGGGCGAGCGCGCCCGCACCGGTCACCGCTCGCCACCGCGGCAGGAGCAGGTGGGGCGAGGGGATAAGCTCATCCCGAGCCGTTCCCCCTGGTCGCCCTCGCCACTCACCTCTTCCTCTCTCCCTCGCGCACGCCCATTCCCCTCCCCTTCCCCTCTGCCTCGGCGGAACCGACGCCGCGCGCCGTGCTTCGACGCGGCCACCGGCGCCCGTCTGCCTCTCTGACAAGTCCGGTGGACTCACCGCGGTCTCCCTCTTCTTCTGGTGAACTCAGGCGAGACCGGGGAGCCGTGCGGTCGCCGTTCGTCTCCATCCCCATCTCCGGCCATCGCGACGAATTCCGGCGACCTCGACCTCCTCTGCAGCTACAAAACCGCCACGGGCCAACTTGTGCCGCTCGGTGAGCCACCGCCTCTCTCCATCTCCCTCCCCGAGCTCTCCGGCTAGTCGCACGTGTCGCCGCCATTACCGGCCAAACCGTACTCCGCCGCGGAGCTCGCCGTCGTCGCTGCACTTGACCATTCAACGAACCACGGGCACGGGCGTGCTTCTGGGGAACCCCTGCTTCGTCCTAGCTAGCTAGCTCGCTCGAAAAGCACCCCGAGGCCGCTACTCCGATCGCACCCGAATACTCCTCCACCGCCCGTGGTCGCCGGCGACGTTCCGGCCTCCCGCTGGTCCAACCGGTGGCACTGCTCGACGCGCGAACTCACCAAGAACTAAAGGAAAAAGGGCCAGAGGCCACTTACCTGGTGACTGGGCCGCGCTGGCCCAGCCCACTCCCACCTGCCCGTCGTCCTTCCTCCCCTCCGTGTCATCGTCTCCGTGGGCGAGCACGCCCGCACCGATCACCGCTCGCCACCGCGGCAGGAGCAGGTGGGGCGAGGGGATAAGCTCACCCGGAGCCGTTCCCCCTGGTCGCCCTCGCCACTCACCTCTTCCTCTCTCCCTCGCGCACGCCCATTCCCCTCCCCTTCCCCTCTGCCTGGGCGGAACCGACGCCGCGCACCGTGCTTCGACGCGGCCACCGGCGCCCGTCTGCCTCTCTGACAAGTCCGGTGGACTCACCGCGGTCTCCCTCTTCTTCTGGTGAACTCAGGCGAGACCGGGGAGCCGTGCGGTCGCCGTTCGTCTCCATCCCCATCTCCGGCCACCGCGATGAATTCCGGCGACCTCGACCTCCTCTGCAGCTACAAAACCGCCACGGGCCAACTTGTGCCGCTCGATGAGCCACCGCCTCTCTCCATCTCCCTCCCCGAGCTCTCCGGCTAGTCGCACGTGTCGCCGCCATTACCGGCCGAACCGTACTCCGCCGCGGAGCTCGCCATCGTCGCTGCACTTGACCATTGAACGAACCACGGGCACGGGAGTGCTTCTCGGGAACCCCTGCTTCGCCCTATCTAACTAGCTCGCTCGAAAAGCACCCCGAGGCCGCTACTCCGATCGCACCCGAATACTCCTCCACCACCCGTGGTCGCCGGCGACGTTCCGGCCTCCCACTGGTCCAACCGGTGGCACTGCTCGACGCGTGAACTCGCCCGCTTCCGAACGCAAGTGAAAACGCGCGAAACGGTGCGCCACAGCCGTTTTCCGGCGATGTCCGTTCCTCGCCGCCGCTTTTCGGGTCGTCGGCGGCGAAGTTCCGGCGACTCCGACGTGGCACCGGCGTGGGGTCCACCCACAGACACTGCCCAGTGGGCCCAGGCCGCCGTTTGACCACGTTGACCCCGGTCAACGCACTACTGTTCCCTAATGACGCTGACACGTGGGCCCTTTCGATTAATTAACATAGTAAACTATTATCTAAAATTAATTAAATAATTAACCAAATCTATACACTGACAGATGGGGCCCACTCCCTAATTAACTCGTTTAATTAGATTAATTCACTGTTAAAGTAACAGAGGCTGACATGTGGGTCCCACTGGACCCACATGTCATGTTTGACTGGTCAGCCGACTGTTGACTTGCTGATGTCAGCATGTCGTCATGCTGACGTCATAATCCAATTCTGTTAATAATAAATAAATTCCAGAAATTCAAATAATCTTTGAAAATTAATAACTTTTAAACCGTAGCTCGGATCGAAAAAGTTAAAACATGAAAGTTGCTCAGAACGACGAGACGCATCCGGATACGCAGACCGTTCGTCTGTCACGCGTCCCTAGCATAGTGAACCTGCATCCGTCCTCCTCCATTTCATCTGTCCGGAAAGGCCAGATTTCGGGAAAACATTCCCGGATGATCTCCTCCTTCACCGTTGTCGTGTAGCACTACGTTAGGCCACCTCTAGCATTGTGTATCGTATTGTCATGCATATGTTGCCATGTATTTATATTGTTTCTTCCCCCTCTTCTCTCTCGGTAGACCCCGACGTTGACATAGCTCCCGAGGCAGACGCAGCTCCGGAGTACAGCTACGTCCCCGACGACACCACCGACGACCTTGCCCTTGCCACAGAGCAAACAGGCAAGCACCCCCATTTTGAGCATGCCTATATCGCCTATTCTCTTCTCTCTTATGCTTGCATTAGAACTGCTGCTGCTACTGTTTCCTATATCTGTTGCATAGCCTGTTTATTGTAACCTGCCTTGCTACCTTACTGGTTATCCTAGACTGTTTAGAATAGGCTGGGTAGAGACCCGACAGAGACCCCCACTTGATCCCGACTGCCCCGCTGGATGTCAGAAGACCCGATCATCGGGATTGAAGACTAGACCCTGGCACCGCACATCACTTCTCCCTATGTTGCTCGACACTGCTGGGTTACTATTGAGTGCCGAGGGTGATACCTCGTCAGCACTTCTGATGTTAACCTTGTAGGTTAGTTACTCGGTCGTGGTAAGCGAGGGTGATTCCTCCTACACCACCCCCGATAACGACATCGTCGCGCAACACCTCAAGTGTGGACCTTGAGGGTGATTCCTCCTTCGTTCACCTTGACTATAACATCAGGTGGGATTCCATCGAGGGTGATTCCTTAGGGCTCCCCTGGTGTCAGACACACATATACTGTTGTTGAGTTGGCTTGCACTAAACCATGATTCCTGAGGGGTACCCGCGCGAGCTTAATGCGAAGTGATGTGGAGTCGGGTTGACCTGGATGGTGCCCGCGAGATAACTACGAGGCGTGGCCGGGCATTCTTGGCCCTTGCCGCAAGTCCTCGAGATGGGGCGACGGGGTCACATCGATCGTGAGTCTTTGCTCGTTTCCGCGCGCTCCTAATCCACTACGGTTTGGATATTTGATCCGAGGGGCCTCTGGCCCGATAGCACTAACCATCACGTGGGCATAGTATGGGCGTTCTGCGTCATATACATCAGCCAAAGCTCTATTGATGTCAGCGAGGAGCGGCCCGTTTTGGATTGGACTGGGAACGCAACTGCGCTTGTATTAAGGGGTTGCTAGGTGTGCTTCCGAAACTTCCTTGCAACGTGCAGGGTTCCCGGGGCGAAGGCCCAAGACCCCCGGGGGCATAGGTTAGTCCGGCGTGCTGACCTCTCTTTAGAGCCTAGGTCGGGTTGCGGCGTGTTGTTTGGCCGAGGCCGGGCATGACCCAGAAAAGTGTGTCCGGCCGGAGTTAAGCGAGCGTGGTGGGTAAGTTGGTGCCCCCCTGCAGGGAAGAAACTTCTATCGATAGCCTGTCCTACGGTAACGGACACTCGGAATTGTATCCCGATCGGTACAACTAGAACATGTGATGAGAACTGGATAGTACGGCTCTGGGATTGCTTTCTCGCAGGGAGTCGAGAAAGGATCTCAGGTCGAGGTTGATAATACTACTACTACTACTACTACTACTACTTTACATTATGTTGATCCGCTCTCTTCTATTGCTGCAAGACTGTCGAAGATTGTTGAAGATGCTAGTCTTCGATAGGACTAGGCTTTCCCCCTCTATTCTGGCATTTCTGCAGCCCAGTCCACGTATACAGCCATTCCTTTAAAAATGTTGCATATGTAGTGTAGATCCTTGCTTGCTGAGTATTTCGGATGAGTACTCACGTTTGCTTTACTTTCTTTTTTCCCCATATCCATTTGATGCCACCAGACGATGGAGCCCCTGAGCCAGACGCCCCAGTCGACGACCAGTACTACTACCCACCTGGCGAGTACTGCTACTACGAGGAGCCGACGGACGACCAGGAGTAGGATCGGAGGGTCCAGGGCAGGAGGCCTATGCCTTTCGATCGTAGTATTTTATTTTACCCCACCTCTGTGAAGGCTTATCTCTCTCTCTTTGTAATATATCTGTACTCAGATATCTGACGCTTCCGCTGACTCTTGTATGCCACTGAGCTATGTATTCGAGCCCTCGAGGCCCTGGCTTGTAATATTAAGCTTGTATGACTTTAGTTATGTTTTAGAGTTGTGTTGTGATATCTTCAAGTGAGTCCTTAGGCTTGATCGTGCGCATTTGCGTGTATGGTTAGTGCACGATTAAGCCGGAGTCGTCACAGGCATCAAGGATAAGGTGATGGGGTCACTGATGGTTCATTCCAACCTAAACTAAACAGTTTATCATAGGCAGGTAAGGTAGCAATGAACAGGTTACAACAGCAGGCTATGCATCAGAATAGGAGCATACATTAACAGTAGCAAAATCTAATGCAAGCAGGAGAATAGAATGGGCGATATCTGGAATGCTCAAGGGGCGGGGGGGGCTTGCCTGGTTGCTCTGGCAAGAGAGAGGGGTCGTCAACGGGCTGCTTGTCGGTAGTGAAGTCGTATCCAGGTGCAGCGTCGTCGGTCTCAGCGTCTATCGAAGAGAGAGAAGGAGGGGGAGAGAAACAATAAATTCACGGCAATAATGCAAACAATATGTATGACATGCCTAAATGATATGCCGGGGTGTTCTACTGCCTAACTAAATGGTTTAGTTAATTTAGGAATTTCTTTGGATTTATTTAATTAAAGTTGGACACTATTCATTTATCGAAATCGGTCTAAAAGCTCAATATTCTTATAGCTGCGGGTGTCTGACGGGAATACGGAGGACGTATTCGGGTTCGTATCGGAATTCTGAGCAAGTTTCATGTATAAAGTATTTTCATCGGAGTTACGGTTTATTTAATATGATTTTCTAAAGTTTTTATTAATTTCTGGAATTTATTGAATTATTTAAATTAACATTATCCGAAACAGTGCTGCGATGACATCAGCATGACATCATGCTGACGTCAGCAGTCAGCTGACAGGGTGGGCCCCACCTGTCATAGACTGTTAGGCTAATTAGGATGAACTAATTAAATTACTGTTTAATTAACACTAACTAGTTAATTAGATTAACCTAATTAGGATTAATTAACTAATTAATTAATATTTATTTTAATTATTTTTATTTTATTTTCTATTTTCGTTTTAGGGCGTGGGCCCGGGCTGTCAGTGGCACAGGGGCACTGGGCCCCACCTGTCTGTGGCACAGGGGCCTTGCGGGCGAACGGGCGCGGGTGCGGGCGCGGCCCGACCGGGCGCGGCGCGTGCGCGGGCGCGCGGCTGGGGCGCGGCGAGGCGTGGCCAGGGGAGGCAGGGCAGCGGCAGCAGTGCGGCAGCGCGCGCGCGGGCGCGTGCGCGAGGTGGGCGAGGCGCGCGAGCTGCGGCGAGGCAGGAACGCGGGCGAGCGGCAGCAGCGGCCGATGCGGGGCGCGGGCGGCGTGCGCGACGAGGGCGACGCGGGCGTGGCCAGCCGCTCGCCGGAGCGCGAGCGTGGCAGCGGGGTCGCAGTGACCGAGGGGAAGGGGGAGGGCGCGAGCGGCGCGGTTCGGGCGCAGTGGCGCGACAGAGGAGAGGGGGGGTGCTCACGAGGGGTTTGCAGGGAACGGGGCAGTGGGCTCGAGCTCGAGGGGGACGGCGACGGGGTCTGGCGAGGCGTCGGCGACGAGGCGGAGACGGGGCGCGGTAGGCGGCGTCGGCCAGCGCGTGGGCTCGGGGCGTCGAGCGAGGGCGCGTCGGGGACGAGGTCGTCGGCGGAGAGGGAGAGGCGGTGCCGGACGGCGAGGCGACGGCGTCGGGCAGCGGGCGATCGGGGTCGGGGCGTCGTTGCACCGATTATGGATCGGGGTGGGGGGAGAGAGTGAGCGAGGGGGGGGGTGGGTGGCTGTCGGGGGGGTTAGGGTTTCGGCCTGGGGCCATATAGGGGGGGGAAGGGCGGGCCGGTGGGCCAGTGGGCTGGGGCCAGTGGGCCCGGGGGGGCGGGGCGTTTCGGTGTTTCTCTTTTTCTTTTTCTTTTCTGTTTTGTTTTCTTTTACCTTTTTCTTTTCTCAGTTTAGCAAATAGTTAGGCCACATATTGAATTTTTAAAACATAGGAATTGCTCCAACAAATACTAGGCATTACCTACCACTACCAAAAATTGGTTTGGAGTCAACTTGAGTTCACATAATTTTTGTAATAATTAATATGCATTAATCCTTTCTGTTTTAATTATGTTAGTGCCACCTAATTATTTTATTATTTGTTGGTTTCAATTTTAGACTAGCCTCTGCAATATTTGCTATTTATTGAACAATTCAGTTTTTTATGTTGGACAACTTTTATATTTCACTTTCATTTAAATTTGAATTTGAGTTAGGAGTTGAAATGCAATATGATGCTAATGATGATTATGCACTATTAAGCTTGCTGACATGTCATTATCAAAAGTGATTACTGTAGCTAATGACAGGGGGTGTTACAGTGTGTCAACAAGAGGCTTGCTTTGTCTTCACACTATCTGATACTAGCTATTAGATGAGAAGCAAGTTACTGACGGGAACTAATAAGAAAAGCAAACAACGTATCTTCTGGCAATGCAACAGAGCATAAATGATGTGGGGTTGAAGTGCATGGTTAATAAGGCAATAAGGCAAGGTGATGCACTGGACTACTGCCCCAGCATCTAGGTGCTAGCCAGAGACGTGCTGCAAGGCCACACTATATGAATCAACAAGTAGCAGCAACTGGAGTAAGTAGCCAACAGATAGAGATGGAAACCGGAAAAGATAAATACACCAGGCCACCTAGCCCAACAGCCGCAGCTGTCACCATGCTTGTACACATGGAGCATGTAACAGGATCCTATTGGTGTGTTGCTATGTTGAGGGGAGTGCCATGCCGCCAGCATAGGGGAAACACCGGCGAGGCAGAAGCATGGATTCCACCACAGAAAGTACAGCAAGCTGGCAGCGAAGAGCTACCATGGTATCAGATACGCACCTTTATGTTAAAATCATCTCTGTCGGCAACCTGTTGAAGAAGATGCTGGTTTTGTGTCTGCATGTCCTCATATGCTTGACCAATTGTCTGCAGTGAGAGAATCATTTGCTTTCAAACACACCCGCACACACAAAAAAAACTGCTGATCAGAAAACTAAAGACGAGCTAACCTCAACTTCAGAGATATAAGCATCTCCTTCCGCTTCTTTAATTCTTATTGCCTCCTTGAGTTCCAGAACATCTCTGCCAAAACAAATCATACAAGGTGAAGCTGCAGAGATGATACAGAATACCAAGTCCTGATTGAACAATAAAATATCTAATGGTTCACAAACATAACATATACTGCCAGCTGTCACAAGAAAGTTGTACCAAGAAAATATAAAAGCTCGTTTATACTGATCACTAGAACTAGTTGGATAATACTTGATAGCAAGATGACGATTATTGAGATCTAATTAGGTTTTACCCTAGTGGGCCAAACAGGACAGGAAGGCACAAAATATATGTATTACTAACAGATGCAGGAACCAGTTGCAGGAGGTAAACTGGAACCTAGCCAGTTCTGATTTCACCTGGGCTGGTTTACAGCTGCAACAAAAAAAAAGGTCCAGTTTGTTTGTGCATTTTGAGCCTATGAGTTTATTACTACCTCCGTCCCAAAATAAGTGACTCGACTTTGTACTAATTTAGTAAATGGAATTTAGGACCAAGGTGTATATGCTCAGATTTCCAATAGTTGTGAGCAAGTATGGGGAATTAAGGGAATGTATTGGCCATTGAGCGGCAAAATGGGTGGTTTTGAAACATACTCCCTCCGTCCCGAAATTCTTCTCTTAAATTTGTCTAAATATGTCTAAATATGGATGTATCAAGTCACGTTTTAGTATTAGATACATCCGTATCTAGACGAATTTAAGACAAGAATTTTGGGACGGAGGGAGTATAAAGGACTATCTTAACCGTTATTAAATAGTACTCCCTCCGTCCAGAATTAATTAACGCTCAAACGGATGTATCTAGATGTATTTCGAAGCAAGATACATCCGTTTGAACAACATCAACTAATTCCGGACGGAGAAAGTATGTATTTAACACACTCAACATCTTTCACGTCATTAATAGCAGCAACCAGGATGAAACAACTGCCATAATTAAGATCCTGATCCCCTCAATGGAAAACTCGTTTGAAATAGCAATCCAAGTAAACTAGAGAACTATTTCAATCCCAGTAAACTGGAGAACACATATCGAATTGTCACTAGGAGAAGATAACTGACCTTTCAGATGCATCTACATTGGTCCTTAACTCTTCCAGTTCTGCTTCAGCAATGCAAAGCCTTCGCTGGCATGCAGTTTCGGCTTCATTTGCTGCTTTTACACGAAGCTGAAGACTATGCTCCTCTAGATTAGTTCTCAAATATTCAGCCTGCTTGCGAGCTCGATTTTCTGATTCCTTGATCTCTGTTATTGTCCTAGATTCACAGTAGAGTAAAATAAGAATCTAACGAATGAAGCAAAATATATTAGTATGTAAAACTGATGAAATATGTGAATTGACTATCATTCTATGGATCGTTTTCAAAGGGGAAATCAATGGGTTTTTGGTAATGGAGGAAAGCATAGAGGTAACCAACCTATGTTTTTTTTTTCATTTTTTGAGTTCTTAGCTTATATGAGTTTTATTCGTTGCTGTTTTGAACACTTTATTTTGAGCGATCTAAACTAGTATATTTTTCTTTCGGCATTTACAAATGTCACATAGCACCTATGTCAGCTAGTGTTAGCAGATTGCATCCAAATTAACACTCTCATCACTGTTGAAGTGTATATGTGGATTGCCTAACCCTTTCCATCAGTTTGGACTTTTGGTTGCATTGGCTAGTGCATGAAGCTTAACATGGTATTGGAGCCTAAGGTCTCAAGTTCAAGTCCTGGCTTTCGCAATTTATCCAAAAATTGCTGCTCCCCCCTCTGTGTCCACGTATAGGACTATAGGACTCTTGAGTCTATTCACGTGTTGACTTTCCGTGTCACACGTGAGAGGGGGTGTTGAAGTGTATATGTGGATTGCCTAGCCATTGCCATCAGTTCGGACTTTTGGTTGCGTTGGCTAGTGCATGAAGCTTAACAATCACATGTTTTAACAACTTGATAGATTTAACCTGACCGCAAATTTTCATATGTAAAGTATATAGCTAAAATTGAGGATTAGAGTAAAGATGGGCTTCTTTTAGGCATATAGTAGAACATATTTATTCAGAAGAAAAAAATGCATTGAATGATGGTAGAACTTTAAGAATCATAAAGGGATGTGTCAACTTTATCTCTTATTCCCAAGGTGTGGTAAACTGTAAATCCCAAGTAAGTAGAAAACATTTTCTAAGAGAGACTTCCAAGAATCTGATGGAGGACTACGTGATCATCTAAGAGAATAGCATAAGTCACAATCATCAAAAAGCAACACAACTGATAAGTGATAATGACAACAATCAAGTCATACCTCGACTCAGAACATTCTTTCCCATACATATCCACAATAAATTCCAACTCCTGATTTTCCTTTTCCAACGTCTCAATCTGTTGAAATTTCATTCAGAAAACATGAATGGCAATCCATACACAGTGCAAAGTTGCAAGAGCTTGGCTTCGGGCCATCGAAGGGCAATACTTGTTTTTTTTAAGAAAATGGAATATTTTTATATATATGCTCATATATGTAACCTCTCTTAGTTGCATATTCACTACCAGATGTTTGTTTGCCCACAATTTTTAAAAATTTAAGGGCCCATACTGTAGTTGCATATTCACTACCAGATGTTTGTTTGCCCACAGTTGGAAAATAACAACAATTTCAGGTAGCTAGTTGCAAAAGCTGAATATACACCAATGCTTGACAGACTAAGAACTCACTATTAATCAATAATATATTTTCAGAAACCAGGTATCAAGCAAGGACTAATCTTGACAGATCTAACCTTATTTAATGACAAGTAGAGATAACCTAATGGTGCATGCTATCTCTTTTTAAAGAATGGCTTTGTTATACAGAGCAAGGACTAAATCTTCACAGGTAGCATGTACCCTAACGGACATAGAGACAGCAAGGACTACTCTTGACAGATCTAACCTTATTTAATCATATCTCACTCTAACGTAACTAATTTTATATTTCCTTATGTATAATTGGCTTAAGGCCCAAGCTACTTGCTATCCAAGTTGCTCCTTTGGCCAGCGATGGGGTGAGTCTACGCTAATAAGTAATAACAAATCAGATATAATTGCTTGTGTAATAACTCGAAAATTTCTCCGAGCTGAGAGAACCATGGTGGAGGGAAAAGCAAACACTTTCAGAGAATACAAATATATCTCAGGCAGTCGGCACAATTAGAAGACGAGAGATTTTCATGATACCATACCAATTCTTTGAGGGACTTGATCTCAGAGACTTGTGTGTTGTATCTATCAGATATTTCCTTCTGCTCACTGATCTGAAAATTGAAGATACTTCCATCAGATGTTTCGATTATGCTAGAGGTCTATTCACAATTTCTCAGGTATAGTTCAGAAGATAAAACTCTACGGAAATAGTTTGTGAATAATATTGTTTGAAGATCTAACAATGATCCTAAAAACATGTAACAATGCAAGCATATAACAGCATCAAAGTACACATGAGTATACCCGAGAGTATTGAGTTAATCCTGTTTTTTGCAAATAATCACCCAGCTTTAATAAAGCAGAGATAGCCTGAAGATAATATAACCTTTCTCTTCACTTCTCATTTTGGAGATCAGACACGGTATCTGATACAACTAATTAACTACTACTTTTCGTATACTTTAGAGATAAAATATTCAGGAAAATGACATAGAATAAATTTTATGACAAATATATTTTGAATGACAAACATAAACACTTCTGCATACTATATTGGGGAAAGTAAACGTACATACAGAGGTGGTTGCTTGAGCTAGGTTTTAGATACTTGTGCATCTGGATAACTTCTCAAAAAAGTCACATATGTGCATCTGTTAGAACATGCTATATTTTAGATTTGGTTGGTTTAAATTGAGTTGGTTATGTGCTAGCAGTCAACTATTTAAGTGATGACTTTGCTTCTTTGTAAAAGGCGCTCAGTAAACAAACTTCCCTTTACCAGCTATTCTAGTGTTACTACCCCAACTGATTACCCCTTCAATCTAATGTCGTTCTACCTTAATCCATCTTATTCCATTTCCAACCCCTTGTTCAACTCGGTTCATGACACGGTAAGAATGGACTAGTTCAGGTATGTGGTGCTTGCTCTTTGTACTTAATCTATGTGTCAGATATATGAATGCAGAAAATATCCTATCAGATGAAATCAATGAAAAGTGAGTAAATATGTACAGGAATCATGATGAAGAAACATAAATGATTTATTTTTCATTACACACTGTGTGGCAATCTCACTACCAACGTGGAGGAATAGGCCCAATCGTTTTTCACTTGCGAGTGGCAAACGTGGGTAAATACTATTCAACTTTCAGGGGACAGCTAAAAGTGCACGGCTGAAGTTGGGGGTTTCCCTGCTGCGAAAATACACTACGGGGAAGCTCTAGCTTTTGCAACTTCTGCTTCTCTTTTCTCCCCCTTTGGTTAGCTTATCTATCCCTAATAATAAAGCACGGATTGACTCCGTGGGTTCACCGTCACAATACGCTTCTTCCCATGAATTTACGCTTTCAGTTTGAATTTAAAACATATACGCGAGGTGGTACTAATTAACGGCTGGCGTCTAAAATTCTGTCCGCAGCAGCCCACTTGGGCGTCACCCGGTAGAAAGTCACCTGGGCTGTGTTGGGCTTGATGGCCTCAGCCCGTCTAAAAACAAAGGCGTCCCAGCAAAAATATACGTTGGTGCCAGGAATTGAACACACAACCTTAGTGTTGAGTAGCTATTATCACAACCAACCGAGATGGCTCAGTCTTTTGGTTTGAAGAAAAGGATGATTGGACTATTAAATAGTCCCACCTCGCCTTTTTAAAGTTCTTGGGTAACAAGGAAGCATCTGAGGAATTAAGAAGAGAATGATAAGAAGGAAAGGCCCTCGACATGATGAAGGAGACAGCTAATTTCATGAGTGCATACACTATGCGGAAGCCATGCATCTATATGGCATGCTGCTGCTTGAACAAATTTCTAGACTAGATGAAGGATACACACCCTGCCTGGACCAGAAGTTGAGATGCATGGACGGGGGAGACGATCTCTCAATGCTGCCGCTGCCTAGACCAGAAATTGAGATGCATGGACGGGGTAGACGAGCTTGAATACACGCACGCTGCCTAGACCAGAAGTTGAGATGCATGGACGGGGTAGACGAGCTCGACACTTACCAGCCGTCGCCCGACGGCGTTGACGACCACCAGAGAGAGAGGACGAGGTCAATGGCAGCAAGCGAGAACAAGACGGGCAGGCCGATATTCTGCAGAATGAAGCAGTCGACGGAAAAAAAAAACGACTCTAAGACGGCCGGAGTACGAATGGACTAAGCATCATGCTGTGACGCGACGTCGTTGCTTAACACGCACACACGCATATTTGTACATAGTTAATTGCATGTTTTTTTCCGGGGAATTGCGTGTTTGTGTTTGATGGATCAAGAGTGCCGTTTGTGCCCAGTAAGATTTTTTTCTTCAGCCACAAACGTCCCTACTACCAAGTTGGTTTACTGCTGCTCTTGTTACTCTAGATTGTTCTACTTTAGATTTTAGTGTGAACAACCGAAAAAAAGCAGTGTTAACTAATTATCTGAAACTAACATCGTTCAACTATATCAATTTATTTGGGATAAATGTCTCCTGTCCCGAATTAAGTCAAGAGAACCTGCCCTCAGTAATTCATCGTTCTTAACCTATGTCTTGCCGCAAAAAAAATATATCATGTCACATGTCCCCAACTAAGTCCAACAAACTCTGTCCTCAATCAAATCATTATTTTTTCTATCACTGACACAAGTCCGGCAACCCAGATTTTCGGTCGACCAAACCTTGATCCATGGCAACTATCATTTGCCTCGTAGAGAAGCACCTGCGAGGTTGCGACCTTCGGTGTGCGCAACGCACGGGCATTTTTGCTAGTAGCTTCTAAAAGCCAGAAGTTGGATGCAAAAGCTCAACCAAACACAGCCTAAGTTTCAGTGACATTAACAGACATGGCAACAGATGCAGACTGAGATCCAGTTTGGAAACATCAATGGATCAATGACATACCTTCTTAGCTAACAAGGTTCTCAACGATTCAGCTTCTTCACGTAATGCAAGTGCTTCAGAAGCCGCAACCTTTGATCTATTCAATTGATTCTCCATCATTTCCATCTCTTTGGAGAGTGGTGCAGCCATGACATGAATCTCATCCTTGAAGTCTTTTTTACCTAGACAGTGGTGGAATTGAGAACAAAGTATATTACACTGCAGAAGGAGGTTAACCCACATCTCAATTTAGCAAGCCACTAAGTCAGGCCTCACTACCTGAATCCTGCAATGATTCCTCAACTTTGATCTCAAGATCATTCTTCTCAGCCATGGATTTTAGAATCTGATGTTCCAGTTCTTCGATTTTGGCCTCATAAGCAGTAATGGATTGTTTAATATTGTCGACAGATTCTCCTTTTGCACACATTTCTTTCTCCCTTTGCAAGAACTGGTTCTTATCATTCTAAAGTCAAAGAAAGGAAAAGCTGGTCAAGAGAAACCTTGCAAAACAACAGCACAACAGAGGAAAAGCATATTACCTGTAATACTTCAACCAAACCCTTGTATCGTTCTATCTCAGCATTCAGATGATGTAACTAATCGCTAAGAATTGTATATGGTTTTGATGTGAAAATATAGTCATCGTCTTTTAATTGACCCTGCACACATAACACCAGAATGCAGATTATAGGAATAAGAAGACCCAGGATACAACTTGAAAGTACAACAAATATGTCAGCAATCCATTACAAAGAAGGTGCCAACCTACAGATCTTCTAACTGCTTAGACAGTATTAGATTATCCTCTTGAGTCTCATGGAGTTCAAACAAGCGGTCTCCTGCAAGGGTCTGCCCTCCATTGGACAAATTATATTATAAGATGAATGCTGAGCAGATAAGGCATATAAAAAGCATATATGCAATGGAATTCGGTCTGGTTAAAAGTACCTTAGCTTCTTCAACAGCATCTTTGAGATCTCCCCAGCCCATGTTTTTGTCTGAAGATTTACCAGCCGAAACAGCACCATTCACAGCGTTTGGACCAGACATGTTCATTAGTGAACCTCCATGCCTCTGCAACTGGAGAATAACCAACTTCCGTCGACTTTCCTCAAGCTCTGCCATGGTTTCCTCTAGCTCTCCTGCATAAGCACATGAATATGGATTGCTTTGCTTTAGAATCAAAGCTTGACCAGTTTTATAGCTCAAAATTTGGAAGCACTGAACAAGATAATTTTTTTTTTTTTGATTTGGCAAGGGTCTGTTAACATCCTGGGATGTCCACTGATCGGAGGCGCTAGGACTCTGTAAATATAACCTCCTAGGAGGCATGTACTCTCTCTCACCTTTTCAATGCAATGAAATGCAAAAATCACTTTGCGTTTTCTCGAAAAAAAAGGTCTGTTAACATATCTTAGTACATTTCTTCCAGTTGTATTGGCAGCAAGTTTTAGCACAATTAATGCCACAAATTATTTCCGTATGAAATATGCAAACTGTGATGCAAGGTCAATCCTGTCAAGAATGCAAAGCCAAGCTTGTTGTGAAAAGGGGCAGCTTTTAAAAAAAGGGACCAGGCAGGACTAGTCCTTGGTGGCATTTTTTAATAGAAGAGGTAACCTTGAGCATCATGCGTGCGAGCCGAGACTCGAATGCGGTTGGGCTGGCTGCGCATCTGCACGCCTTGCCAATAGAACAGTGCTTTGTTCTAAAAAAAGGGGGGCGGGGGGCAACTTTTAATCATCCAGATGACAGAAGGAAATGGTATGTTTTAAAATTAAGCCAAAAGCATTCGCGTATTGTTACCTGATTTGCGATTTGCTATTCGGCTTCACGAGTCGCTACCTCAGCCCGTATCGGGTTCACTGGGCGTTGTACATCTCTGATTCACGAATCAGAGAACGGTTTCAGCAAACCAGAGATTGGGGTTCGGCGAATCGAAGGTCGCATTCGACAAATCAGAGATCGGGGTTTGACGAATCAAAGGTCAAGTTCGGAAAATCAGAGATTGGGGTTTGGCTAATCGAAGGTCGGGTTCGGCAAATCAGAGATCGGGGTTTGGCGAATCGAAGGTCGGGTTTGTCAAATCAGAGATTGGGGTTCGGCGAATCGAAGGTCGGATTCGTCAAATCAAAGTTCGAGGTTCGGCGACTGGAAGGTTGGGTTCGGCAAATCAGAGATCAGGGTTCGGCAAATCGGAGGTTAGGGTTTGTGAACACTAGATCTTTAGGCACAAACACTTAAGTAGCAAATGGTTCTGCACACAGAAGCATTGGAAAATAGGCAAAGCAAGAAACAGGCCTAGTCAGCCCACACAGCCCATAAACGATCCTGGGTCCCAACTACCAACTCCCATCCCTAATAAGCATCATGACTGCCTACCCTGCCGAGCATGGAGCGCCACCCCTCCAGTTTCTTTGATCTACTTGCAAAAAGCTTTCCTTAGGGATTCTATCGACTCCATCTTCCTCACCTCATCCATACATGGTTCACGGCTATGGCTGCAGCCGCAGCCCATACCATGCCAACCTACTCGAGAGCACCCAATGGTGACGTTCAACTCGATCTACTTAACATGAGATAGCTACATGGCAATTCCTTCCATTTTTCTCTCAATCTCCTTGGTTGGAATCTAATGGTCCACCTGAACGATCAGTCAGCGCATCCTTACCGATTGGCACCAAACTCAAACCCCAATCGAGATTGGGGTTTGGGGTTCAGAGGGTGGTTTAGGGAATCTGGTAACTACGGAGAAGATAATAACTGAGAATGCCCAGATATGCACACGAGACACAATTTAACAAATATATCAAATGAGGAAAGGAATGACATTTTTTAACACCTGAAAGATGCTTGATTTCCTGCAATTCTTTTGAGTAGCTGCTTTTGAAAGCCTCAATCTCATCCAGATACCTTTTATGCTTCTCATTGACGATAGAAATAGCTTCACGGACATTCCAACCACCTCTTTCAAGAGATCATTGTGGTTTTGAAGGGCAACAACAACATCTAAATTAAATAATGAAAGTTCAAGCAGATGGGTAGTTAGCAAATAATAAAGGTGCACTGAAAAAAAAATGGAGGGGAAAAGCCAGACATTACTTTTTGTCTTTACCTTCATTTGACTTCTCTGCATTTAAAGCTGATGACAAATATTCACTTCTAGCCTGTTGTGCAGCAATAGCCTCTTGAAGGGACCTCATCAGAGCAGGAGTTGCCGAACGGCGCAAAGCAAGAGCTTCTTCAGCAAATTCCAACAAGCTATTGTCACCCTTTTTTCCATAATTGTTGGACTTCAAGAGCATGAAGAGAAAAATTTCCTCAGAAGGACACGACTCAGTGGATTCTGAGCAACAAAAAAGAACACACAATCAGCTAAGGCAACGTCGCTACTGAAACAAAAGAGTGAAGTACACTGTAGGTCCTCGAACTATTCAAGGGGTGTCACGTAGGTCCTCGAACTATGAAAATCGTCATCCAGGTCCTCGAAGTGCTGTAAGTGTGTCATTCAGGTCCAAAATCTGCCTGATCCCATCTAACTGGTCAGCTGGCGTCGTTAACCATGAACAGTGAACCGGTGAACAGTAAAACATCGTCCAGGTCCAGTACCATGATGAACAGTAATATCAAAAAGTAAAATAAAAAGGAAATTCGCGGATATGGAAATAATGTTCGCGAATATTTTTTTTAAATGTTCGCAGATATGGAAATAATGTTGCGGATATTTTCAAATATTGTTTACGAACTTTTTTAAAGTCACAAATATTTTTTCGCGAACATTTTTTTAAAGTCGCGAACCACAAATATTGTTCGCGAGTATGGAAAAAATGTTCGCGACTTTAAAAAAATATTCACGAACGATGAATTTGGAAAAAATATTCCAGACTTTAAAAAAATGTTCGCGAACGATAAATTTGAATATTGTTCGCGAACCACAAATATTGTTCGTGGGTATGGAAAAAATATTCGCAACTTTAAAAAAATGTTTGCGAAAAAATATTTGCGACTTTAAAATAATGTTCGCGAACGATAAATTTGAATATTGTTCACGAACCACAAATATTTTTTGCGAACATTTAAAACAAAATATTGTTTGCGAACCATAAATTTCAAATTCACGAACCATAAATTTCAAATATTGTTTGCGAATATTTTAGCCAAATATTCGCAGCTTTAAAAAAATGTTCGCGAACATTATTCCATATCCATGAATTTCTTTTTCTTTTTTTTAATTTTTTTGATATTACTGTTCATCGGGCTACTAGACTTGGACGATATTTTACTGTTTACCGGTTCACTGTTCATGGTTAACGACGCCAGCTGGCCAGTCAGATGGGGTCAGACAGATTTTGGACCTGGATGACACACTTACAGCACTTCGAGGATCTGGATGACGATTTTCATAGTTCGAGGACCTACGTGACACCCTTGAAATAGTTTGAGGACCTACAGTACACTTCACTCGAAACAAAAAAGCACATCTCAGAAAGCAACATTGAACAATTAAAGAAATAAGCCAGCAACCTTGTGACAACTCTTCATGGTCAAGTGCAGGCAAATTGTTCAAACCGCCACCAAATCGAACTCCAAGCAGGATTAAATCATCAACAAGCTATAATTAACAAATATTAGTAAGAAGCATTATGAATTGGAAAAGAACCATAAAACAGAGTTTACACGACTCAGAGGAAAGAACCTGATTCCACATCTTATCCACGGAAATCAAAGTATTGTCATAAGAAGATTGTTCATTCCTCAACTCCTTGAACTTAGCTTCCAACACATGCATTTCAGACTTCTGTGTTTCCAGTTGCTGCACCAACTTCTGGTTTTCATAATGAAGGGCTGTGGCATCCATCTTTAAAAAAAAACAGAAAGTTAAGTCCTACAACAGGGCACCAGAAGATTAACAGGTTTGCAACCAAATTAATGTCCACTAACCAAACTTTCCAAACTAATTGACCAATCTTATAGAGGCAAGTATTCGGTCAGTCTTGTCGGTTTGCTAAAAAATTTAACCAGATTTTAAGTTGCAACACAAATTTAACTTCTAAATGTACTAAATAACTTCAAAATAAAAATATATCAAAGTTAGAAAAAAAAATGTTAAACTGGGAACAGTGGGCGAGCCCCCTACAGGTCAAAATTAATAATGCACAGAGAAATAGAGGTAGTATGCCTGATCACAGTTTTACGTATTTAATAAGCTTTTGCTATGTATACTATGTTATTATCTTGATTAATGTTTTGCTCCATTCCAGTTTCAGGAACTGTCGATAGTATTATTGAGACATGGTATGAAGCTCGGTTATTGGAGACAACTATTCGAGCAGCCATTTAATACTCCCTCTGTAAACTAATATAAGAGCGTTTAGATCACTACGCTCTTATATTAGTTTACGGAGGGAGTAGCATATAATGGATTAATGGAAAAAGCTTTGAATTTAGGGAACCAGTTATCGGAGACAACAATCCGAGCAGCCATTTAATTGCATATAATGGATTAATGGACAAAAGTTTGAATTTAAGTGTTCCCTGAAATTGCCCCCTGTGACAGCACTATGGTGAATGGCACCATCCAACAACTAGATTCGCACATGCCACATATATTTCCATGAACTGGGGACAAAAGCGAGCAGAAACTTGAATGGACAGGCGTGGTGGAGAGAGGCCCGGGAGCAGAAGCGGGGAGCAGCAGAGGGGGGTGGGGGTGGCGTCAAGCAGAAACAGGAGCAGCCGCAGGTTGGGGAGGGAAGGGAGTGGCCGGGGAGCAGCAGGAAGGGGGAGGGGGTGACGGACATGGCGCAGGGTTGTCAGAGCAAGGGATGAAGAGGCGCAGCAGGGCAAGGGGGGCGGCGCAGCTCGTAGGAGAAGGAGGAAGGGGGGAGAGCTTACCTTAAGGTCTCTTCCTCCGTGCAGATAATCGCCGTGAAGGGGGACGCCGCCGCCGCCGCTGTCCGGCTCTTGGAGTATTTGGGTGTGGGTAGGTGGCCTCTCGGGAATATCCTATTTGCCGCTCTTTGCCGCAAGTTGTCGGGCGGACGCACAGGGAGATCGAACGAGGGTACGTGCGTGGGCCGGCCCGTAAAATGTTTCGACGATTCTGGTTTTAGGAACCTTCTCGCTTGTTCCCAGCCGGTTTTTTCCGGCTTTAGGAACCTTCTAGGAGCTTCCTAACACTTTTGTTTTTTTTTGTTTTCCTTTTTCCTGTTTATTTTTTCTTCTCTATCTTTTCCTTTTCATTCCTTTTCTATTTTTTCAAGTTTTCTTTTTCATCTTTTTTCTTTCTGCTTCTTTTCTTTATTTTTCCTTGTCTTCACTTTTTCATTTTTCATAATTTTAAAAATGTTCAAACTATTCAAATCTTGTTTGCATGTAAAAAATATTCGTTCTTTCGAAAAATGTTCGAAGTTCAAAAAATTGTTCGCTTATTGAAAAATATGTTCAAATCTTATAAAACATGTTCCAGTTTTCCAAATATTGTTCATGTATTGAATTTTTTTTCGAATTTCCAAACTTGTTTGAGATTTTTTAAAAGGTTCTAAATTTTAAAATTTGCTCTTCAATTCTAAAAAATGTTCGTGCTATCTAAATTTCTTTCTTTCAAAAATTTATTCTAGTGCTCAAATTTTGTTCACAAATTCAAAATATTCATAATTCTCAAATTTTGTTCAATAAATTCAAAAAATGTTCATGTTTTCAAATTCTGTTCAGGAGTTTGAAAAAATGTTCCTCTTTCAAAATTCATTAGCAAATTTAAGAAAAATGTTCGTATTTTTCAATTTGTTCGGTAGTTTCAAAAATGGTTTCTATTTCAAAAACTTTCGCAATTTTCAAGAATGTGTCTGTTTCTAATTTTGTTTGGGAGTTTCAAAAAATGTTCGAATTTTTTTTAAAATGATAATAATTTTGAAAAATGTTCATCTTCTTTTCTCGTTTTTTCTACTTATTTTCTGCTGTCCATTTTTCCTTTTTAGAATATTTAACAGTTCTAAAAAATGTTCATGATTTCATAAAAACTGTTCGTATTTCTCAAAAAATGTTCAAAAATTTAAAAAAATGTTTTCATTTTCAAATTTTGTTCTGAGTTTGAAAAAATGTTCTTGTTTCAAAAATTATTGACGGATTCCAAAACTATTCGCGTTTCCAAATTATTGTTCAGAGTTTCAAAAAGTGTCCCCTTTAACAAAAATTTGTTCACATATTCAATAATGTTCATGATTTTCAAAAAAGTGTTCAGTTTATCAAAAATTTGTTCGGATATTCAAGAAATGTTCGAGCTTTTTTTCTTCTTCTCAAAGTTGAAAAGTGTTCGCTTTAAAAAAAACTTATTTCCAAATTAATGTTCGCGTTCAGAATTTGACAAAATGCTCGGATCTATATTACCTTTAGCTTCGCGCGCCATAGTAAACCAAGAAGCTCATCTATCCCGTTGGCTCGGCTCGCGCATAAGCAACAGGAGGTCCCTTGTTCGATCCCTCCCTCGAGCCGACTTTTTGGGAAATTTTCACTGTGTTACGCTAATGGGCCGGCCCAGCTGGAGTCGCGCCTGTGCGTCCGCTCGGCAATTCGCCGCAATGAGCAGCGCATAGGAACTCCCCACTGGGCGGAGGAAATTGCTGGTTCCTACTCCTGGGCTAGCTAGTGGGCTGTTGGCCTGCTGCCGATGGACTGTACCTGTTAGCATATCTGCCATTTATATTTTTTTTAATTCTCAATATATATATATATATATATATATATATATATGATTTTTTTTGCAGAAAAATTTGGTGTACATCTGTACACCCCATGACCTATGCTGGATCCTCCCTTGTGTGCGAATAGTTACTTACTCGGTGAAGTTTAATGGGAAGTTATCGGAGCGTTTTTCTGCCTCACAAGAACTCCGCCAAGGTGACCCATTATCACCGTTTTTATTCCTAGTTGTGCTTGATTCTTTGTCGGCTTTGATTCTTGATGTCGTTGAAACAAGAGGGCTTATATCGGTTGCTATCTGCCCAACAGCACCGAGGATATCTCATCTCTTGTTTACTGATGATACATTGTTATTTTTTAAAGCTTCTGAGGTACAGGGCAAACATTGTTTTTTTTTGGCAAGGGTACAAGCGAACATTGTTAATGATGTGTCGCACAGGTATGAATGTGGCATGGGTCAACTAATAAACCCAGAAAAGAGCAGCATATTGTTTTGAGAATCTTGCTCTTGGTGGTACAGGACGTGGTTAAAAATATGATGCACATTGGGCGGCGGGATTTCAAGGACCGGTACTGGGGACTACATGTACCAGAGGGGAGAATGAGCAAGGGGCATTTTCAATCCCTTCAATACAGTTTGGCCAAGAGACTTGTTGATTGGTCAGAGAGATTCATGTCCTCGGTCGCGAACGAGTGTTGATTAAAGAAGTGGCGAATGCTATCCTGACATACATGATGAGCATTTTCAAACTACAGGTGTCGGTCTGTGACGATTTAAATACAATGACCCAAAGTTACTGGTGGGGTGTAGAGAAAGGAAGACACAAGACGCACTGGATTGCATGGGAAAAACATATACTCCCAAAGAGTCAAGGATTCAAGGTGGCCTTGGTTTTGGTGGTATGTTCCTCTTTAATCAAGCTTTGCTGGCGAGGCAAGCTTGGCGTTTAATCGAATGAGCGGACAGTTTATGTGCTAGATTGGTGAAAGCAAAAAATTACCGGCGGGATAATTTTATTGATACTATGTTTACGGGGAATTCGTCGGCGGGGGATTGATTATGGTTTGGAGCTATTAAAGAAGGGAGTCCTATGGGAGAATTGGTGATGGACGGAAGGTGAGGTTTTGGCAGGACACATGAATTCAGAGGTGCACTTTCTGGAGACCTCTTACACCTCAAGGGTAGTGCAGGTTTACAAGGGTGTCCCAATTTATTCGTCATGTAGGTTCATGGGATGAAATGCGGCTTAAACAGTATTTCATACCTGATGTCTGCTGATGTAGAAGAAATATTGAAGATATCAAACTATCAACACGGATGCGAGATGATTTTATAGCATGGCAACCTAAAAGGGATGGACGTTTTCTCGGTGCAAAGCGCATATCACCTAGCCGTGGCGAACCTCTTGAAGAACCAGGGGGTGCGGTGACCAGCTCGAGACCATGTGGGGACCTACTTGTCTGGATTATTTTTTGGAAAATCCTAGTTCCACAAAAGATGTAAATTTGTGCATGTAAGTTGCTCACACAAGGGTTGTGGACTAGGGACCTCAAATGTTATCGGCATCTTGACCCGATTGCCACCTGCTTGCAATGTGAACGAGAAGAGGATTCAACTTTCCATGCTGTCATTTCATGCCCAACATCGCAATCGGTTTGGAGGCGATGCGGAAATCTGGACTGTCCCATGCCACTACGGCTGGGTGATGTGCCACAGTAGTTGGTGAGATCTGGCCTTGGCGGGGCTTGTGTTGAATTATTACTTATACGTTTGCACATGAATGGGGGAGTAATAACCATGACACACAGGTAGAAAAATCATTTTGAAAATTGCCTCAATTATCAAGAATGTGTATGTACAAAATGTATCTGTGGTCATGGATCCCCCCGCGCCCATAATGTAAGAGAATGCCCGTGTATTTTCAAATGGGGTTAATGTGCTTTAATAGATATTTTGGTATTTATAAAAAGTCTTCATATGTTTTAATAAATATTCTTGTCTTTTAAAAAATGGTTCATGTAATTTTAATTTTTTTACAAAGCATTAAAATGTTTATGTATTTTAAAATATTGTTCATGTATTCTTGTAAGTAAAAGTGATTAAAAGATTTTTTTAGTATATTCATAGAATTTAAAAAATATCCACATATTTATAGAAAAATTCATATAATTTAAAATATATTGTATTTTTGAAAATATGAAGTAATTTTTCTAAACAAAATTTTTACAAATATTTATGCGTTTGAAAATAAAAAAATGCAACAAGGTAGAAGAAAAAAATTAAAAAAATAAACAAGGAATTTTTTAGTCACAAGGCATTTTCATTTATCAAGAGGGATGACAGTTTATGATAAAGCGCATGGCATTTTTTTTGTAAAGAGCATGACATTTTAATAATTAATAACATGGTGTTTTCCATTACTAAGAGGATGGCGGTTTTATTATTAGTAACATGACGTTTTTATTTTTTAGTTACATGGCATTTTTATTTATCAAGTGGGATGTCAGTTTATGGTAAAGAGCATGCCATTTTTATTATTAATAACATGACATCTTTATTATTATGAGGATGGCAGTTTTATATTTGTAAGGTGGCACTTTTATATTTGTAAGGTGCCATTTTTAATATTGCTTTCATGGCATTTTTTTGTTAACTATGGGATGAATTTTTTATTTAGTAAGAGGATGGCAATTTGTTTTTGCCATGGCCAAAAGACAATTCACTGACATGGCGTTTTTATGAATTGTGCACAATGGACAAAACAATGTAAAAAATTTACATCATAGCATTATTTGTAAAGTAGCATGTCCTTTTTTTAAAAATTAACATGGCATTTTTCATAAAGTAGCATGGCATTTTTAAATTTTTTTTATATGCATGGCAATTACACAATGCCTTTTCTCTCTCTTTGCAAGGAAAATATGTATTTTTATGGCATTTTATAAAAATAAAAAATAGTAAACATGGCATTTTAGGCTATATTTCGCGTACCCTTTTTTTCTAAAAGGGGGAAATTGTATTCGCATACTGACTCGCATAATCGGAGTCTAATTTTCAGATTTGCATGTATGTATAAGAGCAGAGGCATAGGATTTCTCGCGTCCACCGACGATGACAGCGCGCACGCGTACTGGCCAGAGATTGAACTCAGTTTCGAGGACGATGAACCAGCAATGGCATGCAGCATCACCAGCGCTGTCGTGGTTTTGTCATGGCAGATGTCCTAGTGTGAGAACTTAGACGTGAGGCCATCGCAACCGGGTGATTAGCTTGTCAGGGTTGAGCGGAATCGAGAGACACGGATTTACCCAGGTTCGGCCCCTCACGGTGGAGGTAAAGACCTACTCCTGCTTTTCTGCTTATTGCTTGAGTATCGATTACAAGGGAGCGAATTCGCTTGACCTAACTATCGATTGATTGTAAGTTGCCCTATCTGCGCCGGGGTCTCGCCTTTATATACAGGTCGAGGCCTCCGGCTTACAAGAGTCCGGGTCGTAACATGACCCGTGACTGAGTCCGTCTCTAAGTCACCTTGCCCTTTTAGCAAGATATCACATGGCGGCTTACGCTTCTGGGCTGTCACCGCCGCCTTCTGGCTCCGGGCCTTAAGCCGGCCCATCTTGTGAGCTGCCCTTCCAGTCTTGTGTCTTGATCACCCTGGCCATCCGAAGCCTGGCTCCAAGAGTCGCCAGTAATATGACCCGGCCTTTATACAGCGGGTTATATCGTGGGATCATGTCCCCAACATTAGGCCCCAGGTTGACTTGAATTCATTCATGTCAATCTTCAATCCATCAGTCTGGTGAGTCTTACCTCTAGGCCTCAAAATCTCAGTTTGAAAAACTTTATGACCCGCCATATGAAATGTTGATGTCACCTTCAAAATTTCAGGGAGTCCCCCATGACGTCATAACGAATCTTATGCATATCTGTTTATCTCGAAAACCGAGGCGTCTTTCACTCCAAAAGTTACTATGCCCCCTCGATTTTTGCGCCTGCCATTTACTACTGCCTTTTCCTTATAAATACGCACGAGGGGTCCTCCTTTTCACTTTTACTTCATCCCCTTCGCTTCTTCTTCTTCTTCCCTCTCAAAGCTTCTCGCAACTGGAGCGTCGCCGCCGACCGACCTTCATCAGCTGCTTCATCAGAAACCGCAACGCCGGACCAGCTTCGCCGGAGCTTCATCTGAACACCTCCGCCACCGTTTGCTAGATGCAGGTACACCGATTCCACCTTTCTAGATCTACACTGATCCCTTCATAGTTCGTCGGTGTTCACTTGTGTTCGTCGGAGTTCATCCATCTTACTATCACCACTGTTAGCTTTAGACATAGCTTAATGAATCTTTCCCATAAAAAATATGGCGGCGTGAGTATTAGCACTATTTTTGCATCTAGAATATTTTTAGATCTTCTTAAGAATCCGCAGATTGCCCCACTACTGTTCTAAAGCTTCGTCCTTAGGGTTAGAAATTTATTCTCCTTTTTGCTTCACCTGTAGATCCATAATTGTAGCTGCTTTGGTCGAAATTTGTTTATCCCACACTTAGCAGAAGACTTAGTGATCCCCAACTTGGTTAACTTGCCTTCGTATCTTGGGCAGCTTATCAGCGTATTGTAACTCGCCAGATATTAAATAACTACCATTGCTGCTAAGCCGGCTTCATCTTGTTAGGCGGCTTATCCGTTATTTGATGATTGTGCCATCTCACCCTTAGCTACCACTCATAATGCCTTCTCATCATGCAGTTGATATAACTAGCTCTCACTTCATAAATAGTGCGGCGAGTTATTATTTTAAGTGACCAGCCATTTTACTTTTTTATGCAGTCCTTGATCTCATATAGGCGGCTTAATTTTTTCGAAAACCACCATTTGCAACTGGGTGCCTTCCCAAGTTTCCAAGCTTGTTCTTAAAGATTACCAAGAACAGGGCCTTCTGCCGGCTCAGGAAGAGATAGACTGGCGAGCCGGCCAAGGAGATGATATTCCCAAACCCGGCGAAGGAGAAGTTGTAGTCTTTATAGACCATCTCCTTAGAGGCTTCTCCTCGCCCGGGTCAAAATTCTTCCGGGATGTCTTAAGCTACTTTAATCTTTATACTCAAGACCTTGCTCGAAATTCCATATCCAACCTGTGCCAATTCCAAATTCTGTGTGAGGTCTACGTTCAAACAGAGCCCACTATTCCTCTCTTCAAAGAATTCTTCACATCAACCACCAAACAGAGTTTACCGATGGCCCCTATGTAGAACTTGGTGGAATCTCAATTCAAAGGCGGAGAGATGGTTGCTTTCCTCCGGTCACCCTTCCAAGTCACCTCAAAGGGTGGAATAAAACTTGGTTCTACTGCAGAAACACAGCTCCAACTGGTGAGAGTCCCTTGCTGGGTTACAGACCCGAGCATCTTCCTATGGATTTTGACATTCCCAGCCGGATTATTCCAGAAGAGCATGCTCAAACCGCCCCTGCATATACGAAGCTCAGAGCCTTGCTAGTTAATGGTTTGACCGGGGTTGATCTAACCCGGTGTTGGGTGGCCTGGAGGATTCTATCGCTGAGTCGCCGCAATGACTTAATGTGCAACTACTCTGGTGGTTTAGACGAGCCCCAAAGATATAGCAAAATTGATTTTGATGCTGATGAGATACCCAAAGTCATGAAGAAGTTACTTGGAGAGTCTCAAGACGCCTGCAACAGAGTAGGGCTGAATCCTTTCTGCAAACTCAACCCGGCACCTCCAGTAAGTATATGCATAATCATTTGTCCGGCTTATTAGTCTTTATCTGTCCAATGCTTTCACTAGTTGGCTTTGTTCAATTATGCAGGCCGATGCTCCTTTTTGGAAGAGGAAGAAAACGTAGGTGACCAAGACAAAAACTGGGCCGGCTCAAAAGAAGAACAAGGCTGCTGCTATGAATGAGCCGGTTGCCAGGGGCGAGTCGCCACAAGTTGAGAATCAGTCAGAGGTAGATCTTCACTCCCTTGGCCAACTCTTTATTCACTACTGTAGGATGCTGCTAACGCGACACTACGATCAGAGACCCCATTGACGAAACTGTGTGCGATGCACTAATCGCAAACGGCGATGAAAAAAACCGTCAGAAAAGATGCAAAACGTTTGCGATGAAGGATACATCAAACACGGTTCAGATTTTAGTTGCATGTGAGATGCGGGGCGTACGGTTGATCCATACGAACTGTTTGCGATGAGACAGAACAACAGAAACGGGCAGCCATATCAAGGTATGTGCGATATATGGCATACAGTTCGCTCCGATGAACTGTTTGCTATTAGGGAATGCAACAGAAACGGTTAGCCAGATCAAGGTGTGTCTGATATAGGGCATATGGTTCACTCGGACGAACTATTTTCGATTAGGGAACACAACAGAAACGGTTCAACTTAACAAGATGTGTGTGATATGTGGCATACAGTTCACATAGATGAACTATTTGCGATGAGCTAAAAGAATACAAAAGATTCGTGTAAACAAGATGTGTGTGATACGCGGCAAATAGCCCACTCGGATGAACTATTTGCGATGAGAAATTATAACACAGACGGTTACTACAGCTAATTCGTGTGCGATTCTGCGTGTACAAAAAACTTTGAAAAATGCAAACTAGTTGCTTGCGGTGGCTGGGAGTATCGCACACGATGTGTCTGCGAGTACTCGTGTGCGATGATTAGTAAGTTACACATACGTTTTCTTATGTTAACACGTGTGTGATAGATAACACGTGACACCGCATACGGTATTCGGGTTGTGTGCTCCACTTAGTCTTCCCGCGCTCCAGCGAATGCTTCCCACGCTCCACATGGGTGAATTGTAAAATCCCCAATCCCCTAGCCAGCTGCTAGCTATAAATAACCAAAGCAATGGCCGCCGTCGGCGAATCGCTATTGATCCAGTTGCTAGCTATTTACCCACATATACCGGCATACCCCCAACGGCCGACGACGAGATGGAGTCGCATGACGGCGGAATCGAGGCTGAAGGCACGATGGTCGGCTTGGCGGTCGACGGCCATGCCGCCGCCTCTCCCGACGACGGCCAGAGGAAGCAGGAAAAGCGGTATGAGCAAGCCGGCAGGTTAGACAGGGTCGTCCTAAAAGCGGACAGGGATCGCAAGCGGGCGATACTGCTGGCTCAGCGCGAGAGTGCGGTGGATGGTGCGGGCGGTGGAGGAGGGACCTCGACGACGCAAGGACAACTGCGGCAGTGGCGGCCGCCGTATGAGGCGCAGGCTAATGTACCAAATGGAGGAGGGCGCAGCGCCGGACGTCGCCGGGGCATTCCTGGGGGCCGTCATGGCAGCCCTGGCTAGAGCCAACGTCGTCTCGACGGACGTCGCGGGGGCAGACCCGGCGGTTGTGGTAGCCCTGTTGAGCGCTGCGCCTGAGGCAGTACCGGTGATTCCCGATGTCGAGTCTACCCCAGCCTCGATCGAACAAGGTGTGTAGGTCATCGACTTGGCGGCCTCCGCTCCCACTGAGCCCATGATCGACACGCTGATGGACAATGACTGTTGTGCGTGCTGGGTCAGCGTCAGGTACACAGTGTAGCTCTTTTGTGTGCGTGCGGTTTATTATATTCTTTTATATATATATATATATATATATATATATATATATATATATATATATATATATATATATATATAATGTGAATTGGATGGGTTGGCCTGTTTGTATATTATCTGAATTTGCAATATGGACAATTAATATGCAAATGCCTTCTGGACATCGGTGCTGATCGCCACGTCGAAAACATGGATGTCCTCTACTCTACCGCTCTACCGGGCACACGCTTAAACTCAATGAACTGCGTACAATACGAATACTTTCTATGAAAATGGCTAACAACATTTGAGTAACATATATATAGTGGTTACACTATTCGACAAAAGAAGGATCTTCGTAACACGGTTTTGACAACCATATGGTCCATATCTACATACTTAACATAGTAATAACTATCACATTTTAAGAGGCTGAGGGCCAACAACCATATGGTCCATATCTATATACTTAACATAGTAACAGCTAGCACATTTTAAGAGGCTGAGGGCTAACAACCACAACTATCCGCTGGAAGCAGCTTGATCACGGCGACTCGGCATCTCGTCAATGAAAAGGAAGAACCCTCCCGTGCCTTGGTAGAGCATGAGTAGAACAGTGTCTGCAATTTTCCAATATGGATACATTGCACGATAAGCGAGAACTTGTTAATTTGAATGGTTCCATTTCTGCGGGAAATGCAGTACCTTGCAATCACTTTGGCGTTATTAGCAGGCACAAGTGTAATTAGACCACACCGGGAAATCGATTCAGGAACAGCTGCAGCGGGCAATTTCTGTTGAAATGTAGAATAAAAACCAATTGTAACATATCGTTGAAGATATATATAATTTATGAGCATCAACATAAAAATAAGACTTTGTACCAGCGTTTTGTGCACATAATTGGTCTTATTCAATGTGTGCACCATAGGTATAATTAATCCCATCCAAAATCCAGCGTTCATACGCTGTGCTATCTCTGTCAGATTATCAACAAATTTTATGACATGCTTGAAGCCTTTGCAGTGAAATTTGGTACGCTGAGTAACATACAGATCATTAACTATGCATCCAACATATCCTGCTTAAAATGTGAAAAGGTATTATTTATTCAGAACATGATAAAAGAATATATAGTGCGCATAAATTGATAAATATGATTTGTTACTGCCTAGGAACAGAGTCAGAAAATGAAATCACAATTGGTTGCTTAAATAGTGATCAATTAGTCAGAACAAATACCCCAATTTTGTTAAGTAATATGCCAGCATGGAGAAAGATGAAAGAACACTAATCTTGGTCAAACTTTGATCGGCTGATGACGTTGGGGAAGTAAACATCCATTTTATTGTCAGCTTTCAGCTCATAAAACTTAGAAATTTTTCTCCAAATGTCCGCATCAAAATAGGAGTGACCATCTTTATCATGTTTTACGCTAACTGTCATTGTAAATCCACGTTGCATTGTCAATATGACATCCATGGAGTCATCAACAAAGTAAAGCCCAAGATTTCCTACTACTCGTGTTCTTGCAAAGCAAGGGATGTACTGCTTGAAATGAAAATTAAGATTGTAAATTAGATATATTGAAATAACAGAGTAAGATGCAAATATGGGAGTAACTGATAGAACAGAACAATATATAGCTGAAAGCAAAGTACAAAAATATATAACTAAAAATAGATAATGTATCAAAGATTTGATGCAAATATGAGAGTAACTGAATGAACAATACATCATTAATTTGCTTCGACGTCTAGGCTGCACGTGGCACCGTACCTTTTATCCAAATGTAGCAATAGACGGTATATGTTCACAAATTTAGGCCATGCCGACCGTTGTAGGGTGAGATTGAACATACCGAGTGCTCCCTGAAGTCATCCAGAATGGTGAGATAGAACTTCGTTTCTAACTGGCCGCGACCACACTTGCCCGATTTATGCTCGCACTATGCACATATGAATGAAAACCCTCGAATCAGCTAGATGAAAAATGAATCCACGGCGATTTCCGCCGGTTGATTAATAACGACGAATGGACAACGATAAGAGATGAGTGAATATTTTGCTAAATTGATTACCTTCTCCATGAGAAAAATCCCCGGCCCAGTCCCGCAGAAAACCCTAATCGACCAGAGTCTAAAATGTCGGTGCAAGTCGGTGCAGATAGGCGGCGGCATGCGGTAGGGGCGAAATCCCGTGCCGTTTGGAGCGCGACCTCTGCCCGCCAACGACAGCCATCGAGCTTAGGGTGGCCGCCGCGATAGAAGTTGATGAGGTGCAGAGTTGCGGAGGAGTCCGCGGCGAGTGGGTGGGGATTAAGTGGGCAGGGGGCGAGGGTTTTCTTGTTCCTTTTTTATGTGTGGGTGAACACACACGGTTCACAGAGGCGATGGAGATGAATCATGTGCGATAGTAAATCATCGAGATTGAAGGGGATTCCAAATTTCCTTCATCCTTTGTCCATGAGTTTTTTTCTACGATGAACATACACCCTACAAATCACCGTGTTCGAATTTGGCACTTTTCCGGGTTAATTTACCATATTTAGGTGATTATGTGCATTTTCTATGCATTAATGCACATAATTCAAATTCAAACAATCGGTGCATGAAAAGGTGCACGAGAACGGCATGGAAAACCATGCTCGTGCTATTTAGTAAATTCTCATGCCTTTTACAAGGAATGGGCAGAGATTTCAAGAAACTGTGTGGCAATAGTCAACCACAAACGCATCGTTTATTGGTTTTTCAACTATAGAAAAATTAAATACATGCTTGAAAAACATGATGGCTGGCCTGGTGCCATGGTATGGCCTCACCGTGCCCTAGTAAAAATTTGAGAAGGCCCTTCATAAATCAAACCATCACCGAGGAAGTTTCATGGTTTCGAGGTGGAAATCACCAAGATTGAAGGGGCCGGGAATCCAAATTTCCTTCCTAGTTTGTCATCAGTTTTTTTCTACGATCAAAATACCCCCTCCAATGCAACGTGTTCAATTTTGGCATTTTTCTGGGCTCATTTACCATATTTAGGGGATTATGTGCATTTTCTAGGCATTAATGCACATAATTGAAATTTGAACAATCGGTGCATGAAAAGGTGCACAAGAACGGTCTGGAAAACCATGCTCATGGTATTTAGTAAATTCTCATGCCTTTTACAAGGAATGGGCAAAGATTTCAAGGAAATGTGTGGCAATAGTCAACCACAAACGCGTCGTTTATTGTTTTTTTAACTATAGAAAAATCAAATACATGCATGGAAAACATGACGCCTGGCGTGGTGTCATGGTATGGCCTCACCGTGCCCTGTTAAAAATTTGAGTATGTTTGGCTTATGTCGTCATGCACGTCTGATGTCGCTTGAACTACGTTGATATTTCCACAAAGAGGAAGGGATGATGCAGCACAGCTACGGTAGCTATTTCCCTCAGTTATGAAACCAAGGTATCAATCCAGTAGGAGAACCAAGCAACACTATGTGAACGGTACCTGCACACAAATAACAAATACTTGCAACCCGACGATTAGGAGGGGTTGTCAATCCCTCTACGGGTAATGGCACCAGAAATTGTCAAGTTGACGGGATAAAAATTGTGATAGATTGGATAAATAGATCTCGATAAAATGCGAAATAAAATAAATAGCAAAAAAAGTGCAGCAAGGTATTTTTGGGTTTTTGGTATAATAGATCCGAAAATAAAAGCGAATAAAAATAGATCTCGAAGCAAATATGATAAAGAATAGACCCGGGGGCCGTAGATTTCACTAGTGGCTTCTCTCAAGAAAATAGCATACGGTGGGTAAACAATTTACTGTTGGGCAATTGATAGAACATCAAATAATTATGACGATATCCAGGCAATGATCAATATATAGGAATCACGTCCTAGATTAGTAGACCGACTCCTGCCTGCATCTACTACTATTACTCCACACATCGACCGCTATCCAGCATGCATCTAGTGTATTAAGTTCATGGATAAACGGAGAAATGCAATAAGAATGATGATATGATGTAGACGAGATCTATTCATGTAGAAATAGCCCCCATCTTGTTATCCTTAATAGCAACGATACATGCGTGTCTTGCTGCCCCTTCTGTCACCGGGAAAGAACACCGCACAATCGAACCCATCACAAAGCACCTCTTCCCATGGCAAGAAAAATCGATCTAGTCGGCCTAACTAAACCAAAGATTCAAAGAAGAAATACGAGGCTATAAGTAATCATGCATAAAAGAGATCAAAGAACTCAAATAACTTTCATGGATATAGATTTGTTCATAAACTCAAAGTTCATCGGATCCCAACAAACACACCGCAAAAAGAGTTACATCAAATAGATCTCCAAGAGACCATTGTATTGAGAATCAAAAAGAGAGAAGAAGCCATCTAGCTACTGCCTACGGACCCGTAGGTCTACAATGAACTACTCACGCATCATCGGAGAGGCACCAATGAGGATGATGAACCCCTCCGTGATGGTGTCTAAATTGGATCTCGTGGTTCTCGAACTTGCGGCGGCTGGAATTGTGTTTCGTCGACTCCCCTAGGGTTTTTGGATTTTCGGGGTATTTATAGAGCAAAGAGGCGGTGCGGGAGGCGGCCGAGGTGGGCACAACCCACCTGGGCACGCCTGGGCCCCCAGGCGCGCCCTGGTGAGTTGTGCTCCCCTCGGAGCCCCCCTCTGGTACTTCTTTGGCCCAACAGGTGTCTTCTGGTCCAGAAAAAATCTCGAAAAAGTTTCGCTGCGTTTGGACTCCGTTTGGTATTGATTTTCTGTGAAATAAAAAACAAGGAAAAAACAGCAACTGGCACTGGGCACTAGGTCAATAGGTTAGTCCCTAAAAATGATATAAAGTTGCTATAAAATGATTGTAAAACATCCAAGAATGATAATATAACAGCATGGAACAAGCAAAAATTATAGATACATTGGAGACGTATCAACGCCTTTCATAAATCGAACCATCACCGAGGAAGTTTCATGGTTTCGAGGGGAAAATCACCAAGATTGAAGGGGATTCCAAATTGCCTTCGTCCTTTGTCCATGAGTTTTTTTCTACGATGAACATACACCCTGCAAATCACCGTGTTCAAATTTGGCACTTTTCTGGGTTCATTTTCTAGGCATGAATGCCCATAATTCAAATTCAAACAATCGGTGCATGAAAGGGTGCACAAGAACGGTCTGGAAAACCATGCTCGTGCTATTTAGTAAATTCTCATGCCTTTGACAAGGAATGGGCACATATTTCGATGAAATATGTGGCAATAGTCAACCACAAACGTTTGTTTATTGGTTTTTCAACTATAGAAAAATGAAATAAATGCTTGAAAAACATGACGCCTGGCATGGTGCCATGGTATGGCCTCATCATGCCCTGGTAAAAAATTGAGAAGGTTTGACTTATGTCGTCGTGCACGCCCTTCATAAATCGAACTATCACCAAGGAAGTTCCATGCTTTGGAGAGGGAAATCACCAAGATTGAAGGGGAATCCAAATTTTCTTTGTTCTTTGCCCTTAAGTTTTTTTCTACGATGAACATACACCCAGCAAATCACCGTGTTCAAATTTGGCACTTTTCTGGGCTCATTTACCATATTTAGGGGATTACGTGCATTTTCTATGCATTTAGCACATATAAATCCAATCCAGCTATAGCTGCACGGGTGTGATGTGAGGGACGTGGATTGCCGTTCGATCGCGGCGCATCCTATAGTGCACACGCGTGATCCGCGTGGCTGGGGTTCCAGCCAATCATAACACAACACACAATAGGCTCAGCGCACACTGTTTTCGGAGGCGATGGAGATGAACCGTGTGCGATAATGGATGAGCAAGATTGTAAGGTAAGCCAATTTTCCATCGTCGTTTGTCATTGAGCTCTTAAAAACGAAACCACTGCACTGTACGGCTATCCGGCCACTCCGTCCCAGAGCTCTTTCCAAGTGTCGTTCATGGCACCGCAGTGCACAGTAACTGGTAAGGAAGCGATGGCATAGCGCCGCGCCGAGTTCCTCGTCGCCCGCGACCGCACACATGGTAAGGAAGCGATGGCATCCCGCCGCGCCAAGTTCATCGCCGCCCGCGGCCGCACAAGTACATGGGCGGACTTTGATGCTGCCATGGCCGAATGGGCAGTGGATCTAGAGGCGGCAAAAGCCGCACAGAAGGAGCGGCAAAAGCAGAAAGCAGTCTAGAAAAGAGAGTCCCGCCGCCGCAAGAAGGAAGAGGCCGCACGCCATGCTGAGGAGAGCTCGGCGGAGATCGAAGCACGATGGGCTACCACCGACAAGGCCGGGAAGGAGACGACGGCGTCTGGCCAGCATGCCCCGATGCCAGCATGTGAGAAGTAGTTAGTGCGTGTGTCGCCCGTAAGTTTGTATAATTAATTACGAGCATCTACCAGTACTACATACGTACTAGTTTTAGAGCAAATTACCAGTAGTACTTTAAGTTGGTACTATCTATTATTAACGTACAATGTCAATAAGCGCATCCTTTGAGGGCTTTGAACGTTGATTAGTATGTGTTCACTAAAATTTTGTAGCTGCACCCCGGCCCTAAATACTCCCGAAACGTCCGCCTGCAGCCACCGGAAGCCACCGGAGACTAGAGCTGGCTGCAGCTGGTTTTTAGTCCCACCTCACCGCGCGAGTTGGCCGCACACCGGCTTAAATTGCCGCGCCGGCGGATGGCAGCAAGCTTCTCTCTTTTTGCATAGGATCAAATCTGGCTATGTGAGCGAGGCAGGTGGACACTTGATTGCATTTCATAAACCGATGATTGTACATCGGGTGTCACCTTGCCTCGTTCATGTATATTGAATAATCCTGATACAATGAAAAATATTTTTTAAATTAGGTGCGGCTGGAGATGCCGATGGATATAAGAATTATTAAATATCACAAAACACACGGTTTCTATGGCGTACCCGTGTGTGTTTTTTTGCGTTAATGATCCATAAGTCAGTTACCTGTGCGATGTATCCTAATAAAGCAAGCGTACCATTGACCGAAAAAATCAACTACACGTGTACATTTTTTTGGAGACGCGATCTGCCAATTTTCTCTTTTCTCGCACACGAGTATTTTACGCGCTTCGTCTGCGTTGTGTGTTTTCCCCGCCCAAGTTTCAAGTTTCGCAGCGAAATTTTCATTATGCGCGATATTTCCTCCCACCACATCCCCACCCATCAAATTTCCGTGGTATCTCCCCCCTTCCCCCTCCCGGCAGCTCAAGCCGCCGCCGCCGCAACCACAACTTCAGCAACATCTATGTTTTTCCCAAGCATCGTCGATCCAGTCAGGTAACCCATCGATCTCTATCAAGGCCCCGGCCTGATTGCTTAAATGGCGCCTACGAAACATCCTCATGCCTCCAAATCCCCACCGCCCCTATCTCTAGAGCATCGATGTGCAAGCCCAACCACATATCACGTGGAGGTCGAGGTGCTGATGGCGGTCGATGGCGCGATGGCCGCTGTGCGTGTTGACCTGGAGGAACACCTCGCCTCCGCCGCCGCCGACTTGGTGCAGGCTCTGGCCCAGATGAAGTGCCCCAGCGACCACCCCCCAAGACTTACCAGGTATGATCTGACCAGCTCAATCTTACCAATACCACTTGCAATGGCTATGTTTCATACGGTTGATGTATTAAGCATGTTCGTGCCTTGTTTATTTCAGTACTGCACACTGTGTGATGTTCAAGTATTAACTGTCCAGCTCAATTTCACCAATACCAGCAACAAACCTACAATACATGACTCAAGATATCACTAGAGATGCTGCCCATTTGCTATTTTTGCCCTGTTGTAGTTAACATGCCTGTCCATGTACTTACGCAGGGTCATAACGGGCGATGCTGTTGTTTGCCGTCGAGGTTAGCTGCATCCTATGTCTTACAGTATTTTACATTATTTGTGCAATTGTAGTTTATCTTCTAACATTTACTGGTTGCCTGTAGGTACACATGTCAGCGGCACTGATCCACGCTTCGACCCGGAGGAACAGCTCGCCTCCGCTGACTTTGGGTGGGTTCTGGCCAAGATGAAGTGCCCCAGCAACTACCTCTCAAGACTTACCAAGTATGAACTCACCAGTTCAATCTTACCAATACCAGTTGCAATGGTTATGTTTTGTATGGTTGATGTATTAAGCATGTTGTAGTAAACATGCCTAACATGTTTTAACTATTTTCCCTACCTTTTTATAGACAACTGGGCCATTCTCTGCTCTGACAGCACCTGCCTTGTGATGTTTAACTCTGTCAATTACATTTTTATCAGTACCGGTTTCAATGGCTATTAAGCCTGTTGCAATTAACAGTCGTATCCATTTTTTAACAGTTGTATTTCAATGGCTACAAACTTACAATACATAAATTAGGATGCTGTTAAGCCTGTTGCAATTAACAGTTGTATCCATTTTTTAATCCGTCCCTTTGCTACTGTGCTACTCTCTGCAATGAAGATATACTAGAGATGCTGCCCATTTGCTATTTTTAGTGGATGCTAACCCTGTTGTACTTAACAAGCCTTTCCATGTACTTACGCAGGGCCATAACGGGTAATGCTGTTGTTTGCCGTCGAGGTTAGCTGCATCCCATGTCAGTATTTTACATCATTTGTGCAATTGCAGTTTGGCTTCTAACATTTACTTGCTTCTTGTAGGTACACATTTCAGTGGCACTGATCCACTCTTCGACCCGGAGAAACACCTCGCCTCCGCTGCGGCCGACTTGGGGCGGGCTCTTGTCCATATGAAGTGCCCCAGCAACTACCCCTCAAGACTTACCAAGTATGAATTGACCAGTTGAATCTTACCAATACCAGTTGCAATGGCCATGTTTTTTACGGTTCATTTATTAAGCATGTTGTAGTAAACATGCCTAGCCCATCTTATCTATTTTCCCTACCTTTTTATAGACAACAGGGCCATTCTCTGCTCTAGCAGCACCTGCCTTGTGATGTTTAACTCTGTCAATTTCAATTCTATCAGTAACAGTTTCAATGGCTATACAAGGTTGTCTGTTGTACTAAACAATTCTATCCATTTTTTAATCCATCCCTTTGCTACCATGCAACTCTTTCGCAATGAAGATATCACTACATATGCTGCCGTTTTATTACCATTTGCTATTTTTGGTGGATGTTAACCCTGTTGTAGTTAACATTGCATTTCCATGTACTTACACATGGCTACAATGGGCGATGCTGTTGTTTACCGTTGAGGTTAGCTGCATCCCATGTCTTATACACCATCTGTTCCTAAATGTAAGTATTTTTAGAGATTCCAATATAGACTACATACGGAGCAAAATGAGTGAATCTAGATTCTAATCTAAACTATGTCTATAATTCTATATACATCCGTATGTAGTTCATATTGAAATCTTTAAAAGTACTTGTACTGAGGAACATAGGTAGTTGTATTTTACATCATTTGTGCAATCTCAGTTTAGCTTCTAACATTTACTGGTTGCTTGTAGGCACATGTATGAGCGATACTGATCCATGCTTCGATCCCTTTTGCGTATGGGGCAATGAGATATTCATGAACAAGCGTCAAGTGAGGAAACTAAGAAAGATTGTTAGGCGAAAGAAACGGGTGATGGGAATTAAGCTCTTTATTTACACTTTGTCCAAGAGAACAGTGAACTTTAGGATGGTAAGTAATGTGTTGCCTTTTCCCCCTGCCCACAACAAGTTACTCTATTAGACCTGAGTATATGAAATTTTTCTCTTTTCAGTGGTTTCCGAAGCAATTTACTGATGATTACCTTGCAAACTACATGACTGAAGTGGAGGCAACTAAGGTTAAAGTATATAATTCATGCTACCATGATAATGCTCTAGAAGTCTTCCTGAAGGCGGTGAAGGATGGGCGGGCGAGCGTCACAAGGGGTTGGACAAAAGTTGTTCGTGCCTATGGCATGCAGGAGGGCACATTATGGGCATTCTGCTTCTTCAACACCATCGGCAGCCAAAATGATTTACACTTGTCTCTTCACCTTTACCGCCTCTGAATATTGTAGTTCATCATAGTTAATTGCTGCCTAATCCTGTAATTACTAAACATATTGTACTGAGAATTTTATTTATGGATTGGTTGTTGAACCATTGTGCTGAGAATTTGTATTCCACGTTTCATATTTCAAAATTTCCCATTCGAATAATAAATTACATGGGAAAATAAAATTATATAGGAGCGAATAAAATAATGTGCACACGGTTCGAAAGAAAATAGCGTGTGCGATGAAAAATAGAGAGCAGATGGTTCTTTGACGTGAAATGTTTGCGATGTCTGACTGACGCACACACGGGTTCATCTCATATGCACGTGTGATTCATGGTAATACGACAAACGTTTCAAACCTGTGCGCGTGTGTGATAGGAATACCTATCGCACATAGTTATGAAAATGGACACGTTGGCGTTAGTAGAGGCACCGCACACATTTTACATTCTTGAATTGTGTGCGATAACGTACCTATCACAAACATATCGGTAGATTAAATGTTGATGTCCACCTTTTTCACACGACTATAGCGGCGTAATCGTTTCGGATGTCTCTCGGATCAGAAACGTAACGTCGAGACGTAACGTGTGGGACTGGGGCGACTTCTCATACGTTTATTCTATGGTGATCATCAGTAGCCGCTCACCTATCCCTGATGGTTTTTTGGTCGTGTGAGAAGGATGCCGTCGGGGAAAGGGGTTAAAAACCGTTTGTATAGCACGTTACGGTACCAGTGCATGATTGCGTATGAAAGCGACTCATCGTCTGAGTCATCGGCGAGGCCCAACTGGGATACCCATTTCAACCGGGCCTTGAATATAATGAACTTCCATTGGACAAGCGGCCGTCGTATAGATGTGTGCACGCCGTCGGAGATGGTGCCACGTGGAAGTACTACTACCATGAGGACGCCGAGGAGTGAAAGTAGAGATGGAAGTTAAACGAAATGAACATTGACAAGAAGGTTGAGATTGCGGTGAATAAGACAACAACTGAGACCAAAGAAGCGATACGACCTGAGTTGGTGAGCGAGGCAGTCAAAGCAGTGGTAGCTGCCTGCAGAGAGAAATTTGTTGCTTCAATTGGTGCCTTGATTTCGGCTGTTATCGATTGGACCAAGCAAAATCCAGATAAACAGGCAGCGGACTTTCACCTTCCCAGCTTGTCGGGAGCAACTCGATGAACGTCGCACCAGCATCTGCTCACGCAACCGCACCTCCTCCCGCAACTGCTCATAGTAGCCCGTCCTCCATCTCTGGTGTGCTCGGCGGGGCTTCGTCTTTGGCTGAGCTCGACGCCCTCACAGTAACTACCTGTCGCACCGGCCCTCTTCAACATATATATAATCTTTCGTTTCCGTTGCCTTTCGGATGTCTAACGTCGCAAACATGTCTTCGTAGGCCGACGAAACCCCGTGCACCATACTGTACACCATTAGTGTCTAGAAGGTGGACATGGGAAAGGCAACGATAGTGAAGCCGAAGGAACGCTCATTCCATAGCCGACCGATGCCCCCTGGTGTCTTCAAGGTTTCCGTGGCCAGTGTCAAAGCAGGCCATGACAATTTGGCTCCTCCGGTACCACTAGGGGGAGATGACGACGAGACCCCGCCGCGGCTTGGCAATTGCAAGAGTTGGGTCCTATTGTGGCCGAAGAGTCTCCTTCGTCTGGAGGCGGCCGGGAGCACAGCAATGACCAAGCCTTAGCAAGGTATGAACACCACCACCCCACCTACCCAATTAGCGGCGCCTGTCATGCCGGGTGATGGCAGATGACATGAGGAAGAGGCTCCATTAGTGGCTGATGATGTCACCGCCGTCGAAGAAGCAATGAATGATGTCATGGACGAGGATGATGACCCTCTATGGTTTCTCAATACTGGCGGCTATGACGACGGAGGATTGATGGCTTAGCAGTATGACTCAGGCTTTGAGCGTGATGAGTTGATGCCTGAATTTATGGAGCAGGAACGGCTTAAGGCTGACTGCAATAAGTCTCTCTTCTTGCAATCCTCACAGGACATGCCTCCAGATGTCGCCTCAACCTAGGATTAACAACGTGAGGGTCGTGCAATGCTGAGCCCGACAATGCTGGGGGAAGTGGCCAGGGACGGTATGTTAGGCTCACTTCTGGTAACCAAGAAGCGTAGGAAGAGACCAAGGAAAGGCCCTACTGGCGCCAAAGCTGTTCTATCAGCCAGCCGCCTCCACAGCCTCGGGTTGCAGACCGTATACCTATCAAAGGTGCGGCGAAATTCCATGTCCCCGGTGATCTGATAACCCACAAGTAAAGGGGATCGCAATAGTTTTCGAGGGTAGAGCATTCAACCAAAATTTATTGATTTGACACAAGGGGAGCCAAAGAATATTCTCAAGTATTAGCAGCTGAGTTGTCAATTCAACCACACCTGAAAGACTTAATATCTGCAGCAAAGTATTTAGTAGCAAAGTAGTATTGAAGTAACGGTAACGGTGGCAAAAGTAATAGTAACAGTTTTGTAGCAATTGTAACAATGTCAACGGTAAGGTAACGTAGCAAAGATCAATATGTGAAAGGCTCATAGGCAATGGATCAATGATGGATAATTATGTCGGATGGCATTCATCATGCAACACTTATAACCTAGGGTGACACAGAACTCGCTCCAATTCATCAATATAATGTAGGCATGTATTCCGAATATAGTCATACGTGCTTATGGAAAAGAACTTGCATGACATCTTTTGTCCTACCCTCCCGTGGCAGCGGGGTCCTAATGGAAACTAAGGGATATTAAGGCCTCCTTTTAATAAAGAACCGGACCAAAGCATTAGCACTTAGTGAATACATGAAATCCTCAAACTACGGTAATCACCGGAAAGAATCCCAATTATTGTCACCTTGGGGTATTCGGATCATAACACGTAATAGGTGTCTACAACTTGCAAGATAGAATCAAGAACACATATATATTCCTGAAAACATAATAGGTTCAGATCTGAAATCATGGCACTCGGGCCCTAGTGACAAGCATTAAGCATAGCAAAGTCATAGCAACATCAATCTCAGAACATAGTGGATACTAGGGATCAAACCCTAACAAAACTAACTCGATTACATGATAAATCTCATCCAACCCATAACCGTCCAGTAAGCCTACTATGGAATTACTCATGCACGGCGGTGAGCATCATGAAATTGGTGATGGAGGAAGGGTGGTGATGATGATGGCAATGATTTCCCCTCTCTGGAGCCCTGAACGGACTCCAGATCTGCCCTCTCGATGAAGAGCAGGAGGCGGCGGCTGCTCCGTATCGTAAAATGCGATGAATCCTTCTCTCTGATTTTTTTCTCCCCGAAAGTGAATATATAGAGTTGGAGTTGAGGTCGGTGGAGGTCCAGGGGACCCACAAGGCAGGGGCGCGCCCTAGGGTGGCGCCCTCCACCCTTGTGGACAGCTGGTGGGTCCCCTCTGGTTGATTCTTTCGTCAATATTTTTTATTTATTCCAAAAATATTCTCCGTGAAGTTTCAGGTCATTCTGAGAACTTTTATTTCCGCACAAAAATAACACCAAGGCAATTCTGCTGAAAACAACATCAGTCCGGGTTAGTTCCATTCAAATCATGCAAATTAGAGTCCAAAACAGGGGCAAAAGAGTTTGGAAAAGTAGATACGATAGAGACGTATCAACTTCCCCAAGCTTAACCCATTGCTTGTCCTCAAGCAATTCAGTTGACAAACTGAAAGTGATGAAGAAAAACTTTTTCAAACTCTGTTTGATCTTGTTGCTGCAAATATGTAAAGCCAGCATTCAAGTTTTCAGCAAAGATTATGAACTAACCATAATCACAATAACATTTAGGTCTCACATTTACTCATATCAATGGCATAATCAACTAGCGAGCAATAATAATAAATCTCGGATGACAACACTTTTTCAAAACAATCATGATATGATATAACAAAATGGTATCTCGCTAGCCCTTTCTGAGACCGCAAAACATAAATGTAGAGCACCCCTGAAGATCAAGGACTAACTAGACATTGTATTTCATGGTAAAAGAGATCCAGTCACAGTCATACTCAATATCAATTAATAACAACGCATACAAATGACAGTGGTGCTCTCTAACTGGTGCTTTTTATAAGAGGATGATGACTCAGCATAAAAGTAAATAGATAGGCCCTTCGCGGAGGGAAGCAGGGATTTGCAGAGGTGCTAGAGCTCGAGCGTTTTGAAACAGAGATGAATGTAATTTTGAGCGGTGTGCTTTCATTGTCAACATAACAACCAAGAGATCTCGGTATCTTCCATGCTACATACATTATAGGCAGTTCCCAAACAGAATGGTAAAGTTTTTACTCCCCCTCAACCAACAAGCACACTCCACGGGTGGTCCGAAACAACGGGTACCGTCCATACAAACAACAATCCTTGGGGAGTTTTGTTTGAAATTATTTTGATTTGATTTGAGCATGGGACTAGGCATCCCAAATACCAGCCACTTTCTCATGAATGATAAGTGAATCAACACTCATCGTGAGAATAACCCACCTAGCATGGAAGATACTGACAGCCCCCAGTCGCTACATGAGTGATTCGGGCATACAAAACAGATTATCATTTGATGGTTTAGAGTTTGGCACATGCAAATTTATTTGGAACGGCAGGTAAATACTGCATATAGGTAGGTATGGTGGACTCATATGGAACAATTTTTGGTTTATGGAAGTGGATGCATAAGCAGTATTCCCGCTTAGTACAAGTGAAAGCTAGCAAAAGATTGAGGAGCCACCAACTAGAGAGCGAAAACAGTCATAACATGCGTTAAGATTAACGAACATTGAGTGCAAGCATGAGTAGGATATAAATCACCATGAACATAAATATCGTGGAGGCTATGTTGATTTTGTTTCAACTACATGCGTGAACATGTGCCAAGTCAAGCCACTAGAATCATTCAAAGGAGGATACCATCCTATCATACCACATCACAACCATTTTAAAAGCATGTTGGCACGCAAGGTAAACCATTATAAACTCCTACCTAATTAAGCATGGCATGAGTAACTATAATCTCTAATTGTCATTGCAAACATGTTTCATTCATAATGGGCTGAATCAAGAATGATGAACTAATCATATTTGCAAAAAGCAAGATAGGTCGAGTTCATACTAGCTTTTTCTCCATCTCAATCATTTCATCATATATCGTCATTATTGCCTTTCACTTGCACGACTGAACGGTGTGGATAATAATAATAGTGTACGTGCATTGGACTAAGCTAGAATCTACAAACATTTATTCAAAGGAGAAGACAAGGTAATATGTCTCTTTGTTAGATCAACAATAATGCATATGAGAGCCACTCAACATTTTCATCGTGGTCTTCTCCTCTCGGCCCAAAGAAAGGAAAAGGAATTTCAAAGAAACACACTGAAATGTTTTTGGAGTTTTTGTTTTTCTTAGGAAAGTAAAACAAGTACGAGAAAAACTATTTACATGGGAAAGCTCCCAACAGGGAAAAGAAGAACGAGAAATCTTTTTGGGTTTTCTTTTAATACTACAACTAGTTAAACATGGAAAGGAAACTAAAAAGAAGCTACAACTAATTTGTTTTTCTCAAAGTTTTTCGAACACACAAGAAGAAAGCGAGAAAAAGAAATAAACTGACATGGATAATACAATGAAAAAGTATGAACACCGACAACTGGAATGAGTGTGTGAACATGAATGTAATGTCGGTTGAGAAATACGTACTACCCCAAGCTTAGGCTTTTGGCCTAAGTTGGTCTATGCCCATGGATCAAAGTAGTCCTCTCCTTGGTACTAAGGAGGATCTTGAGGGTTCCACTGGTTAGCAAGATCCTGTGGCTCCCATTGATAAATAGACTCCTCATACGAATCAGGTGATGGTTCTGGCTCAGGAACTGGGGATCGCGTCCTCTCCCAGTATGCATAAATGTCCTCGGGCAGAATGAGGTACATGCCTGAATGAATATTGAACAAAGAAGGTGCAGGCAAAGTAATAATCTGACAAGTTTTCTGGCTGAATACCAGGTTATAGACGAGTCTCTTATCCTTATCATCGCAAATAAAATCATGTGCTACCATACTATTATAGTCTAAATATAAAGTGGGTAGTAGCATCTCCTCTTTCTCATCGTGCGTAATGGGTATCTCAAAGCGCTTAGCAAGGCAGGAGGCATAGATACCTCCAAAGATAGGACCCCTCGAATGGTTTAAACTCAACCGTCGAGCAACCATAGCGCCCAAACTAAAAGTTCTATCACGAAGTAAAGCATGGCGCAAAATAGCAAGGTCAGGACCACTAAGGCCTGCACTCTCCCCGCGACCAATTAAACATCTCCCAGAAAATAATGAGTAGTAGCGCAAAACAGGAAAATGTAAACTAGCCACTCTCGCTTCCGACACCTTTCTCCCTTCCCCTACGGTAACTTCATCAATAAAATCTTCCACATCTCTAGGACGTGGTTCATCGACGCTGCCCTCAAAAGGTAAATTGCAAACCTCACAAAAATCATAAAGCATCATCTCCTTATGCTCATCATATAAATAAAATTCTACAGTGGGTGGTGATTTCCTAGCATGAAAGTGAAAATTTTGCACGAAAGTATTAGTGAGTAGGAATTATTGATCACACTTATCGTGGAGGAAGTCGGTGATGCCTGCATTCTCCGCCAAATAATAGAAATCATCATAAATTCTGGTAGCCCCCAAGAATGCATCACATGGCCGAACCTCCGCAGTGTGGGGAAGGTTGTACTTGGGCTTCTTCTTCTCCTCATTCTCATTTTCTTTAGAACCCCGACTCGAAGAGCCTCTCAACCATCTCTTCATCATTTCTTTTCTCTGAAAATTTCTGAAATTTTTAGTGACTTAAAATTAAAGTGAACCAAATTCAACAAAACTGATAGCAACTACTCCTACAAGTGCCAAGAGGCTCTATCATGCATCAAAACTACCTTGGACCATATAAATTTGACATGCAAGCTCAAGAACAAGGTCACCACAGCAGCAAAAATTTGCAATATATAAATCACTAGAATAAAAACTAATTGGATCATTGGAGGAGTCACATACCGAAGAACAATCCCCCAAAACAGTTTTGCAAATGGAGCTTTGCACAAGGAGATCGAAAATGGCAGCATGATGAGCTAGAACACGGGTTTGAGCAACGGGATGATTTTTTCTGGAGGAAGACGAAGTGGATGGGTGCTGGAATAAGTGAGGGGGACCCACAAGGTAGGGGGCGCGCCCAGGGGGTAAGGCGCGCCCTCCACCCTTATGGTCCACTGGTGCAGCCCCCTGGTGCAATCTCAGTGCCAGAAATTCTAAAATATTCTATAAAAAATCATACTAAATTTTCAGGGCATTTGGAGAACTTTTATTTTCGGGACATTTTTTATTGCACGGATAATTCAGAAAATAGACGGATAACACTATTTTTGCTTTATTTATTCTAAATAACAGAAAATAAAAAGTAGGTACAGAAAGTTGTGCCTTCTGAATTCATCCATCTCATGCTCATCAAAAGGAATCCATTAACAAGGTTGATCAAGTCTTATTAACAAACTTCTTTCGAATAACATGAAACTAGAGAATTTTTGAATAACACTAGGTTACCTCAACGGGGATACGCATGTCCCCAACAATAAGAATATCATATTTCTTCTTGACAGTAGGGAGAGGGAATTCAAAAACCCCAATAGTAATAGTTGAAATTTTTCCGATAGAGTTGATACTATGAACTTGAGGTTGTTTCTTCGGAAAGTTTACCGTATGCTCATTACCATTAACATGAAAAGTGACATTGCCTTTGTTGCAATCAATAACAGCCCCTGCAGTATTCAAAAAGGGTCTACCAAGGATAATCGACATACTGTCGTTCTCGAAAATATCAAGAATAACAAAGTCCGTTAAGATAGTAACGTTTGCAACCACAACAGGCACATCCTCACAAATACCGATGGGTATAGCACTTTATTTATCAGCCATTTGGAAAGAGATTTTAGTAGGTGCCAACTTATTGAAATCAAATCTACGATATAAAGAGAAAGGCATAACACTAACACCGGCTCCAAGATCACATAAAGCAGTTTTAACATAGTTTCTTTTAATGGAGCATGGTATAGTTGGTATTCCTGGATCTCCTAGTTTCTTTGGTATTCCACCCTTAAAAGTGTAATTAGCAAGCATGGTGGAAATTTCAGCCTCCGGTATCTTTCTTTTATTTGTAACAATATCTTTCATATACTTGGCATAAGGAGACATTTTCAGAATATCAGTCAAACGCATATGCAAAAAGACTGGTGTAAGCATTTCAATAAAGCACTCAAAATCCTCATCATCCTTTTTCTTGGATGGTTTAGGAGGAAAGGGCATGGGTTTCTGAACCCATGGTTCTCTTTCTTTACCGTGCTTCCTAGCAACAAAGTCTCTCTTATCATAACGTTTCTTCTTAGATTGTGGGTTATCAAGATCAACAGCAGGTTCAATCTCCACATCATTACCATTACTAGGTTGAGCATTAACATGAACATCATCAATAAAATTATCACTAGGTTCATGTTCTTCACCAGATTGTGTCTCAGCATTAGAAATAGAAATATCATTTGAGTTCTCAGGTGTATCTATAACAGGTTCACTAGAAGCATGCAAAGTCCTATCAGTTTTATTTTTATTTTTATTACTAGGACTAGGTGCATCAGTATTAATTCTCTGAGAACCTTGCTCAGCTCTCTTAGGATGGTCCTCAGGATACAAAGGTTCCTGAGTCATTTTACCACCTCTAGTCATAACCCTAACAACATTATCATTGTTCTTACTATTCAACTCATTGAGCAAATCATCCTGTGCCTTAAGTACTTGTTCTACTTGAGTCTTAACCATGGAAGCATGTTTACTAATAATCTTAAGATCACTAACAGTTCTACTCATATAGTCACCCAAGCAGTCAAGCATGTAAGCATTATGTTTTAATTGTCTACTAACATAAGCATTGAAGTTTTCTTGTTTAACAATGAAATTATCAAACTCATCCAAGCATTGACTAGCAGACTTATTATGAGGAATATCACCTTCATCAAATCTATAGAGAGAGTTTACCTCTACTACCTGTGTCGGGTTATCAAGACCATGTATTTCCTCAATAGGTGGTACGTTCTTAACATCTTCAGTTTTAATACCCTTTTCTTTCATAGATTTCTTTGCCTCTTGCATATCTTCAGGAGTGAGGAATAGAATACCTCTTTTCTTCGGAGTTGGCTTAGGGGTTGGTTCAGGAAGTGTTCAATCATTATCATTGCTCAACATATTATTCAATAGCAATTCAGCTTGCTCAACAGTTCGTTCCCTGAAAACACAACCAGCACAACTATCTAGGTGGTCCCTACAAGCATCGGTTAGTCCATTATAAAAGATATCAAGTATTTCATTTTTCTTGAGAGGATGATCAGGCAAAGCATTAAGTAATTGCAGAAGCCTCCCCCAAGCTTGTGGGAGACTCTCTTCTTCAGATTGCACAAAGTTAAATATTTCCCTTAAAGTAGCTTGATTCTTGTGAGCAGGAAAATATTTTTCAGAGAAGTAATAAATCATATCCTGGGGACTACGCACACAACCAGGAGCAAGAGAATTAAACCACAACTTAGCATCACCCATTAATGAGAAAGGAAACACCTTAAGAACATAATAATAGCGATTTTTTCCTCATGAGCAAATAGGGTGGCTATATCATTCAACTTAGTAAGATGTGCCACAACAGTTTCAGATTCATAACCATGAAAAGGATCAGATTCAACCAAAGTAATTAACTCAGGATCAACAGAGAATTCATAATCCTTATCAGTAACAAAGATAGGTGAAGTAGCAAATTTAGGATCATATTGCATTTTAGCATTCAAAGATTTTTCTTTCGACTTGCATAATAATTTCTTAAGATCATCTCTATCCTTACAAGCAAGAAAGTCCCTAGCTACTTCTCCATCCATAACATAACCCTCAGGTATATCAGGCAATTCATATCTAGGAGAGCTAGGTCTAGCAAGTGTCTCAAAGTGTTCAGTTTCAATAATTTCATCAGTTTCAGAAATATCATCATCCTCAGTATAATCAATAGTTCTAGCTCTAGCAAGATGTTTATTAAGTAATTCACCCAGTGGAACAGTATTATCAAGCAAAGCAGTAGTATCATCATAAGCATCATGCATAGCAGAAGTAGCATCATCAATTACTTGTGACATATCAGAATTAATAGCAGGTGTAGGTGTCGCAAGCTTACTCAAAACAGAAGGTGAATCAAGTGCAGAGCTAGATGGCAGTTCCTTACCTCCCCTCGTAGTAGAGTGAAAAAATCTTGGTTCTAGTATCTTTCAAATTCCTCATAGTGATCAACAGATATAAATCCCAAGTGACTCAAAGAATAGAGCTATGCTCCCCGGCAACGGCGCCAGGAAAAGGTCTTGATAACCCACAAGTATAGGGGATGGCAAAAGTTTTCGAGGGTAGAGTATTCAACCCAAATTTATTGATTCGACACAAGGGGAGCCAAAGAATATTCTCAAGTATTAGCACCTGAGTTGTCAATTCAACCACACCTGAAAGACTTAATATCTACAGCAAAGTATTTAGTAGCAAAGTAGTATCGAAGTAACGGTAACGGTGGCAAAAGTAATAGTAACAGTTTTGTAGCAATTGTAACACTGGCAACGGCAAAGTAACGTAGCAAAGATCAATATGTGAAAGGCTCATAGGCAATGGATCAATGATGGATAATTATGTCGGATGGCATTCATTATGCAACAGTTATAACCTAGGGTGACACAGAACTAGCTCCAATTCATCAATATAATGTAGGCATGTATTCCAAATATAGTCATACGTGCTTATGGAAAAGAACTTGCATGGCATCTTTTGTCCTACCCTCCCGTGGCAGCGGGGTCCTAATGGAAACTAAGGGATATTAAGGCCTCCTTTTAATAGAGAACCGGACCAAAGCATTAGCACTTAGTGAATACATGAACTCCTCAAACTACTGTAATCACCGGAAAGAATCCCAATTACTGTCACCTTGGGGTATGCGGATCATAACACGTAATAGGTGTCTACAACTTGCAAGATAGGATCAAGAACACAGATATATTCATGAAAACATAATAGGTTCAGATCTGAAATGATGGCACTCGGGCCCTAGTGACAAGCATTAAGCATAGCAAAGTCATAGCAACATCAATCTCAGAACATAGTGGATACTAGGGATCAAACCCTAACAAAACTAACTTGATTACATGATAAATCTCATCCAACCCATCACCGTCCAGCAAGCCTACGATGGAATTACTCACGCACGATGGTGAGCATCATGAAATTGGTGATGGAGGAAGGGTGGTGATGATAATTGATGACCCACAAGTATATGGGATCAATTGTAGCCTTTTCGATAAGTAAGAGTGTCGAACCCAACGAGGAGTAGAAGGAAATGACAAGCGGTTTTCAGCAAGGTAATGTTTGCAAGTACTAAAATTGTAAGTAGCTGAGTAGTTTGATAGCCAGATAATTTGTAATGAGCAAGTAACAATAGTAGTAACAAAAGTGCAGCAAGGTAGCCCAATCCTTTTGATGCAAAGGACAGGCCAAAACGGTCTCTTATAATAAGCAAAGCGTTCTTGAGGGTACACGGGAATTTCATCTAGTCACTTTCATCATGTTGGTTCGATTCGTGTTCGCTACTTTGATAATTTGATATGTGGCTGGACCAATGCTTAGGTGCTGTTCTTACTTGAACAAACCTCCTACTTATGATTAAGCCCCTCGCAAGCATCCGCAACTACGAGAAAAGTATGAAGAATAAATTCTAACCATAGCATTAATATTTTGGGTCCATTTATTACCTTACGGAATAGCGCATAAACTAGGGTTTAAGCTTCTGTCACTCTCGCAACCCATCATCTAATAACTACTCCACAATGCATTTCCTTAGGCCCAAATATTGTGAAGTGTCATGTAGTCAACGTTCACATGACACCACTAAGGGAATCACAACACACATACTATCAAAATATCGAACACATACCAAGTTCACATGATTACTTGCAACATGATTTCTCCCGTGACCTCAAGAACAAAAGTAACTACACGCAAATGATACTCATGCTCAAGATCAGAGGGGTATTAAATAGCATATTGGATTTGAACATATAATGTTCCACCAAATAAACCATATAGTAATCAACTACAAGATGTAATCAACACTACTAGTCACCCTCAAGCACCAATCTATAGTTTCGGTACAAAGATTGAACACAAGAGATGAATTAGGGTTTGAGAGGAGATGGTGCTGTTGAAGATGTTGATGGAGATTGCCCTCCCCAAGATGGGAGAGTTGTTGGTGATGATGATGACGATGATTTCCCCCACCGGGAGGGAAGTTCCCCCGACGGAATCGCTCCGCCGGATGGCAAAAGTGCTCCTGCCCAAGTTCCGCCTTGAGACGGTGGCACTCTGTCCCGAAAGTCCTCTCCTTATTTTTTCTAGGTCAAAATGACTTATATACCAGAAGATGGGCACCGGAGGTGGGCCGAGGGGAGCACAACCCACCAGGGCGCGCCTAGGCTTCCTGGCACGCCCAGGTGGGTTGTGCCCACCTGGTGGGCCCCCTCTGGTACTTATTAGCTCCAATATTTCTCATTTATTCCATAAAAAATCCCCATAAAGTTTCAGCTCATTTGGAGTTGTGCAGAATAGGTAGCCTGACGTAGCTTTTTCAGGTCCAGATTTCTAGCTGCCGGAATTCTCCCTCTTTGTGTGTACCTTGCATATTATGAGAGAAAAGGCATTAGAATTACTCCAAAAAGCATTATTATGCATAAAAACATCATAAATAATAGTAGGAAAACATGATGCATAATGGACGTATCAACTCCCCCAAGCTTAGACCTCGCTTGTCCTCAAGCGAAAACCGAAATCGAAAAACATGTCCACATGCTTAAAGAGAGAGGTGTCGATAAAAACAAAATACGTACGTAGAAGCATCATGTAATTTTATTATAACAGCAACAAACTTTAACATAAAACTTTTATCATAGAACTTCTATCATAGACTTCTCATGAATAAGTAACAATTCATCACACAATCCAAGTATAAAGCATAAACTCTATTAGAAACCAACAAACTATGTTCTCTATCAACTTTGCAACTACAATTCATCATCTTTTCAGGAAGGGTCACGTATCTAAGCCTTTAGGCAAGTCCACATACTCAACCATCATATAGTCTTCTATGATTGCTAACACTCACCGCATACACATGAGCAAAACGTTTCAACCGGACACATAGAAGAGATAGGGGCTTATAGTTTTGCCTCCCAACGTATTCACCTCAAGGGTGATGTCAACAATAATAACTCATGCTGCCCATATTCAACTGAACATATGTGCCTAGATCTTTCCTCACTACATGATGCTTGCCAAAGGAGGAAAATAAAAGGAAAAGAGAGAAGAACTTTGACTCTTGCATAAAAGTAAATACATAAAAGTAAAAGATAGGTCCTTCGCAGAGGGAAGCAGAGGTTGCCATGCGCTTATTTGTTTGTATGCTCAACCCCTTAATGCAAAAGAACGTCACGTTATATTGCCCCTTGTGATGGCAACCTTTATTATGCAGTCTATCGCTTTTATTCTTCACCATCACAAGTTCGTACAACGCTCAATTTTCTCTTACACTAAATGATCTCACACTTTTAGAAGCAATTTTTATTGCCTTATTGCACCGATGACAACTTACTTGAAGGATCTTACTCAATCCATAGGTAGATATGGTGGACTCTCGAAAATAAGATTTGGGTTTAAGGGGTTTTTTGATGCACAAGTAGTATCTCTACTTAGTGCGGAATTTTTGGCTAGCAAAGATGGGGAGCAAGCACCACATGTTGAAGGATCTATGACAATATAACTTCTATGTGAATATGAACAAACATAAATCATTAAGTTGTCTTCCTTGTCCAACGTCCACAATTTTGGCATATAATATTTTGATGGGGGCTCACAATCACAAAAGATTTCCATGATAATGTATTTATATGTGAATCTTCTCTTCCCTTATTAATTCTTTCATGAGTTGCATCATTGACTAATACTATGTTTGTCAATCTCTAATAAAATTTTCTACTTATACTTTTCCTTATGTGGTGTTATCACCTACCATAGGACTAGCATATGATCTTTTCATTTATTTCCTTTCTCTTTATTGAAACATGAAAGTAAAGAAAGCAAAAACTCAAACTAAACTTTATTATATATCTCGCACACAATTACAAGGATGGATTACTAAGCAAGCTCTCAAAAAAAAGGATCGAACTAAACTTTTATTCATCTAAAGCAAAAGATAACCATGGATTGAACTAAGAAAAGTAAAAGCAAAAGATAGTGGGAGTGATACGATACCGGGGCACCTCCCCCAAGCTTGGCGGAAACCAAGGGGAGTGCCCATACCCGATACTCAATTTTCTTTTGGTGATGAAGAAGGAGGTGGTGGTGATGAAGAAGTAGAAGCGATCTTGTCCTCGGGTTTCCATGGCAGGGGCTCACCATTATAAGAGGAGGAGTGAGTCTCACGGGTCCTGCAACTGGCAGCCAAACTCATACCTTTAAACCTTGCCTCATATTCAAAGACTTGGTTTTGGAGGTCGTAGATCTGGCTCTGGAGGAAGTTGATTTGCTCGTTGAAGGAGAAGACGATGTCCTTCATGGACTTGCCCTCCACCTTGAGATCACGGGTGTAGTCCGCGATCATGAGGTGATTGGCATTGAGTCCACGTTCCACCATCCCCTTGCACCGGAAAATGTCCTGCTCCACAGCTTCAAGCCTAGCCTCCACGGATCCAGTCCCCTTGGGGCCTTGCACATCGTGGATGTGGAGCACCCCCTCACGCATCTGGATAGCTTGAGGGTGCTGCATCACCTCCCGCAGATATGGGTTGATGACGTTCTCGAAGAACTTGTCCTTGGAGGAGCTTGAAGCGGCCATGGTGGATTAGATCTGTCAGAAAATAGCAAGGAAAAGAAAATAGGCGATTTCTCCATGATACGGAGGTCAATAGGTTCGGGGGGTATATAAAGATTTTTTATCTTGGGAAACAAGCCAACGGAAGAAAAACGGAGTCCGGAAGCTACCCGAGGTGGGCACAACCCACCTGGGCGTGCCTGGCTGCCTTCCTGGTTGCTTCTTATTTTCCTAATTTTCTAAATATTCCAAAACTGACAAAAAATATTTTTGCGGATTTTTCGGAGTCTGTTTACTTATCGTATCACGTACCTCCTCTTTTTCACGATTCTGGAGTGTTCCGGAAGGAATCTTTTATGTGTTCTTCCGGTGTCATAGTTTGGATAATATTACTTTCAACATTAATGGGCGTACCTGAGATATAATGTTTTATTCGTTGCCCATTAACAACCTTCGGGTTAGTACCTTCGGCATTATTTATTTTGATAGCTCCAGACCGATAAACCTCCGCGATAACATAGGGTCCTTCCCATTTGGAGAGGAGTTTTCCTGCAAAGAATCTGAAATGAGAGTTGTACAAAAGAACATATTCTCCAACTTTGAACTCACGCTTTTGGATTCTTTTATCATGCCATCTTTTAACTTTCTCTTTAAATAACTTGGCATTTTCATAAGCTTGGGTTCTCCATTCATCTAATGAGCTAATATCAAATAACCTCTTTTCACCGGCAAGTTTGAAATCATAGTTGAGTTCTTTAATTGCCCAATATGCTTTATGTTCTAACTCAAGAGGCAAATGACGAGCTTTTCCATAAACCATTTTATAAGGAGACATACCCATAGGATTTTTATATGCTGTTCTATAAGCCCAAAGTGCATCATCTAATTTCTTAGACCAATTCTTCCGGGACCTATTGACAGTCTTTTACAAAATTAATTTTATTTCTCTATTGGTAAGTTCAACTTGACCACTAGACTGAGGATGATAGGGTGATGCAATTCTATGGTTAACATCATACTTGGCAAGCAGTTTACGGAAAGCACCATGAATAAAGTGTGAACCACCAACAGTCATTAAATATCTAGGGACTCCAAACCTTGGGAAAATAACTTCCTTAAGAATTTTAATAGAGGTGTTGTGATCAGCACTACTGGTTGGAATAGCTTCTACCCACTTAGTAACATAATCAACAGCAACCAAAATATGAGTATACCCATTAGAGGAAGGAAAAGGTCCCATGAAATCAAATCCCCAAAAATCAAATGGTTCAACAGCAAGAGAATAATTCATAGGCATTTCTTGACGCTTACCGATATTACCTATTCTTTGACATTCATCACAAGATAAGACGAACTTACGAGCATCCTTGAAGAGAGTAGGCCAATAAAAATGAGATTGCAATACCTTATGAGCAGTTCTGTCTCCCACTTGATGTCCTCCATAAGCTTCGGAGTGACATTTCTGTAGGATTTGTCCCTGTTCATGCTCAGGTACACAATGTCTAATAATACCATCTACTCCTTCTTTATAAAGATGTGGGTCATCCCAGAAGTAATGTCTTAATTCATAGAAGAATTGTTTTCTTTTGTTGGTATGTAAAGCTAGGTGGTAAATATTTAGCAACAATATAATTAGCATAATCAGCATACCAAGGAGTGTTATTAGAAAAATTTATTGTAGCTAACTGCTCATCAGGAAAGCTATCATTAATAGGTAGTGGGTCATCAAGGACATTTTCAAGCCTAGACAAGTTATCAGCTATGGGATTCTTTGCTCCTTTTCTATCAGTAATATGCAAATCAAATTCTTGTAGCAAGAGAACCCACCTAATGAGTCTAGGTTTAGCATCTTTTTTTCATAAATATTTTTTAGCAGCATGATCGGTGTGAACAGTCACTTTAGAATCAACAATCTAGGATCTAAATTTATCACAAGCAAACACAACTGCTAAGAATTCTTTTTCAGTAGTAGCATAATTTCGTTGGGCACTGCCTAGAGTTTTACTAGCATAATGGATAACATTTAGTTTCTTATCAACTCTTTGTCCTAGAACAGCACCAACATCATAATCACTAGCATCACACATAATTTCAAAAGGCAAGTTCCAATCAGGCGGTTGAACAATAGGTGCAGTAATTAAGGCTTTCTTGAGTGTTTCGAAGGCTTCTAAACAATCATCATCAAAAACGAAAGGAGTGTCCTTTTGCAAAAGATTTGTAAGAGGCCTAGAAATTTTAGAAAAGTATTTGATAAATCTCCTATAGAAACCAGCATGACCAAGGAAACTACGAATACCTTTGATATCTTTAGGACATGGCATTTTCTCAATTGCATCAACCTTAGCTTTGTCCACCTCAATACCTCTTCCAGAAATTTTATGGCCCAAAACAATACCTTCATTAACCATAAAGTGGCACTTCTCCCAATCCAAGACAAGATTTGTTTGCTCACATCTCTGCAAAACTCGATCAAGATTGCTTAAACAATCATCAAAAGACTTCCCATAAACAGAAAAGTCATCCATGAAAACCTTAACAATCTTTTCACAAAAGTCAGAGAATATAGCAGTCATACATCTTTGAAAGGTAGCAGGTGCATTGCATAAACCAAAAGGCATACGTCTAAAGGCATAAGTTCCAAAGGGACAAGTGAAAGTGGTCTTTTCTTGATCAGGTTGAGAAACAGGTATTTGGGAAAAACCAGAATATCCATCAAGGTAACAAAAATGTGTGTGCTTTGACAATCTTTCTAGCATTTGATCAATAAAAGGCAAAGGGTAATGATCTTTTCTAGTTGCTTTGTTTAATTTTCTAAAATCAATTACCATTCTATAGCCTGTAACAATTCTTTGTGGGATGAGTTCATTTTTATCATTAGGAACAACAGTAATTCCTCCCTTCTTAGGGACACAATGAACAGGACTTACCCACCTACTATTCAGCTATAGGATAGATTATACCTGCTTCTAGAAGTTTTAATATTTCCATTCTTACCACTTCTTTCATCTTCGGATTTAGCTGACATTGGTGATCAACAACGGGTTTAGCATCAGGTTCCATATTAATTTTGTGCTGACATAGAGTCAGACTAATGCCCTTAAGATCATCAAGAGTATATCCAATAGCAGCTCGGTGCTTCCATAGAACTTTCAATAGTCTTTCTTCTTCATGTTCTGAAACGTTAGCACTAATAATAACAGGATATATCTTTTTCTCATCAAGATAAGCATATTTTAAAGTGTCTGCCAATTGTTTTAATTCAAACACAGGATCACCTTTAGATGGAGGAGGACCTCCTAGAGTTTCAATAGGCAAATTGTGTTTAAGCAGAGGACGTTGTTCAAAGAAAATCTCATCTATTTCATTTCTTTCATGCATATGTAAATCATTTTCATGGTCTAGCAGATATTGTTCTAAAGGGTCAGTAGGAGGCACAGCAATAGAAGCAAGACCAATTATTCATCCTTACTAGGAAATTCTTTTTTATGAGGTTTTCTACTGAACTTGGAAAAGTTAAACTCATGAGACTCATCACCAAAACTGACACCGATAATTTGTTTCTTACAATCTATTTTAGCATTAACGGTGTTCAAGAAAGGTCTACCAAAGATAATGGGACAAAAATCATCTTGTGGGGAACCAAGAACAAGAAAATCAGTAGGGTATTTTATTTTCCCACACAAGACTTCAACATCTCTAACAATCCCAATTGGTGATATGGTGTCTCTATTAGCAAGTTTAATAGTAACATCTATGTCTTCTATCTCAGCGGGTGCTATGTCATTCATAATTTCTTGATATAAGGTAAAGGAAATAGCACTCACACTAGCACCTATGTCGCATAAACCATGATAACAGTGATCTCCTATTTTGACTGAGACAACGGGCATGCCAACAACGGGTCTACAAATATCTGACTTATCAGGTTTGGCGATTCTAGTAGCTTCATTACAGAAGTAAATAACATGCCCATCTATGTTTTCTTCCAGGAGATCCTTAACCATAGCAACACTAGGTTTGTGACGCCCCCGGTTCAATCGTACACTAGTCATACACGCAAACGTGTACGATCAAGCCCAGGGACTCACGGGAAGATATCACAACACAACTCTAAACACAAATAAACGGAGGTCCACAATATTACAGACCAGGGATCCGAAGATCCGAATACATAAGTCAGTCATACAAATAATATCTGGGTACAGACATAGTTAGACAAGTTCTGCCTTAAGAAGGCTAGCACAAACAGCGACACTAGATCAAAAGGCGTTGGCCTCCTGCCTGGGAGCCTCCGATCCTACTCCTGGTCAGCTGGCTCGATCCAGTAGTACGTGCCCTCTGGACCCGCCTGGTAGTAGGCTCCGGTGGTGGCGTCTGGCTCCTGGACTCCATCGTCTGGTGTATCATCAAGGTGGGGTATATGGGGGAAAAGAGAAAATAAAGCAACCGTGAGTACTCATCCGAAGTACTCAGCAAGCAAAGGATCTATACTACATATGCAACATTATCAATGGAGAAAAAGCTGTATATGTGGACTGGGCTGCAGAAATGCCAGAATAGAGAGAAAGGCCTAGTCCTATCGAAGACTAGCATCTTCAAACATCTTCTCAAAGCCATCATCTTGCAGCAGTAGAAGAGAGTAGAATAGCATTTTATTTAGCAAACATGTTGAAGTACAGCTCAAAGATCCTTCCTCGACTCCCAGCGAGAAAGTAATCCCAAAGCTTCAATTAAGTAACAAGTATCCAGTTTAAGTAGTAGATCGGGATACACAAACTGAGCGTCCTTTACCGTAGGACCGGCTATCGATAGAAGATTCATCCCTGCAGGGGTGCACTACTGTTACCCAACACGCTCGATCAACTCTGGCCGGACATACTTGCTGGGTAATGCCCGTCCTCGGAAGATCAACACAAAGCAGCGCCCTACCTAGGCTCGGCAGAGAGGTCAGCACGCCGGACTAACCTATGCACCCAGAGGTCTCGGGCCATCGCCCTGGGCACCCTGCGCGTTGCGAGACTGGCCGGGGTGCAGGCGCGACACTGAACTCGTCAGTGAAGTATCCAGCCCAATCCCGACAATCAGCCCGCACGGTGAATCGTGACGTCAGACGAGCTTTCGGAGAAACGTACTTTGCAGAGGGTCCCATAACCATTATCCCGCGTGGTGGTAGTGCGTATAGGGCATGTCGACCCACTCAGATCACACACCCAAATCCAATAGGCTCAATTAGTATCAAGCGGAGACAATCAGAGTCTCTGATGCTCCGCCACAATGTCACACTCGAGTGCCCTTCCGGCACACCCGAAATCATAGATCCCCAGCGGGTACCCACCAGGGTGGACCCGCCTGTAACAGAGGTCAAGTAATCGTGTGGTCATAACATCAAGGGAGAAACCCGAGGAATCACCCTCGGCGGATTCCACTCTACGAAATCATCAGGGCGAACGTATGAGGTATCACCCTCGAGGTTCACACTGAGGGTTGCACGACAGAGTCGTGTCGGAAGTGGAGAAGGAGGAATCACCCTCGATGACCACGACCGAACAGCTACACTGCAGAGTATTCATCAGGAGTGCGTTACGAGGTATCACCCTCGGCACTCGATAGTTACTACGCAGAGTCGTACAACTAAGGGGGGTGTGAAGTGAGGTGTCGGTCTCTGGTCGACGATCACATTGATCGAGTCGTCGATGATCAAGCAGGGGCATCAAGGATAAGGTGGTGGGGTCACTGATGGTTCATCACCAACCTATACTAAATAGTTTATCATAGGCAGGTAAGGTAGCAATGAACATGTTACAACAACAGGCTATGCATCAGAATAGGAGCATACATTAACAGTAGCAAAATCTAATGCAAGCAGGAGAATAGAATGGGCGATATCTGGAATGCTCAAGGGGGGGGGGGCTTGCCTGGTTGCTCTGGCAAGAGGGGAAGGTCGTCAACGGGCTGCTCGTCGGTAGTGTAGTCGTATCCAGGTGCAGCGCCGTCGGTCTCAGCGTCTATCGAGAGAGAGAGAAGGAGGGGGAGAGAAACAATAAATTCACGGCAATAATGCAAACAACATGTATGACATGTCTAAATGATATGCCGGGGTGTTCTACTGCCTAACTAAATGATTTAGTTAATTTAGGAATTTATTCGGATTTATTTAATTAAAGTTGGGCACTATTCATTTACTGAAATCGGTCTAAAAGTTCAATGTTCTTATAGCTGCGGGCGTCTGACGGGAATACGAAGGACGTATTCGGGTTCGTATCGAAATTCTGAGCAAGTTTCATATATAAATTATTTTCATCGGAGTTACGGTTTATTTAATATGATTTTCTAAAGTTTTTATTAATTTCTGGAATTTAATTAATTATTTAATTCAACATTATCCGAAACTGTGCTGATGATGACATCAGCATGACCTCATGCTGATGTCAGCGGTTAATTAAGTTAATTACTAATTACTATTTAATTAACACTAATTAGTTAATTAGATTAACCTAATTAGGATTAATTAATTAATTGTTTTTATCAATTATTTTTTTATTTATTTATTTTTCTTTTTCTAAAACGTTCGGTGGGACCGGACCCCACATGTCATTGGGCCAGGGGGGCACTGGCCCAGTGGTCAGTGGCCCTGGCCACAGCGTGCACGGGCGCGCGGGCGAGCGGGCGCTGGGGCGCTGCGGGGCGCCCGAACTGGACGCGGCCAGTCGGGGCCACGACGAGGGGGGGGGGGGCGCTGGTGTGACGCCCCCGGTTCAATCGTACACTAATCATACACGCAAACGTGTACGATCAAGCCCAGGGACTCACGGGAAGATATCACAACACAACTCTAAACACAAATAAACGGAGGTCCACAATATTACAGACCAGGGATCCGAAGATCCGAATACATAAGTCAGTCATACAAATAATATCTGGGTACAGACATAGTTAGACAAGTTCTGCCTTAAGAAGGCTAGCACAAACAGCGACACTAGATCGAAAGGCGTTGGCCTCCTGCCTGGGAGCCTCCGATCCTACTCCTGGTTAGCTGGCTCGATCCAGTAGTACGTGCCCTCTGGACCCGCCTGGTAGTAGGCTCCGGTGGTGGCGTCTGGCTCCTGGACTCCATCGTCTGGTGTATCATCAAGGTGGGGTATATGGGGGAAAAGAGAAAATAAAGCAACCGTGAGTACTCATCCGAAGTACTCAGCAAGCAAGGATCTATACTACATATGCAACATTATCAATGGAGAAAAGGCTGTATATGTGGACTGGGCTGCAGAAATGCCAGAATAGAGAGAAAGGCCTAGTCCTATCGAAGACTAGCATCTTCAAACATCTTTTCAAAGCCATCATCTTGCAGCAGTAGAAGAGAGTAGAATAGCATTTTATTTAGCAAACATGTTGAAGTACAGCTCAAAGATCCTTCCTCGACTCCCAGCGAGAAAGTAATCCCGAAGCTTCAATTAAGTAACAAGTATCCAGTTTAAGTAGTAGATCGGGATACACAAACTGAGCGTCCTTTACCGTAGGACCGGCTATCGATAGAAGATTCATCCCTGCAAGGGTGCACTACTGTTACCCAACACGCTCGATCAACTCTGGTCGGACATACTTGCTGGGTAATGCCCGTCCTCGGAAGATCAACATGAATCAGCGCTCTACCTAGGCTCAGCAGAGAGGTCAGCACGCCAGACTAACCTATGCACCCAGGGGTCTCGGGCCATCGCCCTGGGCACCCTGCGCGTTGCGTGGCTGGCCGGGGTGCAGGCGCGACACTGAACTCGTCAGTGAAGTATCCAGCCCAATCCCGACGATCAGCCCGCACGGTGAATCGTGACGTCTGATAAGCTTTCGGAGAAACGTACATCGCAGAGGGCCCCATAACCATAATCCCGCGTGGTGGTAGTGCGTATAGGGCACGTCGACCCACTCAGATCACACACCCAAATCCAATAGGCTCAATTAGTATCAAGCGGAGACAATCAGAGTCTCTGATGCTCCGCCACAATGTCACACTCGAGTGCCCTTCCGGCACACCCGAAATCATAGATCCCCAGCGGGTACCCACCAGGGTGGACCCGCCTTTGACAAAGGTCAAGTAACCGTGTGGTCATAATCATCAGGGTGAACGTATGAGGTATCACCCTCGAGGTTCACACTGAGGGGTTGCACGACAGAGTCGTATCGGACATGGAGAAGGAGGAATCACCCTCGATGACCACGACCGAACAGCTATACTGCAGAGTATTCATCGTGAGTGCGTTACGAGGTATCACCCTCGGCACTCGATAGTTACTACGCAGAGTCGTACAACTTAGGGGGGGTGTGAAGTGAGGTGTCGGTCTCTGGTCGACGATCACGTTGATCGAGTCGTCGATGATCAAGCAGGGGCAACAAGGGTAAGGTGGTGGGGTCACAGATGGTTCATACCAACCTATACTAAACAGTTTATCATAGGCAGGTAAGGTAGCAATGAACAGGTTACAACAGCAGGCTATGCATCAGAATAGGAGCATACATTAACAGTAGCGAAATCTAATGCAAGCAGGAGAATAGAATGGGCGATATCTGGAATGCTCAAGGGGGGGGGGGCTTGCCTGGTTGCTCTGGCAAGAGGGGAAGGTCGTCAACGGGCTGCTCGTCGGTAGTGTAGTCGTATCCAGGTGCAGCGCCGTCGGTCTCAGCGTCTATCGAGAGAGAGAGAAGGAGGGGGAGAGAAACAATAAATTCACGGCAATAATGCAAACAACATGTATGACATGTCTAAATGATATGCCGGGGTGTTCTACTGCCTAACTAAATGATTTAGTTAATTTAGGAATTTATTCGGATTTATTTAATTAAAGTTGGGCACTATTCATTTACTGAAATCGGTCTAAAAGTTCAATGTTCTTATAGCTGCGGGCGTCTGACGGGAATACGAAGGACGTATTCGGGTTCGTATCGAAATTCTGAGCAAGTTTCATATATAAATTATTTTCATCGGAGTTACGGTTTATTTAATATGATTTTCTAAAGTTTTTATTAATTTCTGGAATTTAATTAATTATTTAATTCAACATTATCCGAAACTGTGCTGATGATGACATCAGCATGACCTCATGCTGATGTCAGCGGTTAATTAAGTTAATTACTAATTACTATTTAATTAACACTAATTAGTTAATTAGATTAACCTAATTAGGATTAATTAATTAATTGTTTTTATCAATTATTTTTTTATTTATTTATTTTTCTTTTTCTAAAACGTTCGGTGGGACCGGACCCCACATGTCATTGGGCCAGGGGGGCACTGGCCCAGTGGTCAGTGGCCCTGGCCACAGCGTGCACGGGCGCGCGGGCGAGCGGGCGCTGGGGCGCTGCGGGGCGCCCGAACTGGACGCGGCCAGTCGGGGCCACGACGAGGGGGGGGGGGGCGCTGGTGTGACGCCCCCGGTTCAATCGTACACTAATCATACACGCAAACGTGTACGATCAAGCCCAGGGACTCACGGGAAGATATCACAACACAACTCTAAACACAAATAAACGGAGGTCCACAATATTACAGACCAGGGATCCGAAGATCCGAATACATAAGTCAGTCATACAAATAATATCTGGGTACAGACATAGTTAGACAAGTTCTGCCTTAAGAAGGCTAGCACAAACAGCGACACTAGATCGAAAGGCGTTGGCCTCCTGCCTGGGAGCCTCCGATCCTACTCCTGGTCAGCTGGCTCGATCCAGTAGTACGTGCCCTCTGGACCCGCCTAGTAGTAGGCTCCGGTGGTGGCGTCTGGCTCCTGGACTCCATCGTCTGGTGTATCATCAAGGTGGGGTATATGGGGGAAAAGAGAAAATAAAGCAACCGTGAGTACTCATCCGAAGTACTCAGCAAGCAAGGATCTATACTACATATGCAAAATTATCAATGGAGAAAAGGCTGTATATGTGGACTGGGCTGCAGAAATGCCAGAATAGAGAGAAAGGCCTAGTCCTATCGAAGACTAGCATCTTCAAACATCTTTTCTAAGCCATCATCTTGCAGCAGTAGAAGAGAGTAGAATAGCATTTTATTTAGCAAACATGTTGAAGTACAGCTCAAAGATCCTTCCTCGACTCCCAGCGAGAAAGTAATCCCGAAGCTTCAATTAAGTAACAAGTTTCCAGTTTAAGTAGTAGATCGGGATACACAAACTGAGCGTCCTTTACCGTAGGACTGGCTATCGATAGAAGATTCATCCCTGTAGGGGTGCACTACTGTTACCCAACACGCTCGATCAACTCTGGCCGGACATACTTGATGGGTAATGCCCGTCCTCGGAAGATCAACACGAAGCAGCGCTCTACCTAGGCTCAGCAGAGAGGTCAGCACGCCGGACTAACCTATGCACCCAGGGGTCTCGGGCCATCGCCCTGGGCACCCTGCGCGTTGCGTGGCTGGCCGGGGTGCAGGCGCGACACTGAACTCGCCAGTGAAGTATCCAGCCCAATCCCGACGATCAGCCCGCACGGTGAATCGTGACGTCTGATAAGCTTTCGGAGAAACGTACATCGCAGAGGGCCCCATAACCATAATCCCGCGTGGTGGTAGTGCGTATAGGGCACGTCGACCCACTCAGATCACACACCCGAATCCAATAGGCTCAATTAGTATCAAGCGGAGACAATCAGAGTCTCTGATGCTCCGCCACAATGTCACACTCGAGTGCCCTTCCGGCACACCCGAAATCATAGATCCCCAGCGGGTACCCACCAGGGTGGACCCGCCTGTGACAAAGGTCAAGTAACCGTGTGGTCATAATCATCAGGGTGAACGTATGAGGTATCACCCTCGAGGTTCACACTGAGGGGTTGCATGACAGAGTCGTATCGGACATGGAGAAGGAGGAATCACCCTCGATGACCACGACCGAACAGCTATGCTGCAGAGTATTCATCAGGAGTGCGTTACGAGGTATCACCCTCGGCACTCGATAGTAACTAAGCAGAGTCGTACAACTAAGGGGGATGTGAAGTGAGGCGTCTGTCTCTGATCGACGATCACGTTGATCGAGTCGTCGATGAACAAGCAGGGGCGACAAAGTAAGGTGGTGGGGTCACAGATGGTTCATACCAACCTATACTAAACAGTTTATCATAGGCAGGTAAGGTAGCAATGAACAGGTTACAACAGCAGGCTATGCATCAGAATAGGAGCATACATTAACAGTAGCGAAATTCTAATGCAAGCAGGAGAATAGAATGGGCGATATCTGGAATGCTCAAGGGGGGGGAGGGGCTTGCCTGGTTGCTCTGGCAAGAGAGGGAGGTCGTCAACGGGCTGCTCGTCGGTAGAGTAGTCGTAACCTGGTGCAGCGTCGTCGGTCTCAGCGTCTATCGAGAGAAAGAAGGAGGGGGAGAGAAACAATAAATTCACGGCAATAATGCAAACAACATGTATGACATGTCTAAATGATATGCCGGGGTGTTCTACTGCCTAACTAAATGATTTAGTTAATTTAGGAATTTATTCGGATTTATTTAATTAAAGTTGGGCACTATTCATTTACTGAAATCGGTCTAAAAGTTCAACGTTCTTATAGCTGCGGGCATCTGACGGGAATACGGAGGATATATTCGGGTTCGTATCGTCGTTCTGAGCAAGTTTCATGTATAAAATATTTTCATCGGAGTTACGGTTTATTTAATATGATTTTCTAAAGTTTTTATTAATTTCTGAAATTTAATTAATTATTTAATTCAACATTATCCGAAACAGTGCTGATGATGACATCAGCATGACCTCATGCTGATGTCAGCGGTTAATTAAGTTAATTACTAATTACTGTTTAATTAACACTAATTAGTTAATTAGATTAACCTAATCAGGATTAATTAACTAATTAATTAACTAATTAATTAATTATTTATTTTTATTTTGCTTTTATTTTATTTTCTATATTATTTTCTTTTTCCCTTTTCTTTATTCTCCTTTCTCAATCTAGTAAATAGCTAGGCCTCAAAATGGTTTTTGTAAAACATGAGACCTAGTTCATAAATACCAGTGCATTATTCCCTAACACCTAAAATTAGTTTGGACAAAATATAATTCCATATTTATTTCAGATTTAATAAATGGTTATTAAATATTATCTTTATCCACTGTTTGAGGTTGTTCGAGTCACTTATCCAATTCCAATGATGTTGGTTTCAATTTTAGAATAGCCTCTGGAATATTTGTTATTTATCTGACATTTTAGTTTCTATGTTGGACAACTTTCATATTCCACTTTCGTTTAAATTTGAATTTGACTTAGGAGCTGAAATGCAATATGATGCTAATGATGATTATGCACTATTAAGCTTGCTGCCATGTCATTATCAAAAGCGATTACTGTTGCTAATCACCGGGGGTGTTACAATTCTCCTCATCTATTAAGAATTCTCGTCCCGAGAATTAAGAGGAAGACTGAAAGAAAGAGGGGTATTCTTCGCGAAGACGATCCTCGCGTTCCCAAGTGGCTTCATCTTCAGAATGATTTGACCACTGAACCTTGAGGAACTTGATTGACTTTTGACGTGTTCGACGCCCAGCTTGATCAAGAATACGGATGGGATATTCTGGATATGACAGATCTTCCCGTAATTCAAGCACTTCATGATCCACAGCTCGAATAGGATCCTTGAAGCAGCGGCGGAGTTGGGATACATGAAAGACGTCATGTACTTGAGAAAGGTTTGGCGGCAATTGCAACTGATATGCCACTTCTCCTCGACGGGCAAGAATACGGAACGGGCCAATGTAGCGAGGGGCTAACTTGCCTTTGATTCCGAACCGATGAGTGCCTTTCAACGGAGTGACACGGAGGTAAGCTTGCTCGCCAGGTTGATAGACTATTTCCTGGTGCTTTCGGTCATAGTTGCTCTTCTGACGAGACTGAGCAGATTTCAAATGGTCACGAACAATGCGGACTTGTTCTTCAGCTTGCCGAATAATGTCCGGTCCGACGAGTGAGCGTTCCCCAGTTTCTGACCAATTCAGAGGGGTTCGACACTTACGTCCGTATAGAACTTCAAACGGTGCCATCTTCAGACTAGCTTGATAGCTATTGTTGTAAGAGAATTCGGCATACGGGAGAGATTCCTCCCATTTCTTACCGAAGGAGATGACGCAAGCTCGAAGCATATCTTCGAGCACTTGATTAACTCGTTCAACTTGACCCTGTGACTGAGGGTGAAAAGCGGTGCTAAAAGACAGGTGAGTTCCCATAGCTTCTTGGAAACTATTCCAGAATCTGGAGGTGAAGAGGCTGCCACGATCAGAACTGATCTCCAACGGAACACCGTGGAGTGACACAATTCGGGAAACATACAAGTCTGCTAACTGGCTAGCAGTGATTGTCTCCTTAACAGGCAGAAAGTGAGCAACCTTGGAGAATCGGTCAATGACGACAAATATAGCATCATTACCCTTCTGGGATTTGGGAAAACCAGTAATGAAATCCATTTGGACCTTGTCCCATTTCCATTCAGGAATTGTAAGGGGTTGCAGAGTTCCTGCGGGCCCTTGATGTTGAGCTTTAACGCGGCGGCAAACGTCACACTCAGAAACATAACGAGCAATGTCTCGCTTCATATTAGGCCACCAATATCTCTGACAAATGTCACGGTACATCTTTGTGCTACCAGGGTGAATGGACAAGGGAGTGTCATGAGCTTCCTTCATAACGTTTTCCCTCTCATTCTTGAACTTGGGTACGAAGAGACGGTGTTGGAAAAATAGGATCCCATCTGCATCAAGATGGAATTCCGACGGCTTTCCTTTCTCGAGGTATCGCTTGATCTTTTCAACTTCAGTGTCATACCTTTGCATAACCTTAATGCCGTGTTCTAAATCTGGTTCGACAACCAGGGTATTGAGATAACCCTGTGGAACAATATGGAGGTTCAATTTGCAAAGCTCTTCATGGAGAAGAGGTTGTGTTTCTTGAACCATAAGATTGTTGCTATAGGACTTGCGACTCAAAGCATCGGCCATTACATTAGCCTTGCCGGGGGTATATGAAATATTCATATCATAATCGGCAATTGTTTCGAGCCATCTTTGTTGACGAAGGTTTAGATCTGGTTGAGTATATCAATACTTCAAGCTTTGGTGATCCGTGTATATCTCGCAACGGTTACCGAGAAGGTAATGTCGCCATAGCTTCAAGGCATAGATAACCGCAGAAAGTTCAAGATCATGCACGGGATAATTTTCTTCATGAGGACGCAATTGTCGGGAGGCATAAGCAATCACTTTGCGCTCTTGCATTAGGACACAGCCTAATCCTTGACGAGATGCATCACAGTATATCACGAAATCCTTTTGGGAATCCGGGGGTGCTAATACTGGGGCAGATGTCAATTTATCTTTTAGTGTCTGAAAGCTTTCTTGACATTTTTCTGTCCACTCAAATTTAACACCTTTGTGAAGCAGATTTGTCAATGGTTTTGCAATCTTGGAAAAGTTCTCAACGAATCGACGGCAATAACTAGCGAGTCCGAGAAAACTTCTGACTTGCTTAACATTCTTTGGGGGAGTCCAGTTGAGAATAGCCTGAACTCGTTCGGGGTTAACAGCAATCCCATCCTTGGAAATCACATGTCCAAGGTAAGTTACTTCAGGAAGCCAAAATTCGCATTTGGAATACTTGGCATACAACTGGTGTTCTCGGAGCCTTTCTAGAACAAGGCAGAGATGTTCAGCATGTTCCTCTTTATTCTTAGAATAGACCAGAATATCATCTAGATATACCACGACGAATTTGTCGAGGTAATCCATGAATATATAATTCATCAGACGGGAGAATGTAGCTGGGGCATTCGTTAGGCCAAATGACATGACGGTGTATTCATTGGAGCCATAACGAGTGACGAATGCAGTCTTGAGAATGTCCTCTTCACGGACACGGATCTGGTGATAACCCAACCTCAAGTCGAGTTTAGAGAACACCGATGATCGATCAACTTGCTGGATCCTACTCTCTGTGTGCACTCTGATGCAGAATCCGGTCATATCGAACGACAACTCGGAGTATAATTCAACTCGGAGAGAAAGGTTAAACAAAACAATGGAAAGGAAAATGATTATCAGACTAATCAGATCAACGACAGGGAAATCGCACAGATATCCAGCTCTCCGGGTAGACAGAATTTACGAGATCCTAAGTGTCGGCGTTAGTAAACTTTATTTAACCCGAATAGAAGAGATATTAGAGTCCCAGAGTATAGACGAGGAATAAAAGATCCTAATACCACCCAGTTGGCGACGTGGGCCCGTAAGCCACACAGCCAAGTTAGTAATTTAGTTTTTCAGTTTCTAGACTCAACTTCGGCCAAGGAATTGGAAGGGGGCTTCCTACAGGCAGTCGGCTCTGATACCAACTTGTGACGCCCCCGGTTCAATCGTACACTAGTCATACACGCAAACGTGTACGATCAAGCCCAGGGACTCACGGGAAGATATCACAACACAACTCTAAACACAAATAAACGGAGGTCCACAATATTACAGACCAGGGATCCGAAGATCCGAATACATAAGTCAGTCATACAAATAATATCTGGGTACAGACATAGTTAGACAAGTTCTGCCTTAAGAAGGCTAGCACAAACAGCGACACTAGATCGAAAGGCGTTGGCCTCCTGCCTGGGAGCCTCCGATCCTACTCCTGGTCAGCTGGCTCGATCCAGTAGTACGTGCCCTCTGGACCCGCCTGGTAGTAGGCTCCGGTGGTGGCGTCTGGCTCCTGGACTCCATCGTCTGGTGTATCATCAAGGTGGGGTATATGGGGGAAAAGAGAAAATAAAGCAACCGTGAGTACTCATCCGAAGTACTCAGCAAGCAAGGATCTACACTACATATGCAACATTATCAATGGAGAAAAGGCTGTATATGTGGACTGGGCTGCAGAAATGCCAGAATAGAGAGAAAGGCCTAGTCCTATCGAAGACTAGCATCTTCAAACATCTTTTCAAAGCCATCATCTTGCAGCAGTAGAAGAGAGTAGAATAGCATTTTATTTAGCAAACATGTTGAAGTACAGCTCAAAGATCCTTCCTCGACTCCCAGCGAGAAAGTAATCCCGAAGCTTCAATTAAGTAACAAGTATCCAGTTTAAGTAGTAGATCGGGATACACAAACTGAGCGTCCTTTACCGTAGGACCGGCTATCGATAGAAGATTCATCCCTGCAGGGGTGCACTACTGTTACCCAACACGCTCGATCAACTCTGGCCGGACTTACTTGATGGGTAATGCCCGTCCTCGGAAGATCAACACGAAGCAGCGCTCTACCTAGGCTCAGCAGAGAGGTCAGCACGCCGGACTAACCTATGCACCCAGGGGTCTCGGGCCATCGCCCTGGGCACCCTGCGCGTTGCGTGGCTGGCCGGGGTGCAGGCGCGACACTGAACTCGCCAGTGAAGTATCCAGCCCAATCCCGACGATCAGCCCGCACGGTGAATCGTGACGTCTGATAAGCTTTCGAAGAAACGTACATCGCAGAGGGCCCCATAACCATAATCCCGCGTGGTGGTAGTGCGTATAGGGCACGTCGACCCACTCAGATCACACACCCAAATCCAATAGGCTCAATTAGTATCAAGCGGAGACAATCAGAGTCTCTGATGCTCCGCCACAATGTCACACTCGAGTGCCCTTCCGGCACACCCGAAATCATAGATCCCCAGCGGGTACCCACCAGGGTGGACCCGCCTGTGACAAAGGTCAAGTAACCGTGTGGTCATAATCATCAGGGTGAACGTATGAGGTATCACCCTCGAGGTTCACACTGAGGGGTTGCACGACAGAGTCGTATCGGACATGGAGAAGGAGGAATCACCCTCGATGACCACGACCGAACAGCTATGCTGCAGAGTATTCATCAGGAGTGGTTACGAGGTATCACCCTCGGCACTCGATAGTAACTAAGCAGAGTCGTACAACTAAGGGGGGGTGTGAAGTGAGGCGTCTGTCTCTGATCGACGATCACGTTGATCGAGTCGTCGATGAACAAGCAGGGGCGACAAAGTAAGGTGGTGGGGTCACAGATGGTTCATACCAACCTATACTAAACAGTTTATCATAGGCAGGTAAGGTAGCAATGAACAGGTTACAACAGCAGGCTATGCATCAGAATAGGAGCATACATTAACAGTAGCAAAATCTAATGCAAGCAGGAGAATAGAATGGGCGATATCTGGAATGCTCAAGGGGGGGGGGGGCTTGCCTGGTTGCTCTGGCAAGAGAGGGAGGTCGTCAACGGGCTGCTCGTCGGTAGAGTAGTCGTAACCAGGTGCAGCGTCGTCGGTCTCAGCGTCTATCGAGAGAAAAAAGGAGGGGGAGAGAAACAATAAATTCACGGCAATAATGCAAACAACATGTATGACATGTCTAAATGATATGCCGGGGTGTTCTACTGCCTAACTAAATGATTTAGTTAATTTAGGAATTTATTCGGATTTATTTAATTAAAGTTGGGCACTATTCATTTATCGAAATCGGTCTAATTGTTCAACGTTGTTATAGTTGCGGGCATCTGACGGGAATACGGAGGATGTATTCGGGTTCGTATCGTCGTTCTGAGCAAGTTTCATGTATAAAATATTTTCATCGGAGTTACGGTTTATTTAATATGATTTTCTAAAGTTTTTATTAATTTCTGAAATTTAATTAATTATTTAATTCAATATTATCCGAAACAGTGCTGATGATGACATCAGCATGACCTCATGCTGATGTCAGCGGTTAATTAAGTTAATTACTAATTACTGTTTAATTAACACTAATTAGTTAATTAGATTAACCTAATCAGGATTAATTAACTAATTAATTTATCTAATTATTTATTTATTTATTTTTATTTTGCTTTTATTTTATTTTCTATATTATTTTTCTTTTTCCTTTTTTTTTGTTCTGGGCCGTGGGCCCGTTTGGTAGTGGCACAGGGGGGGTTCGGCCCCACGGTCCAGTGGCACAGGGGGGTGGCGGGGCCCATCGGGCAGTGGCCCAGGCCACGGGCGCGGGCGACGGGCACGGCGCGCAGCGCGCGTGTGCGCGGCCGCAGTGGGCAAGGCGCGGGGGCCGGACGCGGTCGAGGGAGGAGGGGAGGGGCGAGGACAGGATGGGGAGTGCGGAAAGAGAGAGGGCGCGAAGGAAGATGGGGGGGGGGGGGGGCCACCGGATAGTGAGGGACCATTGGGGTGGAGACGCGAGTGGCAAGAGCGACGAGGGGGGGGCGGCCGGGGCGACGGAGCGAGGGAGAGACAGAGGACGAAAGGCCGAGGAGCGAGACGAGCACTGGCGAGGCGCGCGCGGGGCGGGCGGCGCGTGCGCGCGCACGGGGGCAGGGGAGGGGGAGGCCTGTGGCCTCACCGAGATTTGCAGGGCGGGGCAGCGGGCTCAAGCTCGTGGAGGGGGGTCGGCGAAGGGGGTCGAAGGGCGGGGTCGGGTCGGCGCAGCGCGGAGGAGGGGCTCGGGGTGGAGGCCGGACGACGGGGTCGACGGGGAGGCCGGCGTCGTGGAGTCCGGAGAGGCGGCGAGGTCCGGGACGACGGTGGCGTGGCGACGGGCAGCGCCGGCGTCGGCGTTGGCGAGGGGAAGGCGGCGACGGGGCGGCGGTGTGCGGCTCGAGGGCGCGTGGGCCTGCGCCCGATCGGATCGGGTGGGGGGGGGGGGGGGAAGTGAGCGAGAGAGAGGGGGGGGATCTGTCGGTGGGGGGGGGTGGGGATTTAGGGTTTGGGTCTCCAGGGGGATAAGGGGAGAGTGGGGGTGGGCCGGTGGGCCAGCTGGGCTACGGCCCAGTTGGGCCAAGAGGAGGGGGAGGGGTGGATTCTTTCCTTTATCCTTTCTGTTTTTCTTTTTCCTTTTCTTTATTCTCCTTCTCAATCTAGTAAATAGCTAGGCCTCAAAATGGTTTTTGTAAAACAATGAGACCTAGTTCATAAATACCAGTGCATTATTCCCTCAAACCTAAAATAGTTTGGACAAAATATAATTCCATATTTATTTCAGATTTAATAAATGGTTATTAAATATTATCTTTATCCACTGTTTGAGGTTGTTCGAGGTCACTTATCCAATTCCCAATGATGTTGGTTTCAATTTTAGAATAGCCTCTGGAATATTTGTTATTTATCTGACATTTTAGTTTCTATGTTGGACAACTTTCATATTCCACTTCGTTTAAATTTGAATTTGACTAGGAGCTGAAATGCAATATGATGCTAATGATGATTATGCACTATTAAGCTTGCTGCCATGTCATTATCAAAAGCGATTACTGTTGCTAATCACCGGGGGTGTTACAATTCTCCTCATCTATTAAGAATTCTCGTCCCGAGAATTAAGAGGAAGACTGAAAGAAAGAGGGTATTCTTCGCGAAGACGATCCTCGCGTTCCCAAGTGGCTTCATCTTCAGAATGATTTGACCACTGAACCTTGAGGAACTTGATTGACTTTTGACGTGGTCGACGCCAGCTTGATCAAGAATACGGATGGGATATTCTGGATATGACAGATCTTCCGTAATTCAAGCATTCATGATCCAGCTCGAATAGGTCCTTGAAGCAGCGGCGAGTAGTTGGGATACATGAAAGACGTCATGTACTTGAGAAAGGTTTGGGGCAATTGCAACTGATATGCCACTCTCCTCGACGGGCAAGAATACGGAACGGGCCAAGGTACGAGGGGCTAACTTGCCTTTGATTCCGAACCGATGAGTGCCTTTCAACGGAGTGACACGGAGGTAAGCTTGCTCGCCAGGTTGATAGACTATTTCCTGGTGCTTTCGGTCATGTTGCTCTTCTGTACGAGACTGAGCAGATTTCAATGGTCACGAACAATGCGGACTGTTTTCTTCAGCTTGCCGAATAATAGTCGGTCCGACGAGTGAGGTCCCCAGTTTCTGACCAATTCAGAGGGGTTCGACACTTACGTCCGTATAGAACTTCAAACGGTTGCCATCTTCAGACTAGTGATACTATTGTTGTAAGAGAATTCGGCATAAGGGAGAGATTCCTCCCATTTTTACCGAAGGAGATGACGCAAGCTCGAAGCTATCTCTCGAGCACTTGATTAACTCGTTCAACTGACCCTGTGACTGTAGGGTGAAAAGCGGTGCTAAAAGACAGGTGAGTTCCATAGCTTCTTGGAAAACTATTCCAGAATTGGAGGTGAAGAGGCTGCCACGATCAGAACTGATCTCCAACGGAACACCGTGGAGTGACACAATTCGGAAACATACAAGTCTGCTAACTGGCTAGCAGTGATTGTCTCCTTAACAGGCAGAAAGAAGAGCAACCTTGGAGAATCGGTCAATGACGACAAATATGCATCATTACCCTTCTGGGATTTGGGAAACCAGTTGAATCCTATGTCATTTGGACCTGTCCCTTTTAACATTCATTGTAAGTTGTTCGCAGAGTGTCTGGGTGCCTGTTGATTCTTTAACCGGCGGCAAACGTCACACTCGAAACAATAACGAGCAATGTCTCGCTTCATATTAGGCCACCAATATCTCTGACAAATGTCACGGTACATCTTTGTTGTACCAGGGTGGAATGGACAAGGGAGTGTTATGAGCTTCCTTCATAACGTTTTCCCTCTCATTCTTGAACTTGGGTAAGAAGAGACGGTGTTGGAAAAATAGGATCCCATCTGCATCAAGAGGAATTCCGACGGCTTTCTTCTCGAGGGTATCGCTTGATCTTTCAACTTCAGTGTCATACCTTTGCATAACCTTAATGCCGTGTTCTAAATCTGGTTCGACAACCAGGGTATGGATAACCCTGTGGAACAATGGAGGTTCAATTTGCAAAGCTCTTCATGGAGAAGAGGTTGTGTTTCTTGAACCATAAGATTGTTGCTAGGACTTGCGACTCAAAGCATCGGCCATTAATAGCCTTGCCGGGGGTATATGAAATATTCATATCATAATCGGCAATTGTTTCGAGCCATCTTTGTGACGAAGGTTTAGATCTGGTTGAGTATATCAATACTTCAAGCTTTGGTGATCCGTGTATATCTCGCAACGGTTACCGAGAAGGTGAATGTCGCCATAGCTTCAAGGCATAGATAACCGCAGAAAGTTCAAGATCATGCACGGGATAATTTTCTTCATGAGGACGCAATTGGCGGGAGGCATAAGCAATCACTTTGCGCTCTTGCATTAGGACAAGCCTATCCTTGACGATGATCACAGTATATCACGAAATCCTTTGGGAATCCGGGGGTGCTAATACTGGGGCAGATGTCAATTTATCTTTTAGTGTCTGAAAGCTTTCTTGACATTTTTCGTCCACTCAAATTTAACACCTTTGTGAAGCAGAATTGTCAATGGTTTTGCAATCTTGGAAAAGTTCTCAACGAATCGACGGCAATAACTAGCGAGTCCGAGAAAAACTTCTGACTTGCTTAAACTTCTTTGGGGAGTCCAGTTGAGAATAGCCTGAACTCGTTCGGGGTTAACCGCAACCCATCCTTGGAAATCACTGTCCAAGGGAAGTTACTTCAGGAAGCCAAAATTCGCATTTGGAATACTTGGCATACAATGGTGTTCTCGGAGCCTTTTAGAACAAGGCAGAGATGTTCAGCATGTCCTCTTTATTTTAGAATAGACCAGAATATCATCTAGAATACCAAGACGAATGTGTCGAGGTAATCCATGAATATATAATTCATCAGACGGGAGAATGTAGCTGGGGCATTCGTTAGGCCAAATGACATGACGGTGTATCATTGGAGCCATAACGAGTGACGAATGCAGTCTTGAGAATGTCCTCTTCACGGACACGGATCGGGTGTAACCCAACCTCAAGTCGAGTTTAGAGAACACCGATGATCGATCAACTTGCTGGATCCTACCTCTGTGTGCACTTGATGCAGAATCCGGTCATATCGAACGACAACTCGGAGATAATTCAACTCGGGAGAAGTAAAAAACATGGAAGGAAATGATATCAGACTAATCAGATCAACGACAGGGAAATCAAGAGAAAGCTAACAGTAAAATTAATAATTCAATCAAATATCCAGCTCTCCGGGTAGACAGAATTTACGAGATCCTAAGTGTCGGCGTTAGTAAACTTTATTTAACCCGAATAGAAGAGATATAGAGTCCCAGAGTATAGACGAGGAATAAAAGATCCTATACCACCCACGTTGGCGACGTGGGGCCGTAAGCCACACAGCCAAGTTAGTATTTAGTTTTCAGTTTCTAGACTCAACTTCGGCCAAGGAATTGGAAGGGGGCTTCCTACAGGCAGTCGGCTTGATAACAACATTGTGACGCCCCCGGTTCAATCGTACACTAGTCATACACGCAAACGTGTACGATCAAGCCCAGGGACTCACGGGAAGATATCACAACACAACTCTAAACACAAATAAACGAGGTCCACAATATTACAGACCAGGGATCCGAAGATCCGAATACATAAGTCAGTCATCAAATAATATCTGGGTACAGACATAGTTAGACAAGTTCTGCCTTAAGAAGGCTAGCACAAACAGCGACACTAGATCGAAAGGCGTTGGCCTCCTGCCTGGGAGCCTCCGATCCACTCCTGGTCAGCTGGCTCGATCCAGTAGTACGTGCCCTCTGGACCCGTGGTAGTAGGTCTCGGTGGTGGCGTCTGGCTCCTGGACTCCATCGTCGGTGTATCATCAAGGTGGGTATATGGGGGAAAAGAGAAAATAAAGCAACCGTGAGTACTCATCCGAAGTACTCAGCAAGCAAGGATCTATAATACATATCACACATTATCAATGGAGAAAAGGCTGTATATGTGGACTGGGCTGCAGAAATGCAGAATAGAGAGAAAGGCCTAGTCCTATCGAAGACTAGCATCTTCAAACATCTTTTCAAAGCCATCATCTTGCAGTAGTAGAGAGAGAGTAGAATAGCATTTTATTTAGCAAACATGTTGAAGTACAGCTCAAAGATCCTTCCTGACTCCAGCGAGAAAGTAATCCCGAAGCTTCAATTAAGTAACAAGTATCCAGTTTATGTAGTAGATCGGGTACACAAACTGAGCGTCTTTACCGTAGGACCGGCTATCGATAGAAGATCATCCCTGCAGGGTGCACTACTGTTACCCAACACGCTCGATCAACTCTGGTCGGCAAATTGCTGGGTAATGCCCGTCCTCGAAGATCAACACGAAGCAGCGCTCTACCTAGGCTCAGCAGAGAGGTCAGCACGCCGGACTAACTATGCACCCAGGGCTCGGGCCATCGCCCTGGGCACCCTGCGCGTTGCGTGGCTGGCCGGGGTGAGGCGCGACACTGAACTCATCAGTGAAGTATCCAGCCAATCCCGACGATCAGCCCGACGGTGAATCGTGACGTCTGATAAGCTTTCGAAGAAACGTACATCGCAGAGGGCCCCATAACCATAATCCCGCGTGGTGGTAGGGCGTTATAGGGCACGTCGACCCACTCAGATCACACACCCAAATCCAATAGGCTCAATTAGTATCAAGCGGAGACAATCAGAGTCTCTGATGCTCGCCACAATGTCACACTCGAGTGCCCTTCCGGCACACCCGAAATCATAGATCCCCAGCGGGTACCCACCGGGTGGACCCGCCTGTGACAAAGGTCAAGTAACGTGTGGGCATAATCATCAGGGTGAACGTATGAGGTATCACCCTCGAGGTCACACTGAGGGGTTGCACGACAGAGTCGTATCGGACATGAGAGGAGAAGGAGGAATCACCCTCGATGACCACGACCGAACAGCTATACTGCAGGTATTCATCGTGAGTGCGTTACGAGGTATCACCCTCGGCACTCGATAGTTACTACGCAGAGTCGTACAACAGGGGGGTGTGAAGTGAGGTGTCGGTCTCTGGTCGACGATCACATTGATCGATCGTCGATGATCAAGCAGGGGCATCAAGGATAAGGTGGTGGGGTCACTGATGGTTCATCACCAACCTATACTAAACAGTTTATCATAGGCAGGTAAGGTAGCAATGAACAGGTTACAAACAGCAGGCTATGCATCAGAATAGGAGCATACATTAACAGTAGCAAAATCTAATGCAAGCAGGAGAATAGAATGGGCGATATCTGGAATGCTCAAGGGGGGGGGGGGCTTGCCTGGTTGCTCTGGCAAGAGAGGGAGGTCGTCAACGGGCTGCCGTCGCGTAGTAGAGTAGTCGTAACCAGGTGCAGCGTCGTCGGTCTCAGCGTCTATCGAGAGAAAAAGGAGGGGGAGAGAAACAATAAATTCACGGCAATAATGCAAACAACATGTATGACAATGTCTAAATGATATGCCGGGGTGTTCTACTGCCTAACTAAATGATTTAGTTATTTAGGAATTTATTCGGATTTATTAATTAAAGTGGGCACTATTATTTATCGAAATCGGTCTAATTGTTCAACGTTGTTATAGTGCGGGCATCTGACGGGAATAAGGAGGATGTATTCGGGTTCGTATCGTCGTCTGAGCAGTTTCATGTATAAAATATTTCATCGGAGTTACGGTTATTTAATATGATTTTCTAAAGTTTTTATTAATTTCTGAAATTTAATTAATTATTTAATTCAATATTATCCGAAACAGTGCTGATGATGACATCAGCATGACCTCATGCTGATGTCAGCGGTTAATTAAGTTAATTACTAATTACTGTTAATTAACACTAATTGTTAATTAGATTAACCTAATCAGGATTAATTAACTAATTAATTTATCTAATTATTTATTTATTTATTTTTATTTTGCTTTTTATTTTATTTTCTATATTATTTTCTTCTTTCCTTTTTTTTTGTTCTGGGCCGTGGGCCCGTTTGGTAGTGGACAGGGGGGGTTCGGCCCACGGTAGTGGCAAGGGGGGTGGGGGAGGGGCCCAAGCATGGAGGAGGGCGCGGGGACGGGAGCAGGGGAGACGCGGTGTGCGGAGCGGAGGAAGGAGCGGGGAGGGGCGCGGAAGAGGGCAGCGGGAGAGAGGAGGGGGAGCACTGGCAGGCACGTGGGCGGCGTGGGACGGAGCGGTGGGACGGCAGAGGCCGAGGGGGGTCGGAGAGGGTGGAGAGAGAGAGGGGGGGGGGCGCGGCGCGCGGGCGAACGTCGAGGGAGCGAGCAATGGCGAGGGGGCGCGGGGGGTGCGGGGCGGCGCGCCGTGCGCGCGCACGGGGCAGGGGAGGGGGAGGCCTGGGGCCTCACCGAGATTTGCAGGGACGGGGTAGGGGTTCGAGCTCGTGGAGGGGGGTGGGAGGGGTCGAGGCGGGGGCGTGGGTCGAGCGCGAGGAGGGGCTCGGGGTGGAGGGGGAGACGACGGTCGACGGGGAGGCGGCGTCGTTGGAGTCGGCGACGGGGAGGTGAGGCCCACGAGGTGGCGTGGGACGGGGAAGCGCCGGGTCGGCGTGGGAGGGGGGGAAGGCGGCGACGGGCGGCGGTGGCGCGTCGAGGGGCGTCGGGCCTGCGCCCGATCTGGATCGGGTGTGTGGGGGGGGGGGGGAAGTGAGCGAGAGAGAGAGAGGGGGGGGATCTGTCGATGGGGGGGGGGGGTGGGGGATTTAGGGTTTGGGTCTCCAGGGGGATAAGGGAGAGTGGGGGTGGGCGGTGGGCCAGCTGGGCTACGGCCCAGTTGGGCCAGAGGGGGGGGGTTTCTTTCTATCCTTTTCTGTTTCTTTTTCCTTTCTTTATTCTCCTTTCTCAATCTAGTAAATAGCTAGGCCTCAAAAATGGTTTTTGTAAAACATGAGACCTTGTTCATAAATACCAGTGCATTATTCCCTAACACCTAAAATTAGTTTGGACAAAATATAATTCCATATTTATTTCAGATTTAATAAATGGTTATTAAATATTATCTTTATCCACTGTTTGAGGTTGTTCGAGTCACTTATCCAATTCCAATGATGTTGGTTTCAATTTTAGAATAGCCTCTGGAATATTTGTTATTTATCTGACATTTTAGTTTCTATGTTGGACAACTTTCATATTCCACTTTCGTTTAAATTTGAATTTGACTTAGGAGCTGAAATGCAATATGATGCTAATGATGATTATGCACTATTAAGCTTGCTGACATGTCATTATCAAAAGCGATTACTGTTGCTAATCACCGGGGGTGTTACAAGGTTCTACTTTGATTTGTTCATCAGGTTTAGGTGTTCTAATATAACTTCTATTGAAACAGTTGAAACTTTAGCATGTTCCTTTATCCTAACAGGGAAAGGTGTTTTGTCAATATAAGCAGTAGGAACAACTGGATCAACATTATAAATAATAGTTTCCTCTTTAGCTGGTACCGGTTCTTTAATTTCCCTTTTAATAGGTGGGTGATATTTAAACCACTTCTGCTTGGGGAGATCAACATGAGTAGCAAATGATTCACAAAAGGAGGCTACTATCTCAGAGTCAAGTCCATATTTAGTGCCAAACTTTTGAAAAGCATCGGTATTCATAAAAGATTTAACACAATCATACTTAACCTTAATACCTAACTCTTTACCTTCGTCGAGTTCCCAATCTTCAGAGTTGCATTTAATTCTTTCCAAAAGATCCCACCTGAATTCAATGGTCTTCTTCATAAAGGAACCAGTACAAGAAGTATCAAGCATGGATTGATCATCACGAGAAAGCCGAGCATAAAAATTCTGAATAATAATTTCTCTTGAGAGCTCATGATTGGGGCATGAATATAACATTGACTTAAGCCTCCCCCAAGCTAGAGCGATACTTTCTCCTTCACGAGGCAAAAAATTATATATGTAATTCCGGTCACGATGAACTAGATGCATAGGATAATTTTTTTGGTGAAACTCCAATTTCAATCGATTCCAATTCCAAGATCCAATATCATCGCATAGCCTATACCATGCCAATGCCTTTCCCTTCAAAGATAAAGGGAAAACCTTCTGCTTAACTTCATCCCCGGGTAAACCTGCAAGCTTAAACAATCCACAAATTTCTTCCACATATATCAAGTGCATATCAGGATGTTCGGTTCCATATCCTGCATAAGGATTAGCTAGCAGTTGTTCTACCATACCCGAAGGAATTTCATATTCAATATTTTCAGTAGGTGCAGTAGGTTCAGGGGTAACTAATTGTGGTTCCGGTCGAGGTGAAGATACCCCAAACAAACCACTCAAAGGACTGTTTTCCATAGTAACAAGTTACAATAAATTTTAGCACGTAGTAATAATTTTTCCTTACCAATTTCCACTTACCAAAAGCGCTTCGTTCCCTGGCAACGGCGCCATAAAATAGCCTGGATGACCCACAAGTATACGGGATCAATTGTAGCCTTTTCGATAAGTAAGAGTGTCAAACCCAACGAGGAGCAGAAGGAAATGACAAGCGGTTTTCAGCATGGTAATGTCTGGAAGTACTGAAATTGTAAGTAGCAGAGTAGTTTGATAGCCAGATAATTTGTAACGAGCAAGTAACAATAGTAGTAACAAAAGTGCAGCAAGGTAGCCCAATCCTTTTGAGGCAAAGGATAGGCCAAAACGGTCTCTTATAATAAGCAAAGCGTTCTTGAGGGTACATGGGAATTTCATCTAGTCACTTTCATCATGTTGGTTCAATTCGTGTTCGCTACTTTGATAATTTGATATGTGGGTGGACCAATGCTTAGGTGCTATTCTTACTTGAACAAACCACCTACTTATGATTAACCCCCTCGCAAGCATCCGCAACTACGAGAAAAGTATTAAGAATAAATTCTAACCATAGCATTAAACTTTTGGGTCCAATCAGTCCCTTACGGAATAGCGCATAAACTAGGGTTTAAGCTTCTGTCACTCTCGCAACCCATCATCTAATAACTACTCCACAATGCATTCCCTTAGGCCCAAATATGGTGAAGTGTCATGTAGTCGACGTTCACATGACACCACTAAGGGAATCACAACACACATACTATCAACATATCGAACACATATCAAGTTCACATGATTACTTGCAACATGATTTCTCCCGTGACCTCAAGAACAAAAGTAACTACTCACAAATGATAATGATGCTCAAGATCAGAGGGGTATTAAATAGCATATTGGATCTGAACATATAATCTTCCACCAAATAAACCATATAGTAATCAACTACAAGATGTAATCAACACTACTAGTCACCCACAAGCACCAATCTATAGTTCCGGTACAAAGATTGAACACAAGAGATGAACTAGGGTTTGAGAGGAGATGGTGCTGTTGAAGATGTTGATGGAGATTGCCCTCCCCAAGATGGGAGAGTTGTTGGTGATGATGATGACGATGATTCCCCCCCCCCCCCGGAGGGAAGTTCCCCCGGCGTAATCGCTCCGCCGGAGGGCAAAAGTGCTCCATCCCAAGTTCCGCCTCGAGACGGCGGCGCTCTGTCTCGAAAGTCCTCTCCTTATTTTTTCTAGGTCAAAATGACTTATATACCAGAAGATGGGCATCGAAGGTGGGCCGAGGGGAGCACAACCCACCAGGGCGCGCCTGGGCTCCCTGGCGCGCCCAGGTGGGTTGTGCCCACCTGGTGGGCCCCCTCTGGTACTTATTGGCTCCAATATTTCTCATTTATTCCATAAAAAATCCCCGTAAAGTTTCAGCTCATTTGGAGTTGTCCAGAATAGGTAGCCTGACATAGCTTTTTCAGGTCCAGATTTCCACCTGCCGGAATTCTCCCTCTTTGTTTGTACCTTGCATATTATGAGAGAAAAGGAATTATAATTACTTCAAAAAGCATTACTATGCATAAAAACATCATAAATAACAATAGGAAAACATGATGCAAAATGGACATGTCAATGATGGCGACGATTTCCCATCTCCGGAGCCCTGAACGGACTCCAGATCTGCCCTCCTGATGAAGACCAGGAGGCGGCGGCGGCTCCGTATCGTAAAGCATGATGAATCCTTCTCTCTGATTTTTTTCTCCCCAAAAGTGAATATATAGAGTTGGAGTTGAGGTCGGTGGAGGTCCAGGGGACCCACAAGGCAGGGGCGCGCCCTACGGTGGGGCGCCCTCCACCCTTGTGGACAGCTGGGGGGTCCCCTCCATTCAAATCAGGCAAATTAGAGTCCAAAACAAGTGCAAAAGAGTTTGGAAAAGTAGATACAACGGAGACATGTCATGATCCAATCCTACCTAAGCCACCGCTAGAGGGTATAGATGGCGATCTCAGGTGACTTCATGACGATGTGCTGTCGAGAGAGAAAAGCCTTCTCCTCTAGAAAAATCCGCTCTACGTGGTTATCGGGCCACAGCAAAGGTTGTACGTCCAGACATTCCCTGCGAATAAGTTCTTCCTTCGATTTTATTACCTCTTCGACATGTTTCACATGACAAAACTGGATTTTACATTCGTCCGCCTTTATGTCTTGTACATGAAGTACATCACCAGGCGTGAGCAAATATCATATATCTCAGTCGCGAACCCATACTTTATGCACGAGGCCTTCTTGGCATTCTGCACAAAGCACCGTGAATATTCGAGGAACTACATCGCCGACTTCATGACGGCCAATAAGGACAAGGATACTATTCTCCTACCTTACCATCGCATGTAAGTCATCCGCGAATATTCTCTGTGACACATACATACTTCCGTAAATTTCAATCATTCCTTTGCAGGCGTGGAGGCTAATTTGAGGTGTACTTATTTTACACAGCGAGGGGTGCGCCATCCTCATCATTCTTTACTCCTAATTCTCCCATGATCTTTACTTGGACTCCTCGAAGAACATAAAGAAAAAGGATTACACACACATCAAGAGTGTTCTTGATAGTGCTATCTTAAGCTACGGCCAACGGGGTGGAGATATCATGGTCAAGAAGACAAAGAACCGCGCACCCTCCTTCGGCCATAAGACCAACTTCTACTGCATCCAGCAACCGAATGGTAGTCTCAGTAATGGATTCTACATAGTCCACCACATGCTGGAGTATAGTAGGGATTGGCAGAATCTTCGCATGTCACCTAAATCCCGCGATGCCGAAATTCTGCAATGGGCCAAGAAACTAGGAAATGTATCGAATCATCGACTCCGAGCTGAGTTCTATCACATCTAGCATGAACTTGCACAAGTCATCATGAAGGAGTTCGTAAAAAAACAGGGTTGTTCTACGAAGAAGGGCAAATGTCAAGGGAAGACGTCCGAACACGCGCAGCTGCTCAGTGTCACGACCTGAAGCCTTTCACGCAGCTCGGGTTCTTCCTCCTTGATTTGGATGGATGGCACGACATGTTGGAGTGAATGACGATGATAATGTGTCTGTTTAGTCACTACTTTCTCAATGACGAAACTTTGAATTTATGCACGATGGAATTAAACCATCCTCCTCAACTAGCATAGATCACTCTAGATAATTAGTTTGGGTACGATGAACTTTGTCATTTATGTTTATGAGATGTTGCTTGATATGTCTCCAGCGTATCTACTTTTCCTAACGCTTTTGCTCTTGTTTTGGACTTTAATTTGCATGATTTGAATGAAACTAACCGAACTGACGCTGTTTTCAGCAGAACTACCATGGTGTTGTTTTTGTGCAGAAATAAAAGTTCTCGGAACAGAACGAAACATTTTGGAGAATTTTTATGGAATAAAAGAAAAATACTGGAGCCAAGAACCACCGGAGGGGGGCCCCCGGGTGAGCACAACCCACCAGGGCGCGCCCCCCCTCCAGGCGCGCCCAGGTGGGTTGTGCCCACCTGGTGGCCCCGCAGACCCTGACTCCGACGCTATAAATCCTATTTTTGGAGAAAAAAATCAGGGAGAAAGAATTATCGCATTTCATGATATGGAGCCGCCGCCACCTCCTGTTCTTCATCGGGAGGCCAGATCTAGAGCCCGTTTGGGGCTCCGGAGAGGGGGGTCTTCGATCTTCATCATCACCAACCCTTCTCCATCGCCAATTCCATGATGCTTCCCACCGGGAGTGAATAATTCCTTCGTAGGCTCGCTGGTCGGTGAGGAGTTGGATGAGATTCATCATGTAATCGAGTTAGTTTTGTTAGGGCTTGATCCCTAGTATCCATTATGTTCTGAGATTGATGTTGTTATGACTTTGCCATGCTTAATGCTTGTCACTTTGGGCCCGGGTGCCATGATTTCAGATCTGAACCATTTATGTTATCAATATTATATCTATGTTCTAGATCCGATCTTGCAAGTCATATTCACCTATTACGTGTTATGATCCGTAAACCCCGGTGTGACAGTAATCAGGATACTTTCCGGTGATGACCGTAGTTTGAGGAGTTCATGTATTCACTATGTGTTAATGCTTTGTTCCAGTTCTCTAGTAAAAGGAGGCCTTAATATCTCTTAGTTTCCTTATGGACGCCGCTGCCACGGGAGGGTAGGACAAAAGATGTCATGCAACTTCTTTCCATAAGCACGTATGACTATTTACGGAATACATGCCTACATTATATTTATGAACTGGAGCTAGTGCCTTATCGCCCTAGGTTATGACTGTTATATGATGAATATCATCCAATGAATTCATCGATCCAATGCCTACAAATTTTCCATATCTTGTTCTTGCTAAATTACTACTGTTACTGCTATTGATACAATTGCTACAAAATTACTGGATCCTTGAAGGCGCGCATTGCTGCGCCTGTCTATTTTGACACTGTAATATTAGTGGTTGATGCAACTATATTTAGGCATTTTACTTTGTTATTAAATCAATATATAGTACTCCCTCCGTAAATAAATATAAGAGTGTTTAGATTACTAAAGTAGTGATCTAAATGCTCTTATAATTCTTTATAGAGGGAGTAATATGTGTATGTTTCCTTAGTAATTTTAGTACACTGAGGATTGTGAACTTTACTTAATCAGCACTGTACAACTTGGTTGTTCAAATAACAATATAAAGCCCATATATGTGAGTCTTGACTCTTGCACTGTATTATCTGTTTTTTGGGGGGGCATCAAAGTAGTCGCATAGGAAACCTTTCACAAGGAAATCCCATTACAAATATACTTGCTCCCCTAAAAGCAGGGTAGAGATTGTCAGCTTTTTTGGCAACCACAAATTTGATGCCCAGAAACTTTTCACTAAGTTTGGTGTTGTACTTTTCAGGATCTCCAATTGTATCAACATAGGCCTTTGAAACGAGGTACACCATTATTCAAACTATGTTGTGAACATCTCTGGTTATAAAGGTTATCTGCATACAACCTTCATTGTCCATTGTCAAGAGCTTTCTGAACAAAGCCCATTGCAGTTGTTATGAGATATTCCATTCAGATTAATTTTTGTCCTGAAGTCAAAGAGATTTTTTGTCGACTGAAACAGGTTGAGATTTGAAGTTTATAGCATACCGAAGCATACCTTTTTTAACATTTTGGCAGATTACACTTGTGGGCATATGACATCAACATCCCACCCAATGGAGCTACTCGTTTTCAAACTTTCAAACAGCTATTTAAAGTGTCAACCTCCCACCCTTTGCTCATCCTTCAAGTTCTTTGAATCTGTTAAAGAATGGAAGAACGATAAGCTAACCAAGTTCACTCCTAAATTGCCAATGAAACTATTGAAGGATCAGGGTGATTGCACAACTTGTTAACTGCTATTTAAATTGTTCTGCTTCACTGAATTCAGTAATCATGGAAAGCCGCATTACCATGCCGCTCTAGGACTTGATAGTTGTGAAATAATACTAAACACAGTAAAACAACCTAAATATATTACAGAATTGGCGATCGTAAGATTTTAAATTCATGCAAGGTGAAAAGAATAGATGTGGGAGATATCAAATGGCAGAAGTGGGTTTTCAAAACTAAAAATAGTATTTGATTTTTACTCAGATAAGAAGTACATGGAGGCAGTTACGGAAAAAAAGGAGGGAATTATCGAGACTTGAGAGGATAGCAACAATTAATCTGGTTGTATTGAAATGATGAGATGTCTATAGCATAGGTGTTCTTTCTTCTGTCCTCAAGGGCTCAGGTTCATGCACAGAGTGTCAGTTTTTGTAGAAACTAATCTTGTTCCTTTGCTCACAAATTATCCAAAGTACTGAGCGCACACAAGAATGCTAATGTATAAGAATTTACTCAAAGGTTGGAATTTTTATAATTTTAGAATGAACACAACGTATCCTGGGTTGAGGTGCTAACAATCACAATCCTAACTTCTTGAGCGGTAATTGCAACAGTATCTGCCTCTTTGTGCATTATGGCAAGAAACTCCTGATAGTCAAGCAGCTTGGCAACTCTCCTGTGATTTTTGTAGGTAAAATAACAAGCATTACTATATAAATATACAGGGATCGGTAACACCAGGAATTACTAAGAATTACATGAATGGTCAAAATGTGTGCAGAAGAATAGTCAAAAAGTGTTGAATGCTCACCTTTTGTTGAGTGACCCTCTTCAAAATATTAAAATTAAAATAATGAAACCATTTTACCTGTTATACCAAGTAGCATCAATGCTCATGTAAGTAAGGCGATCCTGCATTGGAAGAGTGAAACTATTAGATGAAAACACACACTGAAATTATGTTTGTGAGTATGCAAGCCACTGTACCCGTTACACCAAGTAGCATCAATGCTCGTAAGTAAGACAATCCTGCATTGAAAGAATGAAACTATTAGCATAAAAAAACACTAAAATTAAGTTAGTGGATATGCGAGGGATCGAGCTAAATGACTTGTGATCTGGGAAAAGCGAGTGGCGATCTTCGTTGCTTGATAAATTCATCGGGTGAATATTTTGTCTCCTTAATGAATAGAGGAATTACCATGGTGCTGCAACACATACAGAACAATATCATTCCCTTTTTTTATTATGGCCGTGTACTTACAGTAGGTGATGAACACATAATTGGTAGACAATATTTCAACCACTGCACCAAAAGCTTCACCTGCATATTTATATTACAATATAACTAATAATAGGTATCCATACAACAGCTTCAATGTTGTACTGTTACTAAAAAAAGCTTCGAGCTCGTATATGGAACCCATAATTTACCTAGTATACCATGTGAAGGATGGGACTGAAGAAAGGTAAATTCAGGGAAGGTAACAATTGCAAAGGCTCGCAATTAGGTTCTTCATCATTAAAAATAATTTGAAAACATGAAGATATGAGGCATGAAAGATCACGGGAACAAATTACCTGACTCGCAGCCGTTGTAGATTGAAAAATTCCCGAACGAAAATATGAGAACCAACCTCAATATTTGCCTGAATCAGTTGACCAGAACTATGTTGAACACCACCTGTCCAAATTTGTGACTGGAATGATATAAGCACAACGAAATCGTTGGATCTAAGAGGGAAGATTCCCAAACTGATTCATAAATTCAATCTGAACTTTAGCCCCAAATTCAGCAGCGATGTCATGGTGGGCAGAGACGATGTGATGATCCAATCGTCAGAGGGGGTGCGAGGGGTACCTCTAGGTGGTCGGCGTACTGGTGGGAATGTGGGTCACGGCGAGGAGGGCAGCCGCGGGCGCTTGTAGATAAATGCAGGATTTCGCCGGCTTCAGCGGTGCCACAGTGGCGGTACACCACCAGTTCTCCCGTCGGTAGAGGGAACGAGAGGTCGTGGAGGAGGTCTCCTGAGGGAGGGGATCCCCTAGGTCACCTGCGCCTTATGCTTGTCGAGGTTAATGGCGGCGCCTCATCGATCATCGCACACATGATGGGAGAGAGATGAGAGGTCAGGGAGAAGGGGCGGCTTTCTATATCCCCTCGAGTGAATGGTTTTCGGTGATCGGCCTTGTACCTAAATGGGCTTGATAGCAGCCTATAGAAGCCCAATTAACCACAGGCCTTGAAAAAAGTTTCTAGAATAGCGGCCTATTAGGACAGCCAGCCCAGATCGCGGTAAACCATCACTTAGACTAAGATCTGACGCCTGAAAATGTTAAGGGTGTGATAGAGCTCGCTTTAGGCTCAGTTATACTGTCCTAAATTGCTATCATTGTTACCGTTACTATTACTATTATCATTGCTATCAAAACTATCATATTACTTTGCTACTGATCATATTGCTACAGATAATTAATTTCCAGGTGTGGTTGAATTGACAACTCAGCTACTAATACTTACAAATATTCTTTGGCTCCCCTTGTGTTGAATCTATAAACTTGGGTTGAATACTCTACCCTCGAAAACTGTTGCGATCCCCTATACTTGTGGGTTATCAAGACCTTTTTCTGGCGCCGTTGCCGGGGAGCATAGCTATCTTTGTTGAGTCACTTGGGATTATTATCAATTTATCACTATGAAGAATCTGAAGGATACCAAGACTAAGATTTTTCCCTCTAAGAAGAGGGGAGGTAAGGAACTGCCATCACACTCTGCACTTGATTCACCATCTATTTTGAGTAGACTTGCAACACCACCACATGATATTAATTCTGATATGTCGCAAGTTATTGATGATGCTACTTCTGCTATGAATGCTACTCATGATGATGCTAGTACCTTGCTTGATGATAATATGCCACTAGGTGAATTTCTTGATGAACAAATTGCTAGAGCTAAAGATATTGAGAATACTGAAACTGATGAAATTATTGAAACTGATGAAGTACTTGAAACTGAAAATTTTGAAACACCTATTAGGCCTAGCTCTCCTAGATATGAATTGCCTAAGATACCTAAAGGTTATGTTATGGATGAGGAGACAGCTACAGATTTTCTTGCTTGCAATGATAGAGATGATCTTAAGAAGTTACTATGCAAACTGGAAGAAAAATCTTTGAATGCTAGAATGAAATGCGATCCTAAGTTTGCTACTTCACTTATCTTTGTTGATGATAAGGATTATGAATTCTCTGTTGACCCAGAGTTAATTACTTTGGTTGAATCTGATCCTTTCCATGGCTATGAAACTGAAACTGTGGTGGCACATCTCACTAAATTAAATGATATAGCCACCCTATTTGCTCATGATGAGAAGATTCGCTACTACTATATTCTCAAATTATTTCTTTTCTCATTAAAGGGTGATGCTAAGATATGGTACAATACTCTTGCTCCTGGTTGTGTGCGTAGTCCCTAGGATATGATTTATTACTTCTCTGAAAAATATTTTCCTGCTCATAAGAAACAAGCTGCCTTACAGGAAATATTGAACTTTGTGCAAATTGAAGAAGAGAGTCTCCCACAAGCTTGGGGGAGGCTTCTCCAATTGCTTAATGCTTTGCCTGATCATCCTCTTAAGAAAAATGAAATACTTGATATCTTCTATAATGGACTAACCGATGCTTCTAGGGACTTCCTAGATAGTTGTATTGGTTGTGTTTTCAGGGAATGAACTGTTGAACAAGCTGAGGAATTATTGAATAATATATTGAAAAATTATGATGATTGGACTCTTCCTGAACCACCTCCTCAACCCACTCCGAAGAAGAGGGGTATCTTATATCTCAGTCCTACAGATATGCAAAAGGCAAAGAAAAGTATGAAGGAAAAAGGTATTAAAGCAGAGGATGTTAAAAATTGACCTCCTATTGAAGAAATACATGCACTTGACACACCACCACCAAAGGTGGTAGAGGTAAACTCTTTGATGAAATTTGACTAAAGTGACATCCCTTACAATAAACATCCTAGTCAATGCCTTTATGAGTTTGATAACTACATTAGAAAACAAGATCACTTCAATGAAAATGTTATGAAACAATTGAAATACAACTCCAATATGATTGCTCGCTTGAGTGACTTATTATTTAGAATCTCCAATGATGTTAGAGGTGTAGGAAAACATGCCTCTATGGTTCAAACTCAGCTAGAACAAGTTGCTAAGTCTGAAAGAGAGGTGCTAGATGAAATGAATAATAATATAAATGACTTTGCTGTTAGAGTAGCAACTAGAGGAGGTAAAATGACTCAGGAACCACTTTATCCTGAGGGTCACCCTAAAAGAATTGAACAAGACTCTCAAAGAATTAACACTGATGCACCTAGTCCTTCTAGAAAGAAGAAGAAAAAGAAGAATGGTAGGACTTTGCATGCCTCTAGTGAACCTGAAATAGAAAAACCTTCTGATAATGATAATGAAGTTTCTATTTCTGATGCTGAAACTCAATCTGGTCATGAACATTCATCTAGTTATAATGAAAAATATAATGATGATCTTCATGAAGATACTCAACCAGACAATGATAATCAACCAGATAATGATGTGGAAATTGAACCAGCAGTTGATCTTGATAACCCACAACCTAAAAAATAAAAGATATGATAAAAGAGACTTTGTTGCTAGAAAACATGGAAGGGAAAGAGAACCATGGGTTCAAAAACCAGTGCCCTTTCCACCTAACTCAACTAAGAAAAAGGATGATGAAGAATTTGAATGCTTTGCTGAAATGCTTTGGCCAGTCTTTTTGCGCACTCGCTTCACTGATATATTAAAGATGGCCCCTTATGCAAAATATATAGAAGACATCATCACTAATAAGAGAAAAATACCGGAAGCTGAAATCTCCACTATGCTTGCTAATTATTATTTTAAGGATGGAGTACTCAAAAAACTTGGAGATCCGGGAATACCAACTATACCTTGCTCCATCAAAAGAAATTATGTCAAAACTGCTTTGTGTGATTTAGGATCTGGTGTTAGTGTTATGCCTTTCTCTTTATATAAAAGACTTGATTTGAATAAACTCACACCTACTGAAATATCTTTGCAAATGGCTGACAAATCAACTGCCATACCTATCGGTATCTGTGAGGATGTGCCCATTGTTGTTGCAAATGTTACTATCTTAACTGACTTTGTTATACTTGAGATGCCCGAGGACGATGATGTCTACTACGCAACTTTATTCTTGTAGACTTGTGTTGGGCCTCCAAGCGCAGAGTTTTGTAGGACAGTAGCAATTTTCCCTCAAGTGGATGACCTAAGGTTTATCCATCCGTGGGAGGCGTAGGATGAAGATGGTCTCTCTCAAACAACCCTGCAACCAAATAACAAAAAGTCTCTCGTGTCCCCAACACACCAAATACAATGGTAATTTGTATAGGTGCACTAGTTTGGCGAAGAGATGGTGATACAAGCGTAGTAATGATAGTAGATATTGATTTTTGTAATTGGAACAATAAAAAACAGCAAGGTAGCAATTGATAAAACGAAGCACAAACGGTATTGCAATGCTTGAAAATGAGGCCTAGGGTCCGTACTTTTGCTAGTGCAATCTCTCAACAATGCTAATATAATTGGATCATATAACCATCCCTCAACGTGTGATGAAGAATCACTCCAAAGTTCTTATCTAGCGGAGAACATAAGAAGAAATTGTTTGTAGGGTACGAAACCACCTCAAAGCTATTCTTTCTAATCAATCTATCCTAGAGTTCGTACTAAAATAAAACCAAGCTATTCTTTCCGATCGATCTAACCAAGAGTTCGTACTAAAATAACACCAAATGATACACATCAACCAACTCTAATGTCACCTAGATACTCCAATGTCATCATGAGTATTCGTGAGTTGATTATACGATATGCATCAAACAATTTCAGATTCATAATACTCAATCCAACACAAAGAACCTCAAAGAGTGCCCCAAGATTTCTACCAAAGAAACAAAGACGAGAATGTGCATCAACCCCTATGCATAGATTACCCCAATGTCACAGCAAGAACCCGCGAGTTGAGTGCCAAAACACATATCAAGTGAATCAATATGATACCCCATTGTTACCACAGGTATTCATATGCAAGACATATATCAAGTGCTCTCAAATCCATAAAAGTATTCAATCCGATAAGAACAAAATCTCAAAGGGAAAACTCAATTCATCACAACAAGATAGAGAGGGGAAAACACCATATGATCCAACTATATTAACAAAGCCCGCGATACATCAAGATCGTGCCATCTAAAGAACACGAGAGAGAGAGAGAGATTAAACACATAGCTACTGGTACAAACCCTCAGCCTCGAGGGTGGACTACTCCCTCCTCATCATGGTGTCCACCGGGATGATGAAGATGGCCACCGGTGATGATTTCCCCCTCTGGCTGGGAGCCGGAATAGGGTCTAGATTGGTTTTTCGTGGCTACAGAGGCTTGCGGCGGCAGAACTTCCGATCTAGGGTTACCCCGAGGGTTTTTGGAATATTTGGCAATTTATAGGGCGAAGAGGCGGTGCGGGAGGTCACCGACGGGGGAACAACCCCCTGGGTGCGCCTGGGCTCCTGGGCGCGCCCAGGTGGGTTGTGCCCACCTCGGGCCTCCCCTCTGGTACTTTTTTAGCCCATCCTGGGTCTTCTGGTCCAAAAAAATTCTCCAAAAATGTTTGCTGCGTTTGGACTCCGTTTGTATTGTTTTTCTGCGATGTAAAAAACAAGCAAAAAACAACAACTGGCACTGGGCACTATGTCAATAGTTTAGTTCCAAAAAATGATATAAAGTTGCTATAAAATGATTGTGAAACATCCAAGAATGATAGTGTAACATCATGAATACTTCATAAATTATAGATACGTTGGAGACGTATCAGACGACAATATGTCGATTATCCTTGTTAGACTCTTTTTGAATACTGCAGGGGCTGTTATTGATTGCAACAAAAGCAAGGTCACTTTTCATATCAATGGTAATGAAACCACGGTGCACTTTCTGAAGAAACAATTCCATGTGAATGGTATTAATGTTATTGAAAAATCTCCGACACTCACTACTGGAAGTTTTCAACTACCTCTACCTGCTTCCAAAAAGAAATATGAAATGCTTATTGTTGGGGACATGCATATCCCATTGAGGTAACTTAGTGTTTTACGAAAATTCTTCGATTTCATGCTAATCGAAGGTGGTTGTTAATAAGACTTGATCAACCTTATTAATGGATCATTTTTGAGAGGTATGAAGTTGATAAATTTAGTAAGCACAACCTTCTGCTCCCAACTTTTATTTTCTGTTGTTCTTAGTTAAATAAAATAAAATGCCATGTTTTGTCTGTTTTCTAAATTTCCCGTGCAATAAAAAAATGACCCAAAAATAAAAGTTCTCAGAATGCCCTGAAAATTTAATACGATTTTTTTTCTGAATATTTATGAATTTTTAGTACAAATAACATCAGACGGGGGTGCACCAGGTGGGCACAACCCACCTGGGCGCACCAGTAGCCCCAGGCGCGCCCTGGGGGGTTGTGGTCCCCAGGTGGCCCCCCTCACTTATCGCTTTAGCCCATGTCATCACCTACCTCCAGAAAAAAAGCACCATTGCTCTCTTTCTCGTGTTCTTGCTCTCAAACCCGCGGATTTCGATCTCTTTGCTCGAAGCTCCATTTCCGAAACTGTTTTGGGGGATTGCTACTTGGTATGTGACTCCTCCATTGCTCCAATTAGTTTTTGCTTTAGTGGATTATATTTTGAATACTTAGCTACTCTTGGTGCTGCTATAGATGAGCTTGCAGGTTGAATTCTTAGAGTTCTAAGTAGTTTGAATGCTCAATATAGCCTCTATGCCTCCTTATGAGTAGTTGCTATCAATCTTGTGAAGTTTTGTTAATAAATTTTTTGTCCCGGAAAATTTTCAGAAATTGTACGCGAATAAAATGAGTTTCTTTGGGAGGATTTCTTCGAGGAGGAGGTCTTCGGAAGCATCGTCTAGCAGTGGCTCCACTCGTCGGTCTTATCTTGAACCAAGTACGAGTTCAGTGCGAGAAGCCGCTATCAAATCATGCCTATGGTGGAGCGACAATTTCATGATAAGTGCAAGTATTAAAGAAGATTTTGATCAATATATCCACAACGCCGAGCTCTGTCCCTACATTGAAGATAAGTGCAACCAACATCTCAGTCTCACAGAATCGTTTACTAAAGAATTTAAATTTCATCCTCGTGAGTCTAGAGTTTCATTTAAACTTTATGACTGTCCAATTACCATGCCTTTAGATGAGTTTAGTGGTGTGTGTGTAAAATTCTATTTTGGGGTTCGCTGGACGAGCTAACAAGAGCTAAGTATGAGTCTTTCTTGATAAATCTTTGTTACGGCAAGGATAGAGGAGTGACACAAGGTAGAATAAAAAGTATTCATTTCCCATCAATTCAATACTTTGCACTGTTTAATGGCAAATGCATCATAGGCAAGCAAGACTGTAGTACACTTTGTGCTCCTGACTTGAGCCTCATACACACTGCTCTCACCGGTATTAAACGTTATAATCTTGGAGCGATTGTTGCACGCAGACTGCAATACAACACTGGTAGTGGATATTTTTGTGGTGGGATTTATGCTTCACGATTAGCAATGGAGATGGGTGTGTCACCCTGGCCTAATGACCCTATCCTTCCCACTCAGTACTTAGACTTTGAGGCGATGAAGCACCATAAGTTCCTTAAGGGTGAAATTAATGATTATACTTATAACTTGTTGTTCAATAAAGTATCAGTTGTGCATACCTTCTTGCCTGCGCCTGCTCTCGTTGATTTTCACAGCGAAAGAAGGTATTATGTTTTGGAGAACGAGGCCCGTGCACACAATGCCGAGGTCGTCGCTTCCCGGCAACCCGCGGAGGCTGCACCTAGGACCTCAGTGAGCTACCACTTTGACTATTATGCAGGCCATGGAAGGTGATTACCAAGCTAGGCCAAAAGCCAAAACTTGGGGGAGTACGTATTCCCACCGACACTACATTTATGTTTACACATTTCATTCCAGTTGTCGGTGTCCGCACTTTTTCATTGTATTATCCATGCTAGATTTATTTTCACGCTTTCTTCTTGTGTGTTTGAAAAACTTTGAGAAAACCCAAAAATATTTCTCGCTTCTTTTCGGTTTTCTTTCTAGTCTAATTTAGTTCTAATGTTAAAAGAAAACCCAAAAAGATTTCCTTGTTCTTCCTTTGCATGTTGGGATCTCTCCCATGTAAATAGTTTTTCTCGTATTTGTTTTTCTCTTTAATTTGCTTTCTTCAAGAAAAACTAAAAACTTCAAAAATATTTCAATGTGTTTCTCTGAAATTCTTTTCCTTTTATTGAGTCATACCGAGGAGAGGACGACGATGAAATTGTTGAGTGGCTCTCATATGCATTGATATTGATCTAATAAAAAGCCCATATTACCTTGTCTTCTCCTTTTTGAATATAATGTTTGCGGATTCCAGCTTAGTCCATGACACTCTTGCACTATTATTATTTTCATATTATTCGATCGTGCAAGTGAAAGGCAATGATGACGATATTTGATGAACTGGCTGTGGCAGAGAGAAACGGGTATGAACTCAACTTGTTCTGTTTTTGTAAATATGTTTAACCTAGTATCCATGATTCAGCCTATTACGATCAAACATGTTTGCAATGACAATTAGAGATTATAGTTTCTCATGCCATGCTTAAGTAGCTAGGAGTGGATAATGATTTATCTTGCATGTCAACATGCATTAAAATGATTGTGATGTGGTATGATGATATGGTATCCTCCTTTGAATGTTTCAAGTGGCTTGCCTTGGCACATGTTCATGCATGTAGTTGAATCAAAACCAACATAGCCTCTATGATATTTATGTTCATGGTGTTCATATCCTACTCATGCTAGTATCCAATGTTACTTATGCATAATGCATGTTCATGATCATTTTCACTCTCTAGTTGGCCGCTTCTCAACCTATTTGCTAGCCTTCGCCTGTACTAAGCGGGAATACTGCTTGTGCATCAAAATCCTAAAACCCAAGTTGTTCCAGATGAGTCCACCATATATCTACCTATATGCGGTATTACCCTGCCATTCTATGTAAATTTGCATGTGCCACCACTAAAAACTTCAAATAAACATCCGTTTTAGTGTGCCTGGATTGTTCATAGAGTGACAGGAGGTAGTCGGTATCTTCCATGCTAAGCGGGTTATTCTCATGATGAGTGTTTATTCACTCGTCCTTGCACAAGAGGGCGGTAATAGGGATTCCTAGTCCCGTAATCAAATTGCAAATAATTAAACAAAACTCCCCCAGGACTGATGTTGGTATGGACGGTACCCGTGGATTCGGCTAGCCGTGGAGTGTGTTTGTTGGTGGAGGGGGAGTAAACCTTTACTTTTATCGCTTGGGAACCGCCACTAATGTGTTTAGCATGGAAGATATCGATAACTAATGGTCACGAAGTAAACAGGAAGGGTGCATTTCTCAAAATTCCATTTATCTCTATTTAAAAAATCTGAGCTCTGACACCGCTGCAAATCACTGCTTCCCTCTGCGAAGGGACTATCTATTTAATTTTATGTTGTGTCATCACCTTCTCAAATAAGCGCCAGATCTGAGAGCACTATTGTCATCCTCATGCACTGTGTATAGCTAATGTTGGATGCATCATGACTAGATCTTTTCTACCATGAATTACAATGTTTAGTCACTGCTTGAACTTTGGAGGTGCTCTGCATTTATGTTTTGCGGTCTTAGAAAGGGCTAGCGAGATACCACTGTTGTCATATTATATCACGATTGTTTGGACAAAGTGTTGTCATTTGAAATATTTTATTACTGCTTGCTAGTTGCTTATGCCATTGATATGGGTTAATATAATTTTTAAGAGTTATTGTTGACATGGCTAGTTATAATCTTTCATGAAAACCTGGGTGCTACTTAAGCTTATTTATGTAAACAAGAACAAAAGAGTTCGTAAAAGTTTTTCTTTTTCACTTTCACTTTATCAACTAAATTGCTTGAGGACAAGCAAAGGTTTAAGCTTGGGGGAGTTGACACGTCTCCGACGTATCTACTTTTCCTAACGCTTTTGCTGTTGCATAGGACTCTAATTTGGATGATTTGAATGAAACTAACCCGGACTGACGCTGTTTTCAGCAGAACTACCATGGTGTTGTTTTTGTGCAGAAATAAAAGTTCTCGGAACGAAACAAAACTTTTTGGAGATTTTTTATGGAATAAAAGAAAAATACTGGAGCCAAGAACCACCGGAGGGGGGCTCCTGGGTGAGCACAACCCGCCAGGGTGCGCCCCCCCTCCAGGCGCACCCAGGTGGGTTGTGCCCACTTGGTGACCCCGCAGACACTGACTCCGACGCTATAAAATCCTATTTTTGGATAAAAAAATGAGGGAGAAAGAATTATTGTGTTTCATGATACGGAGCCGCCGCCACCTCCTGTTCTTCATCGGGAGGCCAGATCTGGAGCCCGTTTGGGGCTCCGGAGAGGGGAATCTTTGATCTTCGTCATCACCAACCCTTCTCCATCGCCAATTCCATGATGCTCCCCACCGGGAGTGAGTAATTCCTTCGTAGGCTCTCTGGTCGGTGAGGAGTTGGATGAGATTCATCATGTAATCGAGTTAGTTTTGTTAGGGCTTGATCCCTAGTATCCAATATGTTCTGAGGTTGATGTTGTTATGACTTTGCCATGCTTAATGCTTGTCACTTTGGGCCCGGGCGCCTTGATTTCAGATCTGAACCGTTTATGTTATCACCATTATATCTATGTTCTAGATCCGATCTTGCAAGTCATATTCACCTATTACGTGTTATGATCCGTAAACCCCGGTGTGACAGTAATCGGGATACTTTCCGTTGATGACCGTAGTTTGAGGAGTTCATGTATTCACTATGTGTTAATGCTTTGTTCTGGTTCTCTATTAAAAGGAGGCCTTAATATCCCTTAGTTTCCTTATGGACCCCTCTGCCACGGGAGGGTAGGACAAAAGTTGTCATGCAAGTTCTTTCCATAAGCACGTATGACTATTTACGAAATACATGCCTACATTATATTTATGAACTAGAGCTAGTGCCGTATCGCCCTAGGTTATGACTGTTATATGATGAATATCATCCAACGAATTCACCGATCCAATGCCTACAAATTTTCCATATATTGTTCTTGCTAAGTTACTACTGTTACTGCTACTGTTACAATTGCTACAAAATTATTGCTATCATCGTTACTATTACTATTACTATTATCATTGCTATCAAAACTAGCATATTACTGTGCTACTGATCATATTGCTACAAATAATTAATCTCCAGGTGTGGTTGAATTAACAAGTCAGCTGCTAATACTTACAAATATTCTTTGGCTCCCCTTGTGTCGAATCTATAAATTTGGGTTGAATACTCTACCCTCGAAAACTGTTGCGATCCCCTATACTTGTGGGTTATTAATACATCTCCAACGTATATATAATTTTTGATTGTTCCATGATATTATATTATCTATTTTGGATGTTTTATATGCATTAATATGCAATTTTATATTATTTTTGGAACTAACCTATTAACCTAGAGCCCAGTGCTAGTTTCTGTTTTTTCCTTGTTTTTGAGTTTCGCAGAAAAGGAATACCAAATGGAGTCCAAACGGAATAAAACTTTCGCGATGATTTTTCTTGGACCAGAAGGAAACCAGGAGACTTGGAGATGAAGTCGGAGGAGCCACGAGGCGGCCACAAGGACGGAGGGCGCGCCCAGGGGGGTAGGGCACGCCCCCCACCCTTGTGGGCCCCTTGTGCACCTCCTGACCTAAGTCTTTTGCCTATATATACTCATATATCCCCAAACCAACAAAGGCATCCACGAAAAGATTTTTCCACCACCGCAACCTTCTGTACCCGTGAGATCCCATCTAGGGACCTTTTCCGGCACCCTGCCGGAGGTGGTTTCGATCACGGAGGGCTTCTACATCAACACCATTGCCCTTCCGATGAAGCGTGAGTAGTTTACCACAGACCTACGGGTCCATAGCTAGTAGCTAGATGGCTTCTTCTCTCTCTTTGATTCTCAATACCATGTTCTCCTAGATGTTCTTGGAGATCTATTCGATGTAATACTTTTTTTGCGGTGTGTTTGCCGAGATCCGATGAATTGTGGATTTATGATCACCTTATCTATGAATATTATTTGAATCTTTTCTGAATTCTTATATGCATGATTTGATATCTTTGTAATTCTCTTCGAACTATCGGTTTGGTTTGGCCAACTAGATTGGTTTTTCTTGCAATGGGAGAAGTGCTTAGCTTTGGGTTCAATCTTGCGGTGTCCTTTCCCACTGACAGTAGGGGCAGCAAGGCACGTATTGTATTGTTGCCATCGAGGATTAAAAGATGGGGTTTTCATCATATTGCTTGAGTTAATTCCTCTACATCATGTCATCTTACTTAATGCATTACTCTGTTCTTTATGAACTTAATACTCTAGATGCATGCTGGATAGCGGTCGATGTGTGGAGTAATAGTAGTAGATGCAGAATTGTTTCGGTCTACTTGACACGGACGTGATGCCTATATTCATGATCATTGCCTTAGATATCGTCATAACTTTGCGCTTTTCTATCAATTGCTCGGCAGTAATTTGTTCACCCACCGTATTATTTTCTATCTTGAGAGAAGCCTCTAGGGAAACCTATGGCCCCCGGGTCTATTTTCCATCATATAATCTTCTATTTTCCATCATACAAGTTTCTGATCTACTATTTTGCAATCTTTTACTTTCCGACCTATAAAACAAAAATACCAAAAATATTTACTTTATCGATTATCTATCTCTATCAGATCTCACTTTTGCAAATAACTGTGAGGGTATTGACAACCCCTTTATCGCGTTGGGTGCAAGTTGTTTGATTGTTTGTGCAGGTATTCGGTGATTTGTGTGTTGTCTCCTACTGGATTGATACCTTGGTTCTCAAACTGAGGGAAATACTTATCCCTACTTTGCTGCATCACCCTTTCCTCTTCAAGGGAAAAACCAACGCCAGCTCAAGAAGTAGCAGTTATCATTGCTTATTTTGTTGCTAACTCTATCTCTTTGTGTTGCTCAACTATATATTATGTTGCATATTATCGATGAATTCATCATGTGACGATGCAGGTATATAGATTATCGATGGCAAAGAAGTGCTACGCCATGTACGTAGGGATGGTTCCAGGAGTGTATGACGAGTGGCCAGAGTGTTCCCGGGCAGCAAACATAGAGGGTTTGATAGCAGAGCCGAAGCGGAAGATAGGTAATTGAGGTTCACGCTAGCGCGAGAGAGGGAAAGGAACTGGCGCCTCAAGATCTACTACATTATCGCACTCTTGCTCATAGTGATCACTCTTCTCTTCTATATCATAGTTTAGATATAGATGATGAAACATGTGTACGTGATGACCATGCAGTTGCTTGTATTCGAGACATGTCATGTAACTTGTATCGCTATATCGAGATGATGATGAGAGACATCATTTTTGTTGGATGATGTGATGATATGATAAGACTATTATGTGTATGATATGATGAGAATATTCTTTGTTCATGATATGATTAGACTACTGTATAAAACTTGTACAAATACAGCGCAAATATGTAGCATAAAAGAATTATGCGTAACATTAGCAGTAGCGCTGGTTGACAAGAAGCAGTAGCGCGGGTATATTAGCAGCGCAGGGTGTAGGCTGGTGCTACAGCTTTGTTGAGTTTCTTCATCCAGGCCGAGTGCCAGGCACGCTTGTCCTTGTTGCAGGAATCCTTCATGTCTCTGTAGTAGGGATCAATGATGGCCTCGGCGAGGTCAACCAGTGAGTCCTTCTCATGCTCGTTGCTGCCCCAAATCTTGTATTGGCCCTGGATGTCAAAAAGATTCTGGCAAATGATGCACGAATTCTTAAGCACCTATACGTCGTTGCCGATGTCCACCATAGCGAACATGTAGTGGGGGCTGTTGACAAACCTAGCGAAATGCTCGCAAGGCCTTGTGGCTAGGCAGTAGTGGTAGACGAGGACGTGATCGCGCACGCACATCTGGGCGACGACGACATTGGGATGAGACCCGGCACGAGCGCGGGTGTACTCGAGGTTGAACCTGACCACCTTGTACTTCTCCTTAGCAAGCAACAGCTCCATGATGTGGATGGAGTGCTCCACCCAGACCGGGTTGTTGGTGTACACCACCGAAAGCTCAGTGAACCTTCTGTGGGTGTCCACCACGTCATGCATGGTGAACTGCTGCTCGTCGTCGGCAGCCGCTTGGAGCGCCATTGGAGCCGCGCAGGATACCCTCTAAGAATTTGTCATGGTGGGTGTGCTTCTTGCAATGGTGGGGCGCGATCGAAAGGTTGAAGAGACACAAGGGTTAAATGGCCGCTGTAATAAATGGGGGCCGGCCGGCCTGTAATCGTCATGTCTTGTCACCGTGTTCATAGCGGAGGATTTCAGTGCACGCTTGACAACACCGCATCGCACGCGTTTCGTTTGACCACGCGTGGGCTCGAAGAGGCGCCAAATGTATCGTCGGTGAGCCTGTTCCCGCGCTACCGCGCAGTTTACCGCGCAAGCTTCCCGCCCGGCTAGTTTGGCCACGCGTCGGCTAGAAGAGGGACAAATCGTGGGCGTTTATTGGCAAAAAGCTTTGTAAAAACGAAGTATGTGGAATGACTTCGGTCATTAGTTTACCCGTGGGTGATGGGGTCAAAGTTACACAGAAGGGTGATGATGGACACTTGAGTGCGATAATTAATTCTGCGCTCTATAGGGCACACGGTTGAAGAAACCAACTGTGTGCAATAATATTGAAGATCGCAGTCGAGTTAGCTATACAGATCCTGTGCTATGAGATTGACAAGGTAAACAGATTCGAGAATGGTTAATAAAATCTAAGTCCATTGCATATTAAGGTCAAAATAGTGCTACCAATATACGAGTCTCATACGATGCCATTTCAACGATTGTACCACAAAAGCTCAAAATATTACAAGGTTCAAATTCCAGAGTTATATGGCTCAAATTCGAAGATTACAAGGTTTAAACTGATATTAGAAATGAAATTCAGTTCATCAGCTGCAAACGCTCGTGCTGATCCGCTGAACATGGATATCAGAGAGGTTCAAACTAATATTACCACTTGTAAGTCTGGTTTTGAAACCTCATAATTTTTGCAAAGGGGTCAGCCACTTAGAAGTCATGTATGGGGTTGACACGATGACTTCCGATTACTATGTCATCTGAAGTTCCAAAATGAAATTCAGCATTTTTGCAGCCTACTCCATTCTGCTGTAGCCGCCGGTGCTGATCAACAAACCATTCATTTTTGCGAAATAAATGTAGGGCAAACCTCATTGCCTTCAGCACCCTTGCTCTGACAACAAAGAACCTGACAAATATAATCTCCGGTAAGGTCCCTCGGTAGGAGTTCCAAGTAATTTCTGAGAGATGCAGATCTAGGAATTCGATGTGATTGTTATATTGTATCACATTATCCACCATCGGGCCTAATCTTATCTGCAAAAGAAGAAAATGTTTTAGTGCCTACATGCAGTTTTAAACACTACTACAGGCCTATTTGGTTTGCAGAATTTGTAAAATGCACTAACATGCCATCTTCGATCCGACATGATTAACATGGGCATTTGATTACAATCTAGAAAAATGTAGCCTTCTTCACAAGAGGTTAGAGTGGATGAAAAGTTCCCTAAGAAAACTAGTACAGATGAATCCAAAGGAGAAATTCTTATAGATTATAACCATATGGATCAAGCAACCAATATGGGGGAGGGGGGAACATGTATGTACTGAAATCCTCCAAAAAATCCTTCAGAAATCGTAGTACATTGTCATTGTAAACTTGGAAAAAGGTGTCACAAATTGAACTCCCTTATGGTTAACATTTAACAGGAAATGAACATCACCTCGATATATAGCTTCTCCAGGCACGGAAAGCATCTCAGGAAACTGACAACTTTCTCCAGGTTGGGGCCGATAGATTCTAGTGCCAAGACCTTCACTGTGTGCAGTTTCGGGGTCAAGCTTGTCGGAATCATTTTCTGGATGACAGACGAACATACATCTTCAAAATTAGAAATAATGTTAATTTGTAGAAGGAGAGGTAGAAGGCGGCTATTGTACCTGAATGGGTGTGGATCCAATAACAAGTTCGGAGTATTTGTCAGACGAGTAGCCCACCACTGTCAATTTTGGCGCAGAAATGACATTCATTCTTGTTGGACCTTCTTGATCAACTACAAGTAATCTCTCAAGTGAAGGTGTGTCCTCAATGACCATACCGTGGTACACATCTTGTGATGTCTTCTTGCAGAACCAGCAACACACATAAATAGTCCGGAGAGTCATGGAGGTGACGTGGAAGCTACTCAACCCATTGATCGCCTGAAGACGAAGGTACTCGAGTGCAGTACAACCACGGAGTAGGCGCTCCATGTCACCGTTTGGGAGGCAGACGGTGACGAGCTCGAGGTGCTTCAGTCGTGGTAGAATAAGAGCGGGCGCGTCATTAAGGGGGGGATGGCAGTTCCTGAACTTGGCGACGCGCAACGTGGGCGCGAGGCGGAGCACGGACGTTGGTAGCGAGCGCATATACCCACCATCAAAAGTGAGCTCCTCGAGCTGATCTAGGGCGGGGGATCGGAACCAGTCGTCAAGCTTGGCTCGGTCCTTGCCGTTGGAATGGAACTTGCCCATGCTAAGGCCTCTGATTGGGCCAGGGTGACTGCCAAGGATTTTGGAGAACGCATCCAAGCTTTTGCGATAGCCATGGCAGAGCTCGTGGTTGTCGATGAGGTCGAGAGGGGTGGAGTTCCATAGGGGGCGCCACCGCCGGGAAAGGACAGTTGTCCGTAGCCCCATATTTGATTGGGAGGAGGGAGATGATGACTGTCAACATATCATCGGGGAGGCTGCTGATGAAGTCTAGGCCTGCTGGAGTCGCTTGCGATTCTTGCTCGACCCGCCTCCTCTTGTTGGCAGCCCCGTTCTCCACCTCCGGAGTCTCTTTGTCAGCGGTGGTTTCTGATAGAAGTGGGAGTACAGGGAATATTTAGTAAAAACAGGGCAATAGAAAAGTGTATTGGTAACTAGAAGTTAGTAGGTAGGAATAGAGTAAGAAAATGGAATAAAAAGTGGTTGCTTAAATACTACACAATTCATTTGATATTGCTGGGTAAGTCAACATGCAGATACTTGAAAAGAACACTTACTTCGAACAATGTCTGGACGGATGATATCATTGGGGAAGTTAGCATATATCTCATGACCAGGCTCTTTTATGTGCAGTGCAATTTTAGTGCCAGCTTTCAGTACATAAAACTTAGAAATTTCTTTCCAAAGGCCAGTGCCAAAATAGGAGTTACCACATTCATCAAGTCTTACAGTAGCAACAATTGTAAATCCATGGTTTGTGTTAAGTATGACATCCCTCCAGTCTTGATTTATGTATAGGGAAAGATTGTGTACTACAGATTCTGTTGCATAGCAAGGGACGCGCTGCAAAAAATGGTAGGATTGTTAAATAAAATATGGTAACATGCAAATATGGGCCCAAATTGAAAGAACTGTATAACAGTTGAAATCAAAGGACAAAAATCTATAATTAAACAGATGGAGTAAACATGATGTCATGGAAATATGAGAGTAATCGAAAGAACAATACATCATTAATTTTCCTAATATAGAAAGAAGAGGATAAAAATTCCCTTTGACGTATATGCTGCATGTGGCACCTTTTATCCAAATGTAGCAATATTTAGTATATGTTCAGGAAAGTAGGCCATGCCAACCGATTTAGGGTGAGATTGAACATACCGCGCGCATCCTCAAGTCATCTGGTACGGTGAGATGGAACTCCATGGATGTCTGGCGAAGGCCGCAAAGTCCTGATGTGTCCGCGCACTGTACACTCTATGAATGAAAGAAAACCCTTAAATCAGCTCGAATAAAAATGAATTCACGGCGATTTCGGCCGGGTGATTAAAGGAGGCAGATGAACTGGGATAAGAGATGAGTTAATATCTCATTAAATTAGTTACCTTGTTGTCCATGAGAAAAAACCCTCAATACGGCAGATTCCCCAACCGGGCGGAGCTGGGTCGACCGCGAGCAGTGTCGAGAAAGTGGATGGCGATAGGCGGCGGCAAGCGGAAGTGGCGAAATGCGGTGGGGTTTGCCGGCAGCCTGTCGGCGGCGGCGGCAGGCGTCGAGCTAAGTGGTTGCTGCGGCGATAGGCGGTGCCATGCATAGACGCGGAGGAGCTTGTGCAGGTGTGAATGGGGACCGGAGGGGGTGGCGGGCAGGGTGATGGTTTTTGTGACGTGGGGATGGTGAGGGTTTTCTTTTCTTTTTTTGAATTGGGTGGTGAGGGTTTTCTGTCCCACAAAGAGTTTCGGAGGCAACGGTTTGCTAGAGCCAACCGTGTGTGATTGACGTAACAGGGAAAATGAAAGTCATTGCACACGGTTCCAATTTTGGTAACCGTGTGTGATTGACGTACTACCTCCGTCCTGGTTTATTCGTCTCCTTTGTAATTTGTGCCAAATTTTGACAAAAGATTTAACTAACAAATGTTTATGCATGTCACCAAAAATTATATCATTGAGCACTATGTTCAAATACGCATCCAACGATATAATTTTTGCTGACCTGCACTAACATTTTGTCAGTTAAATCTTTGGCAAAATTTAACACAAATTACAAAGGGGACCAATAAACCAGGACGGAGGTAGATTCCATCAACCGAACTGATTGCATCCATATCCCAGATTTAGATATAAGTAAACATAGACTAAACATACTCATATATAGATAATAAGCGTACACAAGCATAGTTCAACCATAAGTACATAGTTCAACCGTCATTAAGCATACTCAAGCGTACATAGTTCGATCCCACATCTCATCTCATCTGCCGGCACGATCCCGAAGCTTCTCCAGGTACTCGGCGCACGCAGTGTGCGCCACCCTACGAGAATACTTCTGCTTGAAGGAGCCAACGGCTCGTCCTCTTGCATGCGGCAGAACACTTTGATACGCGTCATGAAGCTTTTGGTTGCAAAATGGGCATCGATAGCCGCCGTCCCAGGTCCTAATACGCCTGTTATGCATTCCCGCATAAAGCTCCCTCAGGATTTGCCTCCAGTACCTCCTCTGGCCATATTCATCCTCGCTGTCCACATCGTCAGACAGTACCTATACAAATAGTAAAAAAAATATGGCGTCAAATTAATATTTACAAACTAATCTCTAGCGAACATTTGGCAGTTGACAAAATTTGGCATCAAATCAATGTTTACATGCCGTGAAGTAGGATTAGGAATTTATGGCTATTTTTTATACATATTCAGAGATTATGGTTCGATTTTTAAGCACAATCGTCTATGTACAGACCAATCTTGAAAAAAATAATGGCACAAACACATATGTAGGTCATTCAAAATCAATTGTCTAGTCCTGGCTAGGAATTATTAGCACGAACACTAACCCTAGTCGGATTACTAGCAGAAATCATTTGCACAGATGAAACAACTAATCACCTATCACTTGTACCATTCAAACAATCAATACACTACACGGATCTAACGAAACTTACTCAGATTTCATGGATTGGGAGAACATAACCATAGGATTTCTATTCCAAAAAGGGGGAGGCAGGAGTACCCAGAGAAACCCTAGGATCTATTTGACACATAAATGGGTATAGATGACTAACCGGTTGTCCGTCGTCGTCGGAGTCGTCGTCGGAGTGGTCGTTGGAGTCGTCGCCGGGGTCGTCGCCCGAGTCGTCACTAGAGTCGGTGTGGACCTCTGGCTCCGACAGTGGAAGCACGACGCCGTCGACGACGTCAGGGTGCAGCGATACCTCGCGGGCGGTGACGGCAACTTCAGCAGCCCCGGCGTCACCACTCCCTCCGATGGGGCGCTTCGGCGGCATCCTCATACACTGACGGCTTTGAGGACTGAGAGCGGCGTCGAGGATGGAAGCGGAGAGAGAGGATTGTATGTGTGGCGAGGATGGGAGGTGGCGCCGCTCGAGCGCACCATTAATATGGAGTAGTGGGAGAGAGGCGGGCGGCGGTCAAACTGCTAGCTCGCCTCCCGGTGAGCCTGCGCACCGGACTGCTGGCATGCCTACCATCGTTTCACACAGCTACTCGCACGCCTCCCGATGACACTACGCAGCGAGCACGCCTCCCGTCAATTCACACACCTGCACGCACGCCTCCCGGTTTGCCTGCGCGGCGGACTGCTCGCATGCGTCCCGTCAACTCACGCCTGCTCGCACGGCACACGGGTCGTGTGGCGGCACATATATTGTTTTTCTATTTGGATGATTAATGCTGCCGCTTTATTGCTTAACCGAAGCATGGCACGTATCCATTGTTGGTCTAACACTCACGGTTCGAATAAATAATCCGTTTGCGATATTGGTTACCAATTATTAATAATCTCCCGTTTGTAAGAAGATAAAGATTACATCAAAACTGGTCTCAAATTTGATAAAAAAAAGTACAATGCCACTTTGTATTGGTGTCCATATAACAACACGATAAGTTTCATGAATTTCAAATAAGTTTTGGATGTAGTAGAATTTAAAAAGCAAGATTCTCAATGTTTGAAATTTCTTGCACGGGGAGTAAACATGCACCCAGTGAGACACATGTGTTTTTGCAATCCATTTAGGTGCACTGTCACGTGTGCATGTAGCTCAAATTTGATTTTTGCACATTATACCCCTAGAAAATCAATCAATGTACTAAAATGACTTAATGATCTCTGTTTTTTTTTCAAAATTAAAACGTCCCTCCTTTGGTAACATATGTTCACCACGGGATAATCTAACATGCACCGTACTTACGGTGGATTCGCGGTGTGTGTGTGTGCGTCTAGGGGGTGGGGGGGTGGCTGGCAGTACACTACGAGTCGTGAGCCACCGTGTGGGTTGGCCGTTTTGTGAGGCAGGTGCCACATCAGAGTCGTGAATTTGTTATTTAAAACATTACACAACCCTTTCATACATACATGTTTTGGCCACATGCAGTCGATGGTTGTCCTACACGATACTCACTCGCGTGTGACGCTTTCTATGGGCCCACGAAGTCGTCGTCCATCACTCTGACCAACAGCCGACAGAGAGGTTAATTTGACCAGCAAGGTAGAATCTTTTTTGTTTGTGTTATGGTGGGAGTATATAGTACGCGTCGAAGAGGTGGGAGGGGACTAGCATATATACTATACGTACGTGTCCGTGAACAAGTACACCTCACTCAGTGTCGGGACTTTTCAGTTTCCGAGGCACGTGCCACATCAAAATTGTGAAATTGGCTATTCAAACATCACACAACACCTCTTTGGGACACATGCATCCAGGTGGTGCTTATCCTAGGACACTCACGTGTGACGCTTCCATCTATGGGCCCGCGAGGCCATTATCGATGCATGCATCACTTTGACCTACATCGGGAGAGGTTAATTAATTTCACCATCAAGGAGGATTCTTTTTGGGTTGTATTACGATAGGAGCATATAGTATGTGTCGAACAGGGGGAAGGGGACCATCATATGTAGTACGCTTCATGAACCTCGCTCTGTGTGGGGACTTTACGATTTTCGAGGCATGTACCACATCAAAGTTGTGCATTTTGGATATTCAACATATGTTTGGCCCACATGCAAAGCGATGGTGGTTGTCCTCTCGCACCCACTTAAGCGGTTATCAGCGATATCGATGCTTTCCATCTGTGGGCCCGCTTGGTCCATCACTACTTTGCCTGACAAAGAGAGGTTAATTTGACTTAGGAGGGGATTTTTTTTTGTAATACGGTATATATATAGGTCATGCTCTGGGATGACATGATACAGTTTGAGCACACACATGCATGTGTACGCATGAATCCCTCCCATCGAGTCGAAGTGGCTCGTACCACGACACGTCATGAACCGATCTCGCTCTGTGTGGGGACTGTACGATTTTCGACGCACGCGCCACATCAATGTTGTGAAATGGTATTCAAACATGCATGCACGCATCACCTCCGTATATATGCATGTAGTGGTTGTCTTCGAACGGTACACTCCCTCGCGTGGTTATCGGCGACAAGCCTACATATTTGTGAGCCCGCGTGGACATCCATGATCACCTTGACCGACAACAAGATAGGTTACCATGGCGGATTCTTCCTTTGGTTCGTGTTATCGTAGTATAGGTCATGGTGAGATTCAGACCTAATTAAGTTTGAGCGCATACTATGCATGCATGCATGCATGAATCCCCCTCATCGGCTTGAAGTGTGGTGTGACATACATATGCATCGTCAACTAACACTCGCTCAGTGTGGGGATTTCTGGTTCGAAAGCACGGTGCCACATCAAAGTTGTTCCATTGTGTATTCAAACGCACCTCTCCATACATATGTTTGGGCCACAAGCAGGCAGTGGTTGTCTTCGGCGACTAGCTACTTCCATGATTATTGGCGAGCTAGCCCATCTCCGGGGTCGCATGGACGGCCATTACTTTGACCAACAACAAGAGAGAGGTTGTACTGTCACGCCCAATATGCGATCCTATCCGAGAGGAACTCGAAGGTCCCACCAAGAATAGAGTCACATATTGGAGACGCTTTGCAAGGTGGATCTCATTACATCGTACCATTACATAATAGATGGGGATACATACAAATGCACATGAATGCCACACGAATACAACAAACATCATACATAAGAGAGGCATCCGACTACGGATGAACATAAATGAAAAACACAAACGACATCCACCCTGCTAGCCCAGGCTGCCGACCAGGAACCTATCCCCTGATCAAAGAAGAAGAAGCAGACGAAGAACTCCAAAGCAAGCAAACAACGCTCTCACGTCATATCATCGCATTACCTGTACCTGCAACTATTGGTGTAGTAATCTATGAGCCACGAGGACTCAGTAATCCCATTACCATGGGTATCAAGACTAGCAAAGCTTAATGGGTATGGAATGGATAAGTGGTGAGGTTGCAGCAGCACTAAGCATTGTATGGTGGCTAACTTATGAGTACAAGAATAAGATGAGAAACTACGCAAACGGTCGCAAACTAGTAATGATCAAGAAGTGATCCTGAACTACTTACGTTCAAACATAACCCCACCGTGTTCTCTTCCCGAACTTGCTCGAAAAGAGACAGTCACGGTTACATACGCGATTGGTGTATTTTATTTCGGGTCTGGTGTCATGTTCTCTACAACCGGATATTAAAAATTCTAATCTGCCACATAACCGCGGGCACGGCTTCCGGAAAGATTAAACCCTGGAGGGGTGTCCTAACTGTAGGGTAACGCAGCAGAAAACAAAAATTTTCCGCCCTACGCACCAGCCCAGGACCACTATGGAGACTGCATACAAGGTTTGATCATGTTCGTTACCGACTCGTAGCGCAGCGGAAGTAGAGTCGATGACGATCGGCGGTGCAGATCCCCGCAGCTAGGATTTACAACCTCCCAACCGCGAGGATGTATACCCTCGTCTTCCCTTCGGACAGCCCTCCGGGAGGCGGTCGAACAGTCCCCCGGACGATGTCGCGGACAGCCCTTCGGGAGGACCTTCGAAACTCGAATGGTCACTCGGACAGCCCTTCGGGAGGACTCACAGAACTCGGACCGTCACTTGGACAGCCCTTCGGGAGGCACTCTCGAACAGCCCCTCGGGCACTAAGATCGAAACTACGACCTCTCTACAGAGTTGCACACATACGGTGTCACCTATCCGGCAGGGCTTCACCGTCCAGAACTAGTTCCTGCCGGAACCCAGACAGCCTTTCGGCTCTACGAAACTCTTTTCGTGGGAGGGAGAGAGAAGCCAGATAACATCTTGGCATGTGTATGAGAGCAAGGGATGGGGAGAATGGCAGCCCCTTCTCCTCCTTTTATAGGCCAAGGCAAGGGGTGGGGTGGGATGTTGAAATACCAAAATACCCAAGCTTTATGTCACACATGAAAGGGCATAATGGTAACACAAGGGGGGCACCAAGGGGACACCACCATGGCAGCCCTTGGGCCGGCCCACACCTTGTCTCCCCATGGGGGAGGGCCCCCCCAACAAGCCACCAACATGTCTCCATGAAACATGCATGCTCCCTAGACAAAAAGCCACCAAACATGCAACCCCCGATTCGTGGGATCTTGTCCCCTCGCTCTGAGACAAGATGTTTTCCGCGAAACTTTTTCTGAAAAATTCCAAAAAGTCCCAGAACATTTCCGGCACCCTCTAAAATTATTCTGGGCATGATCCGAAACATTTTCGATGCGGTGGTTTTCATCAGCGGAAAGCATTAACAGCGGTTACGGCAGTTTCGGAACATTTCCGGTTTTTCTCTCCGAAAATTCCCAGAAGTTCCCAGACCAATTCTGGCATCCTCTGAAAATTTCCAGGCGGTGCCGAAACCCTTTTTGACCAAATAATATATTCCGAAACAACTTTTCGGTTTTACCGAAACTCTTTCGGTGTTCTCTCTCTCGGAACTCTTCCGTTGTCTCCGAAACATTTTCGGTGACTTTCTCTCAGACTCCCTGTCTAGCGTTCAACAGATAGATGACCCTTAAGCGTGTGACCCTATAGGTTCGGTGAAGTATAGACATGACCGGAACACTTTCCGATCAATGATCAGCATCGGAGCCATGGACACCCATATTGACCCCTATACCCACACGAATGAATATTCGAGTGAACCTCCAGTTGCCGTGTGCTATTCCTGTTGCTTCGCGATATGTTACAAATACCCAAGGTGAGACATGTTGGCATTCCCGTGGATCAACAACTTGTCCACTATGCTAGTTACCTCGTTACCGGTATTGTTCTCTTTTCTCGTTACCGTGTTCCGGCATCCCCGTGATCAAATCACAAAGTGTCTGGCCAGACGATGATGGATACCGTAACACCGAGAGGGCCCAGAGATATCTCTCCATCGCCGGAGGAGCAAATCCCAATCTTGAGCTATCAAGTTACTTGACATACTTTTCCATGAACCCGTAAGCCGCCGTAATAGCCACCCATTTACGGATGACGTTTAACAAACCCCAAAGTTCATGAAGCAAGCATGAAGAAACTCGATACTCTCATGGTCTAAGGAATTATGCAAACATTAACCATCCTAACTTAGCCCATGACAAGCTCTCACGATCCGCGGAGACAATCCTCCATCTCGGCACACCCCGATCAAACTCAGGATCCCGGTGCACAAGACATTTCGACAATGGTAAAACAAAACCAGCAAGACCTCCCGACATGCCGACACCCTGATAGTAGTCACGCGTATCTCGTCTCAGGCCACGATTGGATGGGTCAAGCTACGAGTAAAACCAGACCTCGAGTTTCCCCGTGGTGGCCCCGCAGGTTGCCCGGTTTGGACCAACACTCATGAGGAGCACTGACCCTGGTTGTTGATTAATTATCCTCGGGGTCCGGAAAGTCCCTATGCAAGTTTTAGTTGTTATTAAGCAAATGGTAAAACCAAAGTTGGGCCTTGCTGGAAGAGTTTTATTCAAAGCGAACTGTCAAGGGGGGCCCATAAACCCCGACCGCGTTAGGAACGCAAAATTCAAGGTACATAACACCGGTATGACGGAAACTAAGGCGGCAACACTGGAACAAAACACTGCGCAAAAGGCCGAGCCTTCCACCCTTTTCCAAGTATATAGATGCATTAATTAAATAAGAGATATTTGTGATATCCCATGAAATCCATGTTCCAACATGGTACAACCTGCAACTAGTAATGCTATAAGAGGGGCTGAACAAAGCGGTAACATAGCCAAACAAAGATTTGCTAGAATGGTGGAAAAGGTTAGAGGCTGTATCATGGCAAATTGGGAGGCCTGATAAACAAGTGGTAGGTAGCGCGACATAGCGATAGCATCAAGACAACTAGCAAAGCAAAGATAGTAGTGGTATCAAGGATAATGATCATCTTGCCTGAAATCCCGCTAGGAAGAAGAATGAGTCCATGAAGAAGACGAACGGGCGTAGACGAACCAAGCGTAGTCGAATGAGTCCTCATAATCGCAACGAAACCGGGACTATCGAGAAGAATCACAACCGGAAAGAAGCAAACAACATGGTAAACACACAACACATAAACATGACATGATGCTCAACCAAGTATGATGCATGACAAGGCTACATGATGCTACACATGGCAAGAGATGATGCATACAAGAACATCACATCAAAGCAAGTTTAAATGAGGCCAGAAACAACATATAACAATTCCGGTAAGTCCTCATCTGCAAATTTCGAATTTGGTCCTGATCTGAATAAATCTTATGTTAGAGTTGTTAAACAGCAAGTTAAGATGCACCATGATGATCTACAAGATTTTCTAGTCAAGTTACATATAAAGTTCATTTAATTCGGAGCTACGGCCTAGAAGATATGAGCAAACCAAGTTTAACATGTCATTGATGCAAAATGCATTCAAACATCAATCACACATACTCGAATCAAGGATGCAATATGACATGATGAAACTACATGCAAAACCAAGCAAATTTCATATAGATCATGCTCCAAACGGAGCCACGGTTCGACACATACACACGAAACAAGTTTAAAACACAATCTGCGCAAAACAGCAACTAGGCATCTTGCAAGCATCATAACAACAAGCTAAAAGAACAAGATTGGCACGAGCATGATATGAACTTGAAGTACAGATTACATGCTTCAAATATTTATAAGGATCAAGTTCATAGTTATCAATATTAATTTATTCTGATCCATGCAAAAAGCAACTTTATAACACAGATTAGAACTTGGTGAAAAACTGGGCATACATGTGAGCAGAGTTAACATGATGGCATGTTCGAGGCAAGAAACAAAGATGCTATATTGCAATATCATGGCATCAAAAGGTATGGCATGCTAGTATATATCATGTATCTCAAGTAACACAATATGGCACATATATAGGAGCAACAAGTTCATGGTAATCATCAAGACAATATGCAACCGTGAATCTGAAAATCTGGGAACACAAATATTAACATCATGATACTGATTTGAGATGCACATAACAGCAAGCATAGCAATTTTAATATTTATTAAAAAGGCATGAGAATTTATTAGACATGGCATACTCCAACTTACTCCATGGGCACAACTTCATACGATGCATAGATTAATTACTATGAGCTTTGCAAAATGGAACATGCTGTTAACAGATTGACAGATTTAGCATGATGTCAACTTTAGAGCAAGAATGAGTCATGCTACAGCAATCCTACATGGCACAAAATGGCATGACATCAAAGTACACATAACATAGAGCAAATAAAAGAAGAAATCATGTGCATATGAGCTATGGATTAGTGGCAAACAACATGCAAATATGACAAGTTTTGTAACAGGCAGTTTCAGACTGAAATCAGCAACATTGACTAGGCATATTTGTAAGCTTGTGGCACTCACCACAGTACATAACATGGCATGAAATAATTACTAGAAGCAAGAGGATACAAAAATGCACCAAACTCATATTGACAAGATGCTCATATGGCATATGCATTAAATCACACAAAAATAACAAAAGGGCAAGTTATAACAGTTTCAGCACTTAACATCAGCATGCACTATTGTAATGAAGATTATGACATGAAGATGAATCCTAACATGAATTCAACAGCCACCATCATGAAGAGCACAAAGAGTAGAGCAATTTACATATATAGATCATTTCAATCGGACAAACATGCACATAGTTACAGCGTGACAAACATGCATATATGATATTTTGGAATCAGGGACTAGGTGAAATATCAACCTCGGGAAAACAGGATCGAGCGGTCCTGGACGGGCCGGTGCAGCAGGGTCGTTTGGATCGGGGAATGACGGGATCCCGGGACGACGCGATGCGGATCTGGGGCTCCGGCGAGGCGAGGCCATGGCGGGGTCGGCGGCGCGACGAGGTCGGGGATGAGGCAAGGGAGGCGGGGGACGGCCAGATCTGGGCGCGGGGTCCTCGGATCCATCGGCGGCGAGGTTGACGCCGGCAGTGGCGACGCGGAGGGGGCGGCAACGGGCACAGCTCCGACGCGGCGGCGGTCGACGGAGCTCCATGGGGCGGCGGCAGGCGACGCCGGGGAACACCGGGACGGCCGGTTCCGGGCGGGGCCTGCTCCTCTGGTGGCCTGCAGCGAGGTCGCTGGAGGCGCGGACGGCGGGGCGGCGCAGGTCGAGGAGGCAGCGCGGGGGCAAGGCCTCGGGCAGAGGCGGCGGCGACCTAGGCCCGGGCGGGCCAGCGATGGGCCGGGCAGGCCGCGGCGGTTGGAGCTGGTTGGTGGCGGCGTGGCGCCTCCTGAGTGGCCGCGGGCGGCGGCACTGGCGGCGGCTGGCCGCTGGAGGCGCGACAAGTGGCGAGGTGGAGGTGGCTCGGCGCAGAAAATGATAGGGGCGGCGGCTAGAGCTAGGGGAGGACTAGGGGCTAGGGTTTCGTCCAAAATAGGCAGGGTAGGTTGTCTATTTATAGACAGGGGGTTAGGAGGGGGCTTTGGAGGCCGTTTTCGGACCGTTTGATCTTGATCGGACGGTCCGAAACGGAGGGGGTAGTATAGGTGGGCTAGATGGGCTGTGTAGATGGGTTGGGCTAAGAGGAGAGAAAAGAAGAGCGGCTCGGCACAGGTTTTCGGATGCCGAAAACGTCCGACGAATATACTGGCTATATTGCCGCTATGGTTATCCATTGGGGCATCAAACGGACTCCGAATGCGACGAAATTTGGCATGCGGTCTACCTACAATAAAACAAGACCGCACGCCAACTTTCAACCCATTCCAAGAACATTTTTATCCCACTAAAAAAATAATATTTCAGAGGTGCCGCGGACGCGTGCGAGTGTGGTTGGGCTCAGAACGGGCAACGGAGAGAACTGGGAGACCCGAACGGATGCAAGTTTTGAAAAACTTGCAGATGAAATGCACATGATGACATGGCAAAGTGCAACACGCAAGCGAATGACAAGGCAACGATGGCGAATAAACGGAAGACAACTGGCACATCCATCTCGGGGCGTCACATGTACGACCAAGGTGGATTATTCTTGGTCCGTTTTACAATCCATCTTGGTGAGATGTCCTAGCCGGCCTGCCGACTGAAAGTGTGTGTGGGGGGGCTGCTACTTCGCACTTTGTTAGGTGAACCTCCGTGGGGGGGGGGGGGGGATGGCATCATAGCTTAGGATTCCCCTCCTGCCGCCACGAGGGGGGCAAGCAATACCTTGCGCTTTGCGAGATAGGTGCCACATCGAAGTTGCATTTGGTATTTGAACATCAAACCACCCTTTTCATACATATATTTGGTCCACATGCAAGTGTGTTCGTGTTCTGACCCTCTCCCGCATCATTTTCGCCAAATTTATGAACATTAGACAAGTCGGATGACGCAACAGACACGGTTCACTCACACTAACTGTGTGTCACACTGGTGCCCCTGTCACGCACATCTGCCCAGTACATTAGGCTCCACGAGGCTTCCCCTCTCAAAATTATCTACCCACCTGCAGGTTTTTTCTGTTTGATAACACACGGTTATTATGTTTCGACCGTGTGTGATGTTTCTTGTTCCCGCTCCCGCCTATATCCCTCGAAAATATCTGCCCGCCTCGAGGGTTTTTCTGTTTCATAACACACGGTTGTTATTTCCGGACCGTGTGCGATGCACCATCATTCAAATTTTCAATAGCCCCGGCATTTCACTCCCGCGTTTGACTCCCGCGTAGTAAAATTTTCAGTAGCCGCATCATTTCTTCAAACACACCCCCCGCCCCCCCCTCCACACACACACACAAACACACACACCAAAACCTCCTGGGGCGCGCGCGCACACACACACGCACACCCTCCCTCGATCGAAACCCTAGCAAGGTCGCCGCCGCCGCCGCAAGGCCTCCATTGTCAATATCTGCCGGTTTGCCCGTGAAGCTTACCCACCGATCTCCATACCCAGGCTGCCCTGAGTTTCTTAGATGACGCCTGCCAAACGCCCCCTTTCCCACAGATCCCCATCCCCATCCCCATCCCCCACTCCAGAGCGTCGCAGCTTAAGCCCGGCTACGCTTCCCATGGAGCTCGAGGAGCGACTGGCCCAAAAGAAGTGTATCGCGGTTTCTTCACCCGACGTCGCCGAGGTGGCCGCCGAGGAAGCTGACGACCATTACTGGCCGCAGGCACTCAATCAGCGGGCTAGAGTATGCGGGTATGTCCCGGACGCCGGCTACGACATCGAGATCGTCGACAGCGACGGCCTGACGCGGGCTATGTCACAGGTTAAGTGGCCCAACCCCAACCCCTTGGGTTCAACCGCCGTCAATCTCATCCATGGCCCCGCCGCTGATCTCCTCTGGCTCGCTGTCAAGAATTTGCCATCCTACATCGCCATCGAGCCCCTCTTGTCATTTCTGAAGGACACGTTCTGCGACATTGGCTTGGGATCCACAGCTTCCAAGTCAGACCTCATCGACGGCAACCACAAGGAGGGCACCCTCTCCGGCTCTTCCAAGGGGAAATAGCCCATCTGCTCTTCCAAGGGGAAAGAGCCCGTCTGCGACATCAGGGAGGGCACCCTACAGCCATGCTCTTCCAAGGGAAGGAGCCCATCTGTGACAACATGGAGCGCATTCAGGGTCCATGCTCTTCCCACGGGAACGAGCCCATCTGTGACAAGGAAACCCATGATTTGTTTTGTCGTGCCTCTTCACAGGGGGGAACCCATGATTTGTTTTGTCGAGTCCCTTTAGTAGTGTAGTGAGAATATGTCCAGTTTTAATTGCTATATTTGGTTGTTTACAGTATGCCTTGTTTATTTCAGTTGTTTACAGTATGCCTTGTTTATATGTGCAACTATTTACTGTGCAGTACATTTCATCAACCCAGTTTTAAACATACCAATAGGAATGCATATATTTGCTTGCTGTTAAGCCTGTTATAGCTAGCATATGCCTCTTTTAAAGTTTTTTGATTGTTCGGTTGTTTGTAGTTAGCATATGTCCAATTTCAAATGCTATCTTTGGTTGTTCGTAGTATGCCTTGTTTATTCTAGCTATTCACAACGTGATGTTCTATATGTGCAAGTATGAACTGTGCAGTTCAATTTCATCAATACCAGTTTCAACAATACCACTATGAATGACTACATTTGGTTGCTGCATCTTGTAGTTAACACGCCTTTTCGTTTTTATTTAACAATAACCAGTGTACTTAGACTGGCACAATACCAGTTTGAATGACTATGTTTGCTTGTTGTTAAATGTTAGGCCTGTTGCAGTTAACACACCTTTCCACTTGATTGCTTTACTAGCGTGCTCAAAGCTGCACACTGAAGCTATCTTTTGGAGATTATTTTGTCTGCCATAGATATATTTGGTTGATATTTAGTCTGTTGTGCTTAACATGCCTCTCGATGTACTTACACAGAACAATTTTAGGAACGACTGCTGTTTTCCATCGAGATTAGTTTCATCCCAAGGCTTATATATACTCACTGTTCAGGATATCGGTAGCTGGTACCATATAGGCCGGGGGCTGATAAGGGACTAATCGGTGAATCAGACTTTTAACTGAATATATCTGTAACCCATTTATCGTTAGGTTAACTAGGGCTATTTGTAATATATCTGAGGCTACATAGCAACATGCATTGTACTTAATGTCTAAATATGCAATCCTGGGCTACATAGCAACAAGAAAGAGTGTTATCTTAATGTTCTGATGATGTCTAGATATACGTAGAAGAGCAGTAGCAGCAACAACAACAACACAATCCTATTTGGATACTCAACTTAGCTAGAGGTTAGAGTTAGTTTCTAGCTCATGACTAACCCTGAACTAACTCCATCCAAAGAGGTGTTTGGATGACAGGGTTAGATTGACAATATATGCACTAGGAGAACTAGCTCCAATTAGCACCTCTTGGGTGGGATAGTTTTTTTGGGTGGGTTAGATGCAACTAGCTCAAACTAGCCCTTACGTTTGGATATACTTTAGGGCTATTTGAGCCCAAACTAGCTCAAACTAACTCTAACCCATGGATACAGCAGCAGTTAATCAGCCGATAATTTGAAAAAATGCAATAAACTCCTTCCGGCCTATAAGATGTTAATTCATCTAACTAGTCGTCAACCCGTGCATCAGCATGGGCTAATGATCTACGCATTTGTAAAATTATTATATAAATCTTGTATCTAATTGAACCTTTGAATATACTTTCCCAATAGAAAGTTACATATTCCCATATCAAAGTTTGGTCCAAGAAAAGGATTAGTACAATATAACTATATGTATGCACAATTTCATCCAGACAATATAATAGTGTAATATATAAAAAAGCTTTATTACATTATTTTAGCCCAAAAGTTTCAACGTTAGGCTCATACACATTCCTGCCTAATGAATTTAAGGAGGATTCAATATCAAATAAAAAAGGACAACAACAAATAGAAGGTACCACTTGATATTTCTGTTGTGATAACAAAAATATGTTTGACGACTTGGATTTTGTAGTCGGGCAACAAATTTGTGTTAAATTACAAAAATAAAATGAAATTGTACTAAAAAAAATAGATGCAAATATTTACAATCAATGGCTTTCTACACAAAATAACCAACTACTGAATAAGAAATTCAAGATCCATGTTATGTTAGTTATCGCTACTGTGTCACCCTCTCTATGGAACTTAAGCTAATATTCAATCGAACCTTTTGAAAATTGTTTCACCTTTGATAACTATTTTTTTTTAAATTGAACAGTTTGTTTTTGCATAAGATAAAAATACATTATTTTTTTAACAAACGATTGTTTGTTAGCTCTTGTGAAGCAAAAGCATCACTAAGATTTCATTCCTACTCGACTTCATCCTAATAGATGTATGGAGGATTTCCTTGAGTAGACAATAATCTGTTTGGAAAAACATATATGTTATTTAAGCTAGCTAATGTTAGTCCCAACCATTTTCAGAAAAATAAATTAGCTTAAAACTGATGAGATATATATAGTTCCTTTACACATACAAATAAAACAAACAGTTGGCCATTGGGGTTTTCTATTTTTTTCTCAGACAACAATATATTAGGTTTGCACTGCATCTAGTACTATTTTTATGGTCCATTACAGACTACTAATTATGGAAAACAATAAATCGCTTGTAAAGAAAATAAATAAATAGCGGGAAATCTATGCATGTAGCATAACATACATGATCTTGGAAACACAACAGTGGATATGAGTACCACTACTTCTCAATCAGATCACCAAATAGCCACTTGTTTAGTACGACCGTTGTTACTCAACTGTTTCCTATAGTCTACAAAGGACATTTTTCCTTGCCAAAGACAGAGCTGAATAATTTGAACGTATACTAATTTTCCCCAAAATAAATTAATACTAAAATTTGACATACGAAGCAATGAAGGGAGACATATGTTCAGACCCATTCAGTGAAGGCTTCAGCTTCGGCGACACGGTAAAAAAAACATGTAAGATGCAGCCACGTGAAGCATTGCATAACTGTCACCACATGAATAGTTCAATTCATGAATCCACCATTGTTGTGTGTGTGTGACGTCTTGGTCCACAATGCTCCCATGCCTAGACAACCTAGCATGCTGCAGCGATCTTGAATATTGACATGGCCACTGTCATAAATGCCAACTACATGACCGATTTGATCGTCACCAAGGCCATTAGCAAGTGATGCATGCTGGACTTCACGGACTTCTACTGGAGCTCTTCAATGCCGTTTAGATCAGGCATGGTGGATGGACGCAGCTTGCGGTTTGCAGCAAGATTAAAAGCGCTGTAAAAAGGAGCCAGTGTTGTACATGACAAAGAAGGCCGCAGTAGCATATCCGTGGCAGCTGAGAAGATAGAACCACATCAGCATGGGAGGTACTTTGGGGACCACGCGGTACAATCATTCTGATGTAGATCCTCCCTTCTGTAGCATCAAAAACAATGCGGCTGTCCCTTCTGATTCAAGGTTGAAAATACCGTCGATGAACCTTCTTCTATGATACATGCCACATGGTCTGCGCAGCAGAATCAATCAGCCAAGGTTGTTTGGTACGTGTGTGTTCAAATCATTATCGTCAACTTTGTGCAAGGATCGATCAAGCAAAAATTGACCTTCAAGTTTCAGTACGTGCATGCTGTTGTTGTACAAAGCACAGGCTAGTAGAGTAATGCAAGATCGGAAATCTGCTAGTTTCGTCGAATCTTTGTTGTTGTCACCGAAAACACTCGATGGCATGAGGATGTACTAACTAACCTTATGCATCAACTACTTGCATCCCTTAATCCCAAAGTATCTTCCAAATAGGTTTGTCCTGAAGAAAGAACATGAACGTGCGTTTGGACTTCGAAGTAGCAGGAGTGTGGCTAGAGCTAGAGGACGACCACCATCCCACATCACGAACTTAAGCAGGCATCAACCCCTATCATCCAACTATGAAGAAACGGCTTGAATTTATCTTGCTGGAAGCTCTTGCCGTTGGATGCATCCTTCTTGCCTGTAGGTAGTGTCCTGAACGAAGTTGTTGCTGCTTGATCTGACCATGCGGCCAGCCAGATGCTTTGGAATTTGGAGTAGCCAAGGAGGGCATGGGCATGGCCTAAATGTTTACAAACCCTAGCCCCAAGTGTGGTGGAGAACGTGGAGGCGACGAATACTGGATTGTAGTTTGGTTGGGATCTCCTTTGCTGCATCAACCAAGATGAACGGTGGTCAATGACATCGTGGTTGGGACGTCCTCGTGCATGGTTGGCTGGATTCTTTTTTAGATGGATTAATTCTTTGAGATTATAGAGGTACGGGAGAAGAAGACATGACGCGGGACTCCTCTATTTTCTTTTAACGGGACTCCTCTCTTTTTTTTTGTTGGACGTGGGACTCCTCCATATAACGATGTATGATTAGATTGGCAATGCCTAGGATATCTAACGGGCATAATTTGTTTTTACAGGATGAAATGTAGAGCCTCCAATGGTGCCTCCAATTAGTAAATATAAGATATGTGAGTATATTGGATGTTATAAGATATTATAAAAGAGTGTTGTACTACATCATTGTGCAATTGTTGTTTAGCTTCTAATATTAACTTGATGCTTTTACGTACATATGTCATTAGTAAAGATCCGCGCTTCGACCATTTCTGCGTATGGGGCAATGAGATATCGATGAATCAGCATCAAGTGAGGAAGCTGATAAAGATTGTCAGTAAAATGGGTCAAAAGATGGCAATTAAACTATTTGTTTACACTTTATCCAAAACAACAGCGAACTGCATGATGGTAAGTAAGAACTCTGCAGCCTTCTTTTTACTACCCATAATGAGGTGTGTTAGATGACAATGTCTGAATCTTTTTCCTTTGCAGTGGTTCCCAAAGCAGTTTACTCAAGATTACCTCTCAAACTACATGATTGGTGGGCATGCAAAGGTTAAAACATTACTACCAGAACACGATGATTATCTAAATGTTTTCATGAAGACCGTGAAGGATGGGCGGTCGGCCATCACAAGAGGTTGGACTAGAATCGTACGTGCCTTCTGCATGGAGGAGGGTACAATATGAGCATTCCGCTTCACCTTGTTCAACAACCAGAATGTATTTCGTCTCTTTCTTTATCGTCTTTAATAGTACAAGTATACAACTGTGGTTTATCATTCTTTATTTGGTTTTTATGTAATTCTTAAACATATGTACCTATGAATGGAATAATGCATTGGTTGTTTGAACCTGATGGATATAAATAAAGCTACAGCATACATTCAAATTCAAATCCGGTACAATTTGAAATAGCAGCAATTAAATTACAGTGAAATTACGCTCTGCAGGGCGCACACGGTTGGTAAAACACAAACGTTTGTAATATACACCATAATCCGACACGGTTCACAGAGAGGAAACGTGTGCAAGCATGCACACAGTTGCCGTTTGCAAAGTGTGTGCGATATCAGACAATATCACAAACAGTGCGGGCAAACTAAACGTTTATGATAGTTGCCTTATCGTACACGATTCGCAACCATGAACTATTTCTGATGTGGTATGCATCGTAAACGTTGCAACACAGAATAGCGTGTGCGATAGTTGTCATGTACGACGATGTTACGACAGTCCGACGTTTCGTAATCCTGTCCGACACTCGTACGACAATTAGCTAATCTTCTTAATTAGTTATCGCATACGGTTTGAAAAAAGTGAATATGTGTGATTGTCTGCTTATCATACATGTTCTATAATTGTGAACCGTTTATGATGGGCCGCGCATCGTAAACGTAGCACCACAGAATACCTACTGCGATGGCAATGCGAGCACAAACGAGTTGCAAGGATGCAGCGTCTGGGTGGCTCCCTATCCCCGACGGTTTCTGGGTCGTGTGGGAAGGACCCCCCTATCGCAGTCACTCACTTGGCGACGGTTCTAAATGCCGTCGCGGAAAGCGGTTAAAAACTGTTTGTATAGCACCTCGTTGTATCAGTGAATACATCGCACAAAGTTTCGTCGAAGGGTCTCTGATTGTAGTATCACGTTAGCAGCATCCTGTAGTAGTGCTCGTTGCAAGCAACAAGAGGGGCCGCCAGCCGTTCACATGCACGGACACAATTACCAATAAAGGTCCTTGAGTCAGCCATCCAAAAAGATGGGAAGCCACTAGCGATGAGTATGCTTGGGTTGGGGATGATCCCTCAGAAGTGCAGATTGTCGAATCACAAACGCTTCACCAAAATATCGTGGAAAGATTCCAACTCCGCACAGATCAAACCAACAAAAGCAACATGACACAATAAAATAAACTCGCCAGATCTGAAAAATCAAATCTATGAGGACATCGAACTCTCTGTCTTCATGGCCCCACCACAAAGAACTAGAGTAACCTGTGTGCCTGGTCATGCCTTCTTGAGGGATACCGCTAGCATTGGTCGTGGGCTTTTGGCAAGATCGACTTGCAAGCTGCCTTCCAAGATCCAGCGTCGCTCCAAGGTCCTCACAAATTCATCCATGACTTCTCCAAAATGATGGACTATTATTGACTCAAATATGGCTCTGGTCACACTAGCAAACCTGCTTGGTGTCAGTTAATAGCTGCAGATGAACATCTTCAGTTTCGTCAGTCTTAGGTGTAGTTTTTCCTTCTGTCAGTTTCGTCAGTTTCTTTCAGTTAGTCCCTATAACATGTAGGTTTTAAATCCTGTCTTCAGTAGACATGCATGTGCATGTCGGCGGCATGCATGCACCAACAGCAGCTGTTACTTAGCAAGGTTGTAATCGGCAGGTCGACAACACTTGCGTTGCTTACCAGTTAAGGTAAGATAGCTAGCAAAGGTTGAGCTGGACGTAACTAGCAGTAGTTTCTAGTCTAGTACACGCATGAGATGAGGTGGATAGTTAGTAGAAATATCTCAGCTCTATAGTCGGTTTGTAATCTCCTATAAAAGGACTAAGTCCCTTGGTTGTAACTAAGATCATCCAGTTTCAATACCAGGCAATCAGCCTCTAGTACTACTCCAGTGCGTGTGTGTGTGTGTTCGGAGAAGCTACCAGTTGCAAGTTAGTACGCAGCACAAAACACTCCATTGACTCTCTCGTGTGAGCTCGAGCGCTAGGTCCCTATGATGGCAAGTGATGACGGCAAGAAGAAGGGAGGGAACGTCGACGACGACGGCGGAAAGGGCTCGCCAAAGACCGCAGCCGGCCATGGGCGCGAGCTGGCGGTGGCGAGGCAGTACGCGCCGGTCGTGTCGGGTCCCTCCAACGTGCCGCCATTGACCCGCACGAACTACGCGGAGTGGAGCCTCCTCATGGAGGTTGGGCTTCAGGCGAGAGGCATGTGGCACGCGATCGAGGGAGCTGAAGACCTCGACGATGAGTTTGGGTACCGCAATGATCGCGCCCCACTGGAGTTCATCTATCGCTCAGTGCCACCGGAGATGCTACCCATGCTGAGGAAGCACAAGACCTCCCAGCAGGTGTGGGAGGCGATCCGTGCTATGCTTGCTGGCTCCGAGCGCGTCCGCGACGCCAAGGCGCAGATACTTCGTGGCGAATTCGATCAACTCCGTCACAAGCCCGGTGAGTCCATTGATGATCTGGCCATGCGCCTGACAGGGTTGTCCGCGCGGCTCGGCGAACTCGGCGACCCGATCAGCGACAAGCGGGTGATGCAGAAGTGGCTCCGGATCGTCCCCAAGCGCTACTCGCAGCTCGCGATCTCCATCGACAACCTGGTCGACCTGGACAACACGTCGATCGAGGAAATCATCGGCCGCTTCAAGGCAGCTGAAGAGCGTTTCGAGCTGGACGCCGAGGAAGAGGGCGGCGGCAAGCTCCTGCTCACTATGGAGGAGTGGAACGCGCGCCTCGGCCGCCGTGAACAGGGCGGCTCCTCCAGCGGCGGCGGGAACAGCGGCAAGAAGCCGCGCGGAAAGGGCCAGGGCGACCGCGGCAAGAACGCCGCCCATGGCGGCAAGGCCGGCCCAAAGCGCGCCGGAAACTGCCGCTTCTGCGGTATTCCCGGTCACTGGGTCCGTGACTGCCGCAAGAAGCTCCAGGAGCAGGGCGGCGGTGAGGCGCACGTCGCAGAGGCGGATGACGAAGACCCTGCCCTTCTCATGGCACAGGTGACGTCGCTGACCATGGAACATGCAGTGGAGACGCGCGGCGACGAGGTCGTGCATCTGCACGAGGAGTGCACTGAGGCCTGCCTCGGCGGCGCCGGGGACGCCAAGGAGCCCCGATGGCACTTGGATACGGGCGCGTCGAACCACATGACGGGCAACTCCACCGTCTTCTCTGAGCTGGACCGACATGTCACTGGTACGTGGTGCGTTTCGGCGATGGATCGGTGGTCGAGATCAAGGGACGCGGGACGGTGGTCTTCGTTGCGCACGGTGGGCGACACGGCGTGCTCTCCAAGGTGTACTACATCCCGCGCCTCCGCACCTCGATCATCTCTGTCGGGCAGCTCGATGAGGCAGGCTGCACCGCTCTGGTCAGGAGCGGCATGATGGTGGTGCGCGACCAGCAAGAGAACATCATCGCCAAGATGCACAGAACAAGGAACCGCCTCTACACCGTCGAGCTGGAGATCACACGGCCGGTGTGCTTGGAGGCAACCGCCGGCGAGGACGCGTGGCGCTGGCATGCGCGCTACGGCCACCTCAACTTCGACTCGCTCCGCAAGCTAGCGCAGAGCAGCATGGTGCGAGGCATGCCCCTGGTCGATCACGTTGATCAGGTGTGCGATGGCTGCCTGGTCGGCAAGCAACGGCGCACTCCATTCCCAGTGGTGGCGAACTACCGAGCCAGTGATCGTCTAGACTTGGTCCACGGTGATCTCTGCGGTCCGATCTCGCCACCGACGCATGGCGGGAAGAGGTATTTCTTGTTGCTAGTCGATGACAAGTCACGGTACATGTGGATTGTGTTGCTGAGCAGCAAGGATGAGGCACCGGCGGCGATCAAGCGCTGGCAGGCCGGAGTCGAGATGGAGACGTCCGTCAAGCTCCGCGCTCTGCGGACTGACAGGGGCGGCGAGTTCACCTCAACTCAGGGTGGACGCGGTCCGGGCCGGTCCGGTCCCTGATCGAGCCTTGCTTTGGACCGGCCGTGGTCGGTCCGGACCGGACCGGACTGAACTGTCCCGCGGTCCTGTTTTTCTGGACCGGACCGGACAAGCAAAAGCTCGGTCAAGCCCGAGGGACCGAATGGACCGGCTGAAAAGTTTGCCTGGGAGTGCTCCTGTTTGCATTTTTGGCTCTGATTAGCTCTTGTTTAGCTATCTTTTAATTTGGCAAAGTAAATGTTGCAAAAGAGGGGTGAATGGATGACAAAAATGGAGCAAAAGAGGATTGAATGGATGAAAAATAGGCAGGTTTTTCTCAAACAGAGAACAACAGAGGAAGATATGGTCGAGGACTCACAAGAGTTCCTCCCTCTTCGTGGCGCTCGAGGAGGAACCAGAGGAGGCGGGACCAACGGCGTGCTGGTGCTGCCTCCGCGCTGGATCGTGGGGTTAACAATTCTCTGCTCGAAACTGAAGAAAACTGTATTGTCTGACGAAACTGAATTCTAACAGCTTACTGAAGAAAACTGTATTCCTAACCGGAAGTGCACCCATGGAGGAGCTCCAAGAAGCGGACGTGCTGTGGCCGGAGACGCCGCCGTCGCGGGACCGTGAGAGCTTCCCACCTGAGCTGTACGAGTCCGCCGCAGCCGTCGACTTCTCGTGCGAGTCGTTCGGCAGCGACGACGACGGCCCTGCGGCGTCCTCGTCGACGTCGAGCTCGACGTCATCGTCGTCGAGCGTGCTGCCGTTCGGTCGCGGTTCCTCTCCGACCCTTCCGCCTTTGCCGGCGGGCTTGCGGGCGACGGCGACATGGCGGAGGAGTTCCAGGAGGCGGACGTGCTGTGGCAAGACGACAGCTTGCGCTGGGCCTTCGGTCCGCTCGGTCGGCTCGGTCAAAGACCGGACCGGACCGAGATTTTTTCGGGCCCAATTTTCCAGACCGGACCGGCCATTTAAACTAGCGGGCCAGGACCGAGCCGGCCCGGACCGAGCGGGCCACGAGCCGGACCGGCGGACCGGACCGTTTCGTCCACCCTGACTCAACTGAGTTTGGTGAATACTGCGCTGACCACGGTGTGCGCCGGCAGCTCACGGCGCCGTACTCGCCGCAGCAGAACGGCGTTGTAGAACGCCCGAATCAGTCCGTCGTCGGGACGGCTCGGTGCATGCTGAAGTCAAAGGGCATGCCGAACGAGTTCTGGGGCGAGGCAGTGACCACTGCCGTCCACCTACTCAACTGCGGGCCGACGAAGGCAGTGCACGGCATGACGCCGTATGAGGCGTGGCACGGCGAGAAGCCGGCTGTGAGCTACTTCCGCACGTTCGGGTGCATTGCCCATGCCAAGGTGACGCACCCAGGACTCAAGAAGGTCGATGACCGCAGCCTGCGCACCGTCTTCATCGGCTACGAGCACGGGCGCTCCAAGGCGTGGCGTGTCTATGATCCCGTGGCCAAGCGGGTGCACGTCACTCGCGACGCCGTCTTCGACGAGGCGGCAAGCTAGGACTGGGAGACGCCGACTCAGGGGGAGGGCTCGTTCGTCATCGACTACACGCCGCCTGTGCCCTTGCCACAGCAGGCTGAGAGCAGTACGCGGGCGGGTGCATCACCCGCGTCCGCGGGGCGGCCTGACACTCCGGTGCGCGATCACACTCCAACACCTGCAGCGTACAAGGGACGGGGCGTGGCGGAAGACTACGTCTCGCCTCCTCCTGGAGCCACGCCGGACACAGACCTAGGCGACGACGAGGCGCCGCGCCGCTACCGCACTCTCAAAACCGTCCTCGACGAGGCGGCTCCAGTACAGGCAGCCACTTTACTCCTTGTGGCAGGGGTGGAGCCGAACACCTTCGAGGAAGCGGAGCCACATGCGGCGTGGCGAGCAGCCATGATGGACGAGCTCCAGTCCATCGAAGAGCACAAGACGTGATCACTGACCACGCTCCCCACCGGCAAGCATCCTATCGGGCTCAAGTGGATCTTCAATCTGAAGAAGAACTCCGCCGGCGAGGTCGTCAAGCACAAGGCGAGGCTCGTCGCGAAGGGATACGTGCAGCGCCCAGGGGTAGACTATGACGAGGTCTTTGCTCCGGTGGCGCGGCTCGAGTCTGTGCGTCTATTGCTCGCGATCGCAGCTCAGGCAGGCTGGCAGGTACATCATCTCGACGTAAAATCCGCATTCCTCAATGGAGACCTACAGGAGGAGGTGTACGTCGTACAACCGCCGGGTTTCGAGCATGCCGGAGAGGAGGAAAAGGTGTTCCGCCTGTCCAAAGCTCTGTACGGGCTCTGTCAGGCGCCACGCGCTTGGAACACCAAGTTGGATGACACGCTGGTGTCGCTTGGCTTCCAGAGGAGCCCATCGGAGCACGCCGTGTACATGCGGTGTGACGGCGACGAGCGACTGCTGCTGGGTGTCTACGTCGACGATCTTGTCGTCACCGGATCGAGCACGGAGGCGATCGCTCAATTCAAGGAGCAGATGCAGTCCGTCTTCTCCATGAGTGACCTCGGTCTGCTGAGCTACTATCTTGGCATTGAGGTGCATCAGGGAGCCGACGCGATCACCCTCAAGCAGGCGAGCTATGCGGCCAAGATCGTGGACAAGGCCGGGCTGACTGGGTGCAACCCAGTGCACATCCCGATGGAGCCGCGTTTGAAGCTGAGCAAGGAAAGCATGAGCCCGCCAGTGGACAACAAGCTCTACCACAGCGTCGTCGGCAGCCTCCGCTATCTGGTGCACACAAGGCCAGACATCTCCTTGGCAGTTGGCTTTGTGAGCAGGTTCATGGAAGCGCCCACGACGGAGCACTGGGCGGCTGTTAAACATCTGCTGAGGTATGTGGCAGGTACTCTGAACTTCGGGTGCAGATACAAGTAGGGGAGAGCCGGAACCGCAGCTGGTTGGTTACAGTGACGCGGATTTCGCCGGCGATGTTGATGACAGGAAGAGCACCTCCGGAACGGTGTTCATCTTAGGGGGGAGTGCGATCAGCTGGCAGTCAGAGAAACAGAAAGTGATCGCCCTCTCATCGTGCGAAGCCGAGTACATCGCGGCAACCACGGCCGCGTGCACGGGCGTCTGGCTCCGGCGGATGCTTGGTGATCTGCTGGGAGATCCGGGCAGTGTTACGCTGCTGCTCATCGACAACAAGTCCGCAATTCAGCTCTGCAAGAATCCTGTCTTCCACGACAGAACCAAGCACATCGAGACGCGGTTTCATTTCATCCGTGAGTGTGTACAAGATGGGAGGATCGCCGTCGACTACGTCCACACCAGCGAGCAACTAGCTGACATCATGACCAAGGCACTGCCTCGAGTGAAGTTCCAGGAGTTGCGCTAGAAGCTGGGCATGGTCGACATCAGCAGCTGATTAAGGGGGAGAATGTCAGTTAATAGCTGCAGATGAACATCTTCAGTTTCGTCAGTCTTAGGTGTAGTTTTTCCTTCTGTCAGTTTCGTTAGTTTCTTTCAGTTAGTCCCTGTAACATGTAGGTTTTAAATCCTGTCTTTAGTAGACATGCATGTGCATGTCGGCGTCATGCATGCACCAACAGCAGCTGTTACTTAGCAAGGTTGTAATCGGCAGGTCGGCAACACTTGCGTTGCTTACCAGTTAAGGTAAGATAGCTAGCAAAGGTTGAGCTGGACGTAACTAGCAGTAGTTTCTAGTCTAGTACACGCATGAGATGAGGTGGACAGCTAGTAGAAATATCTCAGCTCTATAGTCGGTTTGTAATCTCCTATAAAAGGACTAAGTCCCTTGGTTGTAACTAAGATCATCCAGTTTCAATACCAGGCAATCAGCCTCTAGTACTACTCCAGTGCGTGTGTGTGTGTGTTCGGAGAAGCTACCAGTTGCAAGTTAGTACGCAGCACAAAACACTCCATTGACTCTCTCGTGTGAGCTCGAGCGCTAGGTCCAACACTTGGGACCACAAGTGCGCTGTCCAGACCGACAAAAGGATTGTTCACCTGCATCTCAGTGATTGAAAATGAGCCTTCATCTTGGATGATCTCCCTCAGCTCTTTGTTGGAAGGTTCATACACAGGCAAATAGAAAGAGTCAAACTTTGCTTTGTCGATTACACCCTGTCAAAAGCAGACCAGAAGATCTGGTGGTCAAATACTCGGTGTTTGTTAGCAAATTATAAAAATACTATACTAGAAAAAACCATACCTCTGAGACCATGGCGCTTAGAATCTGAGCTATGAATTCCCAGAGGGGTGAGAATTCGGTGGTGGTTACATCAGAATCCCTCCCTACAAGAGAAACAACCATCCGGCCTCCTGGGATCATTTCTTTCGCCCTCAGCTCGAGGAAACGTGTAAAATCTTTCCTGAACTGTTGTGCATAAGCCTGAAGGACCATAGGGCGCCTTTCAAGCCTGGTATGCTCGTCAATGTCATACGCCGGGATCTGGTTCCTTGTCAGACCTTCAGGAGCCTGTAAAGGTAAATAAGGTTCTGCTTACGGAATTAAAAGTAAAGCAACGAATCGAGCAGATTTAAACTCACACCTTTGAGAGCCAATGCAGGCTGTTGGACGAGCAGACAAGATGCACGGAACCACTAGTGAAGAGCCTCTCGTAAAACGACCCGGGTAAAACCCCAGTCATGACAATAGACTTGTTGCTTCGACGTAGCGTGACCAAGCTCTTCAGCACCATGTTCAAGTCGTTGTCAGGCAGGTCGTTGAGGAGCACAGACACTTCGGAAGGTGGCTGTAAGAACTGGTGGTAGTGATTGTGGATGGCCTCTACGGCAATCGACACTAGCACTATCGCGTTTGGGCCAGAGGAGCACCCCAGGTCGGCAATCACCATCTTTGTGGGCAACAAGGTGCTAGTGCTGGGGCATAAATCGAGGATAGCCGCTTCTATCAGGGGCTTCATCCTCTTCTGCTCACCATTCTGTAATCGAGATCGAGGTGCAGTTCTTCAGAAAATGTGGTCCTTATAATGTTCTCATTCTTCTTTAAAATGTTCCCAACCGTTTGTGAAGAAATTCTTGACGGAATTGTCGATGGAAGCCAGGTGTCAACAACATAGTGAGTTAATCTGGAGGAAGAAAAATATATACCTGAACAAAGGAGTTGCGAGCATAGCTTGTTTCCCCTTGTCCTTGATTCATATGCACCGTCAACATAGATGCCATTGCCAGCTTCTTGGAGCAGGACTAACCTCAGTCACCTACAGATTAAAACTATGTGAAGGAACCAGTTTATAGTAGCTAGCTGGAAAGGCATGGCTCTAATGATCACGATCGCACGCTGCGGAGTAATTGTCGCTTTAATGAGATCTGATTTTTTGGAAACAGTCACGCCGCGGAAAAATTGCCGCTTTAATGAGATCCAATTTTAGGGAATAGCTGACACCTTTTAATGGCTTTTCGATCGCGTGTCGTGGAATTGTTGGCGCTTTAATGGGCTCCGATTTTACAACGTATTTTTCTGATGTCGTGATTAATGACTTTCCTGTCATGCGCCCCGAAATTACTTACGCTTTAATGGGATCCGATTTTGTAGGAAATTTTTCTATGGTGCGATAAATAGCCCATCGCACGCTGCGGAATAATTGCTGCTTTAATGAGATTCGATTTTTTGGAAACGGTCAGGCCGCGGAATAATTGCCGCTTTTAATGAGATCCAATTTTAGGGAATAGCTGACACCTTTTAATGACTTTTTGATCGCGTGCCGTGAATTGTTGTCGCTTTAATGAGCTCCGATTTTACAACGTATTTTTCTGATGTCGTGATTCATGACTTTCCTGTCATGCACCCCAAAATTATTTACGGTTTAATGTGATCTGATTTTGTAGGAAATTTTCTATGGTGCGATAAATAGCCGATCGCTTGCAGTGGAATAATTTCCGCTTTAATGAGATACGATTTTTTGGAAACAGTCACGCCGCAGAATAATTGCGGCTTTAATGAGATCCAATTTTAGGGAATAGCTGACACCTTTTAATGACTTTCCGATCGCGTGCCGTGGAATTGTTGGCACTTTAATGGGCTCCGATTTTACAATGTATTTTTCTGATGTCGCGATTAATGAATTTCATGTCATGCGCCCCAAAATTATTATGCTTTAATGGGATCCGATTTTGTTGGAATTTTTTATCTGGTGCGATAAGTAGTTAAAAATTGTTGTAGTAGCCGCGAATCAAACCCACGACCTCATGTGCCAATCAAAAAAAAAACCAACTAGGCTAGATCAATTTGTTGGTTTGTCACAAGGTACACACTAGTAGAAAACATGGCATCAGTCTCTGTTTTAGAGGGTCTTTAGTCCCGGTTCTGCAATCGGGACTAAACGATAGAGACTAATGGTCACCACTTTAGTCCCGGTCATGTTACGAACCGGGACTAAAGGGGCTCCACGTGGCCGTTTTGGGGCGCCCCGGCAGGAGGACCTTTAGTCTCAGTTTGTAACACCGACCGGGACTAAAAGGCAGCCACGCGTCAGCATCTACAGGCACTGGGGTATTTGTTTTTTTTAAAGGAGGGGTTTAGGGTTTTGAAGGGTTTAGGGGTTATCATATTGTATTGTGTTTCCCCCTTTTCTTTTTGTGTTTACCCTTCAATTTTTTTTATTTAGGGTTTCATTTTTATTTTATGTTTACTACATATAGCAAATGAAGGAATCATTGCACAACATCGTCATGAACATATATAGAGAGAAGTGACCTCTCTTTCTCCGGACTTTGTCGAACAACAAGTTTTCATATATCTATCCGATGTTACTACATATAGTATACGATCATACATATATACAATATAACATCTCTTAAGAACCCTAACATCATATACCAAAATCGCATTACAATTCCCGATGGTATTCTCCGTCTTCAGGTATGACATGCCCAACAAAGAATCCTGCCAATTCCTCTTGAATTGCTCTTATGCGATCATTTGGTAGGAGTTCGTTCCGCTTCTCCTAGATCTAATTTAAAGAAAGGGGTCAATACATATATATGAATGAAACTCAACACAATTGATGGCAATAAAATAAAATTGTGAATATTGTTTACGTACTTCAAATTGTCATGAAGATCTGCCCCGCTCAGAGGTCGAGTGGCGAATGAACTCGCAAACGTAGTATCCACATAAATTATTCCCGGGTGCCTGCCAGAAGCACTTTATGAGAATAGAGTTCAATCAAAATGATAATCAAGTATGATAATGGTATTGAAACTAGAATCAATGAGAGATGCACGGAACTAGCTAGTACTACTTACTTTGGGGTGTGAAAATTGCAGCCCCTTTTTCCATTCACCCGGTACCAAGCTGGTGAACTCTTTCCAAACCCTGCCCGGCAAAGAAAATGATTACTTGATATCAGGAAATGAACGAAAGTTGCTGATATGGTGCGATAATGATTGAACTTACTTCTCGAGCATTTCACTCATGTCCGCCCACTCCTTAGGCTCTTTCGTCTCGAGTCCAAGACAATTACTTGTCCCGCGTCAAGCTGAATGGCTAGCAGAATAAAGTGGAAGCTGCACACGCACAACTCATCAATTACACTTAATCTTGAGTAAGCAAAACAGAATATGCACAAGACAGTAACACTCACTTGAAGTTGTAAGGAAAGAGTATTTCCCTTCTGTTTTGTTGTCGAAGTAACACCGTTAGCAAGTTTTTCTTAGTTTCGTTGGGGTTCTTTTGTACCGTATATTCGTTTACGGTATTTGGGTTAATAAACCCAATGTCATAGATTTGTCCTCTATTGCATTCGACGATCTTCAATCTTCATAATATAGTATAATTATACATGCAATGAACGAGCTGAGCTAGAAACTTAATTACAGAAATAATACTTAGAGACAATAGCAGGTCATGAGAGTTTTGTCGAGGGCGTATTGATTGTATAACTGAAATAATTCTTCAAATTCAACGTACAACACGTCGACTCCAATGAAGTCGTGCTCATCTTTAATTCCCAGCAAGATATTGTCGGTCCCATCCTTGCAGGTTTTCAAGTACCAGTCTTGCAATCTTTGCATCATCGTTGATAGATGTGGGAGCTTCTCAGGTTTGACGAGAGGCTTCTTGTGCTCGTATCTGAAGGTTACTACCTCAACCATTTCGAACTATACATTATCGTCTAAGTAATCACCAAGAGTGAGATTAAGACCACCGACCGCTACCCCCGGATCATTAGCGATAAAGGTAAACACCTTGAGCGGGGGGCACGATTGCTTTTCCTGTTCGCCGAGCTGGGGAATTGTTTTCCCACTTCTTGCAGCACTGCTAGTACTTCCTGACAGGTTCTCATATGTCTTTACAATAAAACTGTCATAGTGTGATAGCGGCGGAGGCAGTGGTGGTCGCCTAAGGGCATCCAGACAGCGCTTCGCTTTAACCGGATCTATTTTCTCCTTTGGAGGTGGACGTTTCGGTGCAAGCTGGCGTTTCACATTGGCAGCCACGATGTCCTTGTTTTCCTCGTCAGTCATCTCATATGATAACTTGGCAGGAGCCTTCTTGACGCTTGGACCATCTCTGGATTTCTTCCTTGTTGTACTGCTAGCCGCCGGAGCGGCGGCAGCTCTCTTCCGCCGTTGCTGATGCGGCGGAGTCAGCCGACACGGCGGAGGAGGCGGACTCCGCTCACATGGCAGAGGAGGCGGAGTCCGCTGATGCGGCGTAGGCAGCTGAGGCGGAGGAGGATTCAGCTGAGGCGGCGAAGACAGCTGACGCGTCGGAGACAACTGAGGCAGCAGAGATAGAGCTGGACTGTGAGGAGTCTGCTGAGGGGCCTCCTCCAGCTGAGTCTGCTGAGGCGGCGTCCAGTTTGGAAGCACGATATTTTCCTTTCTCCATAGACAGGTAGTCATTAAGGCATTTTCCAGATGAATCTCCCCTTCACCTGTAGGGTAGTCAAGCTCCAGCCCCTCAAATCCGTTCATTACTTCATCCACCCCGACAACAGCAAAGCCATCTGGAATCGGAGTGAAATGGAAAGTTCCATCAGGTCGACAAGGTAAGACATAGCCGACGGCCACCTTCAAGGTTAGGTTATGGCATTTCGCAATTACCTCACAATGTTCCCTCTCCGTGATACCATCCACGGGGTAGCGAGGAGCCGTGATAGCAGGCTGAACGAGTTCCGTGGAAGCCACGCTACTTTTCCGCTGAGATGGTGGGGTAGATTCGTGGGCAGTATCGAATGAAGGATCTTAGTGCTGCTGAGAAGCTCGCTGACTGGTATATGCCTCTAGTTTCTTCTCATGCAGCGACAATCTTTCTTCCATCTTCTGCATCCGGTCTGCTTTCTCTTTCTTCTTTCTCCCTCGGCTTCTATACCTAGTGCTGTCTGGAAACCCATACTTCCACACAACGGAGCCTGATGTGCCTCGTGTTCGTCCAGGGTGTTCAGGATTCCTGAGGGCCTTTGACAGCTCGTCCTTCTCTCTGTCGGGATGGAACCTCCCTTCCTGCACTTCCTTGATTTCTTCTTGAATCGTTATGATGGGTGTTTCAAGTTGAGCTTTCGTGAAAACACACTTCCCTGTTTCTGGGTCCAAAGTTCCCCCATGCCCGAAGAACCAAGTCCTTGCCCGATCGGGCAAGTTCAATGTCGCTGGTTGGACCCCTTTAGCAAGCAGGTCGTTCTCAGCTTTGTCTCATGTAGGCCGGGCTTTGCTGTAGCCACCTGACCCTGTAACATGGTGATACAGCTTCTTTGTAGCATTTTGCTTATTTATCTGTGACCTTTTCTTAGCTTTCTTCGATTTCTTGTACGCCACAAATGCGGGCCAGTGATCTTTTATCTTCGCATATTGACCGGTGAATTCTGGAGTGTCGTCTTTCTCGACAAACTCGTTCAATCTTTTCTTCCAGTTCTAAAATAGTTCTGCCATCTTCTTTAGAGCCCATGACTTGACTTGTCGCTGTATAACTAGGTTATTTGGATCCTCCTCTAGCGGTAGGCTGAAATTTGTCATCAGCGTGTTCCAAAGCTCATCTTTCTGTCTATCGTCGACATAATAAACTTCACTGTCCATCTTCTTATTTCATTCTTGGATGCTGGTCGGGACGTTGTCCCTAACAATAACTCCGCACTGATGTATAAATTTGTCTTTGGTCCGCTTGGGAGCAATCGGTTGGCCATCTGGAGTGACTTCTTCAATCGTGAACCTTTCCTCCTAGCCCAACCTTTTCTTCGGGCCTCGTCTCCTTACAGAAGTTTGGCTCGATCCGGAGGGCTAAAAGAAGAAAGAAGCGTTAATATATGTACATACAAAACAATTAATGCAGCTAGTCAGTAGAGGCTTAATTAATATATATATATATATATATATATATATATATATATATATATATATATATATATACCTCCCCGAACTTTGCAACAGTTAAGGCTCCAACACAGGCAGAGCCATCATCTCCTCCCTCCTCCATTCGATCACCGGACCCGTCATCTCCTCCCTCCTCCATTCGATCACCGCAGCCATCATCCTGTCTTCCCTCACCATCGGTGTCGTTGACAAACAACAAGGTGATATTATCACCTCCGTCGCGGATTATATCCCCCAACAACTCTTCTTTTTCTAAGTCTCTGTTCATAGTTTCTGCAAATATTACAACATGGCAATATACAACCATGAGAGATGGATTAGTGGCAAACATAGACCTAATCACAACAAGGAATCACATGCATATGAGCAATGGATTAGTGGCAAACATCATGCAAAGTTGATAAGTTTTATAACAGTCAGTTTTAGACTATCGTCGAGGACTCCACCCCCCTCATGTCTGATGAGTTATCCTATCTTTCGGGAGATGATACTTTGCGGACCGCCTCTCTCATGCCTGTCAGACGTGCAAATCATGTTTTCATATGCCTCAAAATCAAAGTTTGAGGGGTTATGTTTTAACGACCCCCCCCCCCCCCTCATTCTCAGTTATCGTAGATTATGTTTTAACGACCCCCTCTCTCATGTTTTCATATGCCTCAAAATCAAAGTTATCGGGGTTATGTTTTAACGACAAGATGAATACAAGATTTATACACAAGATGAATACAAAATGAATATAAGATGAATACAAGATTTATACACATGGATGAATACACAACTCAACAAGTGAACCAACCATCATCCTATGAACAAAACTCAACATACAACAAATGGACACCTTTTGTCGAACAGCGGAGGGACGATCAGAGACCAGCTCTACGGAGAAGCAACACCACAACCTGTAATTTCACCGATTGAAAAAAAATTAGGCAAAACCCAAGTATAGTAGCGCTTGCATGGCAAAAAAACCTAGTAAACCTAGTAAAACCTAGTAAAAAGAAGTATATTTGTCACCAAAATACAACCCTTGACATGGCAAAAAAATAATTTTTATGAAGGAGAAAATACATCCTGTTGAACTTGAGCATTTCTCAGACTTTGAAATACTCCTGTTGAACTAAAACTATTTCAAATGAACTTGACAGAAATTTGCCATATTACTTCTACCATGGCCAAAAGTGTTCTCCCTAAGCCAAAAACTTGACAGAAACTTGACAAAAATTGCATTGGAACTTGCCATGGTGGGTGAAAGGGCAATGCAAGGAACCATGGCTAAGCTATCTAGAAAACTAGTTTGAGTTGATGATGAGCATATCTCCTAATAATACGTGTATGCTGCACAAAACAATCACTTTCTAGCTGAAACTAACCAAATCTTGTTAGACAAAACTAAATATCACTTCATGATGCAAAAAAAAATCAATTCAGAAAAATTCAACTTATGAGTTCAGAAACTTCCAATTACTTATTTCTTGGTATGGGAAATTATTAAAATTAAAGATTGCTTTCATAACCTTCTCAATACTTAGCCAATTTAGTATAAGAAAGGAAAATGCAATAAACGGACCGCCCCCCCCCCCCCCCCCCCCCCCCCCCCCCCCCCCATGCAAAGTTGGGCGCATGGCACTATGCAAAACCGAACTTGCCAAAATACCACTATAAAAAACCAACTTGCCAATATACCACTACTTTCAGTTTTCCCTAGCCAAAATACCACTAGTGCCTAACTGAGACTGACACCATCCAAAAAAGACTTCTATACCCTTACCTCTTCACAACCAAGCATACATTTCTACAACAAAAAGAGCAGCTATAGTGCACCATTTCAACAGCAAATTGACATGAAAACATCACCAACTCAACATAATCTTACTTTGCATCATCCAACAACAAGATAGCAACATTTCAGCAGCATTTTGACAAATTCCAGCAGCATTTTGACATCATTTCAACAGCATTTTGACATGAAAACATCACAAATTCAACATAATCTAAGTTTACATCATCGAGCATCAATATGACAACATTTCAGCAGCATTTTGACATCATTTCAGCAGAATTTTGACAGCATTCTAGCAGCATTTTGACATGAAAACATCACCAATTCATCATAATCTGAGTTTACGTAATTGAGCATCAATATTACAACATTTCAGCAGCATTTTGACAGCATTTCAGCAACATTTTGTCATGAAAACATCCTCAATTCAGCATAAGCAGCGGCGGCAAGCAGAGCAGCGCAACGGAGCAGTGGCAGCAGGGGAAGGGGGAGCTCACTGGGGGCGGCGAGCGATGGAGCTGGAGGGCCGGCGACGAGGGGAGTGGGGGAAGGCGTCGTGGCAGGGCTCGGCGACGGCGACGTCAGGGCAGGGGCACGGCGAGGGCATCGGGGCAGGGCACGGCGAGGGCGTCGGGGCAGGGCGCGGCAAGGGCGTCGGGGCAGGGCGCGGCAAGGGGAGTTGGGGACGGCGTCAGTGCGGAGCTCGACGGGGGCGGCAATGGCAAGGAGGCCCGGTGACGAGGCCGAGCGGGCTCGGAGGCGATGGCGAGGTCCTCGGCGTCATCGAGGGGAAACTGCAGAGGGCGCGGCGAGGGCGTCGGCGAGGGGCAGGGCGTCGCGGCAGCCTGGCGGCGTCGTGGTTGTTCGGCGGCGTCGGGGCAGAGATCAAAAGGAAGAAGAAGGTTTGGGGAAAAATTCCTAAGTGCTACTTATATACACAGCCCTTTAGTCCCGGTTGGTGGCTCCAACCGGGACTAAAGGCCCCCCTTTAGTCCCGGTTCGAGCCACCAACCGGGACTAAAGGTGAATTTCACCAGCCCAAATTGCGGGAAGCCTAGGCCTTTAGTCCCGGTTGGTGGCTCGGATTGGGACTAAAGAGGGGCCTTTAGTCCTGGTTGGAGCCACCAACCGGGACTAAAGGGCTGGTCCTGGCACATCAGCGGGGTGGTGGGAGTTTAGTCCCACCTCGCCAAGCGAAGGGCGCTCACACCTGTATATAAGCCCCGCTGCGGCTGCCAGCTCGAGTTCCTCTTTAAAGCAGGCAGTACATGCCTAAATTTCCTCTCTGCCCTGTTGGGCCTACTTTCCCCGCGGGCCTGCATTCTGGCCCATGTATAGTTGAGTTTCTAGTCGTATGCAAGCCATGGTGGCCTATTAGGCGGGCATTTTTTATTTTTTATGTTATTTTTTACATATGTTATGTCAATTTTTTGACCTTCTTCAAATCACACTCTAATTTTTATACATACTCACTTATGTGTAATACACATGACTATCAAAGTAAATCATTAAAATATATGAAATTCTAAAAAATACTTTATGAAAATTTTTGCTATTAAAGTTTTTAACAAAAAATACTTTGATAATTTTAGTTTCATAAATTTTATATAATTTAAGTTAATATTATTTTGATCATAACTAGAGGTTTATAAAAGCTTTTTAGGTGATTCTTTTTGTTATTGAAGAATATTATAGTTTTTTAGTTGATCATAACAAAATATTTTAATTGATTCTTTTTAGTTGATTCTTTGTGCTATTAGAGTTTTATAAAAGCTTTTTAGTTTATTATTTTAATGATTTTTTTGAGCTAAATGACCCTAAAATTAAAAAGCACTACAAATGAAGAATATTATAATACTTTTTGTTAACCTAATAATGTTATATTTTCTTTGCTGCTAAGTAATTAGTTTAACCTAATACTTTTTGTTAACCTAATTTATTTTGATGCATAGACACATAGTGATTCAAAAAAGCCGACACCATTGTTCTATGTCAAGGAGATAGACCCTTACTACGAATCTTAAGATGATTCGATTGGTAGTAAGAGTCCATATCCTTAACAAAGGATGCAATGGTGTCAGAAGCTTATCCCTTCTGGACGATCCGGATATTTAAGGTGGTCCACTAGCTTGTCACCTGGCGAGGTGGGACTAAATATGGGTGTGAAAATCTGCGATAGGCCTTTAGTCCCGGTTGGTGCCACCAACCGGGACTAAAGTTAGGTTTTAGTTTAGTATTTTTCTACTTTTCATGCATTTAATGACTTTTTTGAGCTAAATGACCCTGAAATTTAAAAGCACTACAAATGAACTCTGAAAAGGTTGAAACTTGGCATGGTATCATAATTTCAGCCACATAGCATGTGCGAAAAAGTTCAGAGGGTTACGGAAACTGCATGCACTTCCTGTACAAACTGGACAATCTCTTTCGAAGTATCAGGGTTTGGAACGAAAACTCATCTATTACAAAGGGATTTCATTTTTTTAACATATTTTAACTCCAAACTTTTTGTGCGTTCAATATGCACCATTCAAAGCCACATCATCAATTTCCAACCCTTTTCTGACTTCATTTGCTATTTTTCATGCATTTAATAATTTTTTTAGCTAAATGACCTTGAAATTGAAAAGCACTACAAATGAACTCTGAAAAGGTTGAAACTTGGCATGGTATCATAATTTCACCCACATAGCATGCGCTAAAAAGTTGAGATGGTTACGGCAAAAACTGGATGTACTTCGTGTACAAACTGGAAAATCTCTTTTGAAGTATCAGGATTTCGGACGAAAACTCATCTATTACAAAAGGGATTTCATTTTTTTAACTTATTTTAAGTCCAGACTTTTTGTGCATTCAATATGCACAATTCAAAGCCACATCATCAATTTTTAACCCTTTTCTGACTTCATTTGCTATTTTTCATGCATTTAATGATTTATTTTGAGCTAAATGACCCTGAAATTGAAAAGCACTACAAATGAACTCTGAAAAGGTTGAAACTTGGCATGGTAACATAATTTCACCCACATAGCATGTGATAAAAAGTTGAGAGGGTTATGGCAAAAACTGGATGCACTTTGTGTACAAACTAGACAATCTCTTTCGAAGTATTAGGGTTTCGGACGAAAACTCATCTATTACAAAGGGATTTCATTTTTGACATGTAACTGCAGTGATATTCTAGATCAAAGCCATCAATAGAATAGTTGTGGAGCTTAACTATGGCTTTCAACCCAGAATCAAAGGTGCAAAATATTCGGTTATCTTGTATATGTCGAACATTTACTTGAACAATCGTACCATCTGATATGTTGTCTTCACTAGAGATAAAGTATTCACTTTTTCTTCGCGTGTGTCCCTTGCTTATTGCACCGTAACCATGGATAATCTTCATAGTTTAACAGGATGCTTGGGTCAGCCTTCACTTTGAAGGGAGGAATTTCATGAAACTTTTCATAATCTTCAGACATGTCTGTCTTGTCCTCCACTCCCACGATGTTTCTTTTCCCTGAAAGAAGTATGTGGCGCTTTGGCTCATCGTATGATGTATTCGCTTCCTTATCTTTTCTTTTTCTCGGTTTGGTAGACATGTCCTTCACATAGAAAACCTGTGCCACATCATTGGCTAGGACGAATGGTTCGTCTGTGTACCCAAGATTGTTGAGATCCACTGTTGTCATTCCGTACTGCGGGTCTACCTGTACCCCACCTCCTGACAGATTGACCCATTTGCACTGAAACAAAGGGATCTTAAATTCATGTCCATAGTCAAGTTCCTATATCTCCTCTATGTGACCATAATATGCGTCCTTTGCCCTATTGGTGTTTGCTGCATCAAAGCGGACACCACTGTTTTGGTTGTTGCTCTTTTTATCTTGGGCGATCGTGTAAAATGTATTCCCATTTATCTCGTACCCTTGGTAAGTCAATACAGTCGAAGATGGTGTCCTGGCCAACAAGTACAACTCATCTCCAATAGTGTTGTTACGCATGAGATGTGTTTGCAACCAACCGCCGAAAGTCCCAATGTGTTCACGTGTAATCCAGCCGTCAGACTGCTCCGCATGTGTGGAGTGTAGAATATTCTTGTATTCATTGATATACGGGGCCACCAAGGTAGAGTTCTGTAGAACTGTGTAGCGTGCTTGCGCCCAAGAATTCCCGTCCCTACGTATTATTGAATCCGCTCCTAGCGTGCCTTTTCCACTCAGTCTCCCCTCATACCATGATTGAGGGACACCAATCGGCTTAAGGTTAGGAATAAAGTGAACACAAAACCCAATGCCCTCCTTTGTTTGATGGCCCGTGGAGATGCTTCCTTCTGGCCTAGCACGGTTACAAACATATTTCTTTAAGACTCCCATGAACCTCTCAAAGGGGAACATACTGTGTAGAAATACAAGACCCAGAATGGCAATCTCGTCGGCTAGGTGAATTAGGACGTGCGTCATAATATTAAAGAAGGATGGTGGGAACACCAACTCAAAACTGACAAGACATTGGACCAAATCATTCTGTAACCTTGGTAGGATTTCTGGATCGATTACCTTCTGAGAAATTGCATTGAGGAATGCACATAGCATCACAATGGCTAACCGAACATTTTCTGGTAGAAGCCCCCTCAATGCAACCGGAAGCAGTTGCGTCATAATCACGTGGCAGTCATGAGATCGACTTTAGGTTCTGGAATTTTTTTTCTCTGTCATATTTATTATTCCCTTTATATTCGACGAGATGCCAGACGGGACCTTGATACTGAACAGGCATTCAAAGAAGCTTTCCTTCTCTGCTTTGATAAGAGCATAGCTAGCAGGACCTTGATACTGCTTTGGATGCATGCCGTCTTTTTCGTTCACATGTTGCTGGTCCTCCCGTCCCTCTGGTGTATCTTTTGTCTTCCCATACACGCCCAAGAAGCTTAGCAGGTTCACGCAAACATTCTTCGTCATGTGCATCAAGTCGATTGCAGAGCGGACCTCTAGGTCTTTCCAATAGGGTAGGTCCCAAAATATAGACTTCTTCTTCCACATGGGCACGTGCCCTCAGCGTCATTCAGAACAGATTGTCCGCCAGGACCCTTTCCAAAGATTACTTGTAAATCCTTGACCATATCAAGTATCTCATCACCAGTTCGAAGGACGGGCTTCTTTTGGTGATCTGCCTCACCTTTGAAATGCTTGCCTTTCTTTCTTAAGGCATGCTTGGTCGGAAGAAATCGACAATGTCCTAGGTACACATTCTTCTTGCATTTGTCCAAATATATACTGCAGTCTCATGTAAACAGTGCGTGCATGCGTGGTATCCCTTGTTTGTCTGTCCTGAAAGGTTACTAAGAGCAAGCCAATCATTGATGGTTACAAACAGCAACGCTCGTAGGTCAAATTCCCGCTGTTTGTGCTCATCCCACGCACGAATACCTTTGATATCCCACTGCTGTAAAAGTTCTTCAACTAATGGCCTTAGGTACACATCAATGTCGTTTCCGGGTTGCTTAGGGCCTTGGATGAGCACTGGCAACATAATGAACTTCCGCTTCATGCACAACCAAGGAGGAAGGTTATAGATACATAGAGTCACGGGCCAGGTGCTATGATTGCTGCTCTGCTCCCCAAAAGGATTAATCTCATCTGCACTTAAACCAAACCATACGTTCCTTGCGTCATTGATACCTCTCCGTCGTATCTACAATTTTTGATTGTTTCATGCCAATATTATACAACTTTCACATATTTTTGGCAACTTTTTATATGATTTATTGGACTAACCTATTGATCCAGTGCCCAGTGCCAGTTCCTATTTGTTGCATGTTTTTTGTTTCACAGAAAATCCATATCAAACGAAGTCCAAATGCAATAAAATTTTACGGAGAATTATTTTGGAATATTTGTGATTTTTGGGAGTTGGAATCATCAGAAGAGGGGGCCCAATGTGACCACAACCCACCAGGGCGCGCCTGGGGGCCCAGGCGCGCCCAGGTGTCTTATGCTCACCTCGTACGTCGGTTGGATCCCTATTTCGGGAGCAAGGACGCTTATATCCGGAAAAAAATCGTGTTAAAATTTCAGCGCAATCGGAGTTACGGATCTCCGGGAATATAAGAAATGGTTTTCGGCCAGATCTGGGGAATGAGAAACAGAAGAGAACAGAGAGGGAGATCCAATCTCGGAGGTGCTCCTGCCCCTCCGCCACCATGGAGGCCATGGACCAGATGGGAACTCTCCTCCCATCTAGGGGAGAGGCCAAGGAAGAAGAAGGAGGGGGCTCTCTCCCCCTCTCTCCCGGTGGCGCCGGAGTGCCGCCCGGGCAAGGATCGTGATGGCGATCTACATCAACAATCTTGCTACCGTCAACACCAACTTTCTCCCCCTCTATGCAGCGGTGTAGCACCCTTCTTCCCGCTGTAATCTCTACTTAAACATGGTGCTCAACTCCATATATTATTTTCCAATGATCTATGGTTATCCTATGATGTTTGAGTATATTCGTTTTGTCCTGTGGGTTAATCGTGATCTTGGTTGGTATGATTGTATATTTTATTTATGGTGCTATCCTACGGTTCCCTCCGTCTCGCACAAACATGAGGGATCCCCGCTATAGGGTGTTGCAATATGTTCATGGTTTGCTTATTGTTGGTGTTGCGGGGGTGCAGCAGCCTAAATGCGGATAAGTGGGTTATGGCGTATGGGAGTAAAGAGGACTTGATACTTAATGCTATGGTTGGGTTTCATGACCTTAATGATCTTTAGTAGTTGCGGATGCTTGCTAGAGTGCCAATCATAAGTGCATATGATCCAAGTAGAGAAAGTATGTTAGCTCATGCCTCTCCCTCATATAAAATTACAAGAATGATTACCGGTACTTGTTATCGATTGCCTAGGGACAAATGACTTTCTTGTTGACAAAAGGTATCTACTTTTATTTCCTTGCAATTTATTCATAGTTTTATTATCGCAAAGTACTCGTAGTTTTATTCTTGCAAAATAGTTTCATACTTGTTTTAGGTAAAGCAAACGTCAAGTGTGCGCAGAGTTGTATCGGTGGTCAATAGAACTTCAGGGAATATTTGTTCTACCTTTAGCTCCTCGTTGGGTTCGACACTCTTATTTATCGAAAGAGGCTACAAACGATCCCCTATACTTTTGGGTTATCAAGACCTTTTTCTGGCGCCGTTGCCGGGGAGCAATAGCGTGGGGTGAATATTCTCGTGTGTGCTTGTTTGCTTTATCACTAAGTAGTTTTTATTTCCTGTTCTAAGTTGTTCTCTATCTTTAGTTATGGATATGGAACACGAAACACCAAAAAAATTAGTTGTGCTTGCTACTCATCGAGATGGGGAACCTCCTAAAACGCTCGATGCTCGTTATGTGAAAGATATTATGCACCACTTTGATAATCCTGAGAAAACCCCGTTCAACTTGATAATGGGACACACGTTGGATCAATGTGAATACTTTAGGGATTATCGCTTGACACAAAAAGGGAAACTCTTATGGTATCAAATTCATATGTTGAAATGGTATGCTTGGAATCTATGCTCTAGATATGATTATACTTGTTGCTCTAGGATGAATGCTCCACACCTTCCCTTTTCATGCAAATTTAATGATAATGAAACCTTTGCTTCTTATGCCAATGGTAGATATGATTATTATGATGTGGAACGAATAGAAGAATTTGTTGCTTTTAAGGGTGCTTATGAAATTGAATCTTTGTTTTTAAAGTATGAAGCTTTTGATGATGATGTTTATAGACCTGAAAATTTTACCATCCTTAAATATTGCTATGATAATTATAAATACAATTCCGATATTGATATATTTATTGAGAAAGTCTCCGCTGTCCAAGAAGAGACTAATATTTTGCAGGAGTCTATGGAAGAAGAAATTGATGAAACTGTGAGCTCATTGGATGAAAAAGATGATGAGGAGAGCGAAGAACAAAAGGAGGAAGAGCGGACTAGCTACCCGTGCCCACCTTCTAATGAGAGTAACCCTCCAACTCATACATTGTTTAATGTCCCTTCGTTCTTACCGAAGGATGAATACTATGATAATTGCTATGATCCCGTTGATTCTTTTGAAATATCCCTTTTTGATGATGCTTGCTATGCTTGTGGCCAAGATGCCAATATGAATTATGCTTATGGAGATGAACTTGCTATAGTTCCTTATGTTAAGAATGAAATTGTTGCTATTGCACCCACACATGATAGTCCTATTATCTTTTTGAATTCTCCAAACTACACTATATCGGAGAAGTTTGTTCTTATTAAGGATTATATTGATGGGTTGCCTTTTACAGTTGCACATGATGATTTTGATGAATATAATATGCATGTGCTTTCTGCTCCTACTTGCAATTATTATGAGAGAGGAACTATATCTCCACCTATCTATGTTTCCAACACGATAAAATTGCAAGAAACTGTTTATGCTATGTATTGGCCTTTACTTGATGTGCATGAATTGTTCTTGTATGACATGCCGATGCATAGGAAGAGAGTTAGACTTCGTCATTGCATGATATATGTTCCTTTGTGCTCACTACTAAATGCCAAATCATTGCTAATTAAAATTGGCTTTGATATACCTTGGGATCCGGGTGGATCCATTACTTGAGCACTTTATGCCTAGCTTAATGGCTTTAAAGAAAGCGCTGCTAGGGAGACAACCCGAAAGTTTTAGAGAGTCATTTATTTCTATTGATTGCTTTTATAAATTTTAAAAACAAAAAAAATATGGAGGGGAACTTAAAACTTCACAAAAAGAGAAGCGATTGAAAGGTGATGCATTGGAGAAGTGAGGGTCGACCTTGAACACTTGTGTTCATGCTCATGGAAACAATGTAGAATTTTTCATGAAAGTTCTCGCAAAAATAATTATCCCCTTGTACAAACCCATTGTATTATAAAAATAATGTGCCAAGATTTGCCTTTAGGATGATTAGATTGCTTGTTGGTATGTGCGGTGCAGAAATAGAAACTTTGGCTGTAGTGCGTGATTTTACATTTTTTACTGGAATGTCAAAAGCTTCTGAAACTTTTTGCAACGTCTTGATATACAAATTTTTTATTTCTTCCTAATTTTTCAGAATTTTTGGAGTAACAAAAGTATGGTAGGTGTTCAGATTGCTACAGACTATCCTGTTTAAGACAGATTCTGTTTTTGATGCATTATTTTGCTTGTTTTGATGAAACTATCAATTCTATCGGTGGTATAAGCCATGGAAAAGTTATAATACAGTAGGTAAAATGCAAAAATAAAATATGAATTGGTTTGCAACAGTACTTAGAGTAGTGATTTTCATTATTATACTAACGGATCTTACTGAGGTTTCTGTTGAGTTTTGTGTGGATGAAGTGATCAAAGATCGAGGAGGTCCCGATATGAGAAGAAGGAGGAGAGGCAAGAGCTCAAGCTTGGGGATGACCAAGGCACCCCAAGTAAATATTTAAGGAGACTCAAGCGTCTAAGCTTGGGGATGCCCCGGAAGGCATCCCTTCTTTCTTCAACAAGTATCGGTATGTTTTCGTCTTCGTTTCGTTCATGTGATATGTGTGAATCTTGGAGCGTCTTTTGTGTTTAGTTTCATTTTTCTTTTATGCACCATGCTGGTATGAGATAGTGCTGGTATGAGATAGTCCATGGTTGATTTATAGAATGCTCATTGCACTTCACTTATATCTTTTGAGTGTGGCTTTATAGAATGCTTCGTGTGCTTCACTTATATCATTTGAAGTTTGGATTGCTTGTTTCTCTTCACATAGAAAACCGTTATTTGTAGAATGCTCTTTTGCTTCACTTATATTTATTAGAGCATGACCTTTTGTAGAAAGAATTAAACTCTCATGCTTCACTTATATCTATTTAGAGAGTCAACCGGAATTGGTCAATTGCATGGTTACTTGGTTAGTCATAAAATCCTACATAAAACCTATGGATCACTGAATATGATATGTTTGATTCCTTGCAATAGTTTTGCTATATAGAGATGGAATATGTGGGAGGTACTAGTGGACGGTTATGTTTAGTAAGAATATTGATGTTAAGGTTTGTGATTCCCGAAGCATGCATGTATAGTCTCCCGTTATGCCAGGAAGTTGGAGCACAATTTATCCTTGATTGTCTATCTTTGTGTGAAGGTCGGGGGCGCATGATGGTTAACTCCTACCAACCTCCCCCCTAGGGGCATGCGTAGTAGTACTTTGCTTCGAGGGCTAATAAACTTTTGCAATAAGTATATGAGTTCTTTATGACTAATGTGAGTCCATGGATTATACACACTCTTACCTTTCCGCAATTTGCTAGCCTCTACGGTACCGTGCATTGCCCTTTCTCACCTCAAGAGTCGGTGCAAACTTCGCAGGTGCATCCAAACCCCGTGATATGATACACTCTATCACACATAAGCCTTATTATATCTTCCTCAAAACAGCCACCATACCTACCTATTATGGCCTTTCCATAGCCATTCCGAGATATATTGCCATGCAACTTCCACCGCTTCCGTTTTGATGACATGAGTATTCATTGTCATATTGCTTTGCATGATCATATAGCTGACATAGTAGTTGTGGCTCAGCCACCGTTCATCATTTTTATACATGTTACGCTAGATCATTGCACATCCTCGTACACTGCCAGAGGCATTCATATAGTCATATTTTGTCATAGGTATCGAGTAGTAATTTTTATTTCTTTTGAGGTATAAGTAAATAGAAGTGTGATGATCATCATTATTCATTTTTAGAGCATTGCCCCAGTGAGGAAAGGATGATGGAGACTATGATTGCCCCACAAGTCGGGATGAGACTCTGGACAATGAGAGAAAAGAAAAGAAAGAAAGAAAAAAAGAAAAAAAAAGCAAAAAAGAAAAAAAAGAGAGAGAGAAGGGGCATGCTAGTTCCACACTTGTGCTTCAAAGTAGCACCATGTTTTTCATATGGAGAGTCTCCTATGTTGTCACTTTCATATACTAGTGGGAATTTTATTATAGGATTAGATGCACACCCACTTAGTTTTCATGTTGAGCTTTCATACACTTATAGTGTTGGGGAACGTGCAATTTCAAAAAAAATCCTACGTTCACGCAAGATCTATATAGGAGATGCATAGCAACGAGAGGAGAGAGTATGTCCACGTACCCTCATAGACTAAAAGCGGAACCGTTAGCTTAACGCGGTTGATGTAGTCGAACGTCTTTGCGATCCAACCGATCTAGCACCGAACGTACGGCACCTCCGAGTTCAGCACACATTCAGCTCGATGACGTCCCTCGAGCTCTTGATCCAGTTGAGGACGAGGGAGAGTTCCGTTAGCACGACGGCGTGGCGACGGTGATGATGAAGTTACCGGCGCAGGGCTTCGTCTAAGCACTATGACGATATGACCGAGGTGTGTAACTGTGGAGGGGGGCACCGCACATGGCTAAGACAAATCTTGGTGTTCCTTTGGGGTGCCCCCCTCCCCCGTATATAAAGGAGGGAGGGAGAGAGGCCGGCCCTCCTAGGGGCGCGCCAAGTGTATGGAGTCCTACTAGGACTTCCAAGTCCTAGTAGGAATCCCTTTCCCTTTTCGGAGTAGAAGAGAAGGAAAGAGGGAAAGAGAGAGGGAGTAGGAAAGGGAAAGGGGGGCGCCGCCCCCTTCCCCTAGTCCAATTCGGACCCATGGGGGGGCGCGCGCCACCTCCCCTTTGGCCTGCCTCCTCTTTTCCCGTATGGCCCAATAAGGCCCATTACTTCTCCCGGTGAATTCCCGTAACTCCTCGGTACTCCGAAAAATACCCGAATCACTCGGAACCTTTCCGATGTCCGAATATAGCCTTCCAATATATGAATATTTACCTCTCGACCATTTCGAGACTCCTCGTCATGTCCGTGATCTCATCCGGGACTCCAAACAAACATCGGTCATCAAATCACATAACTCATAATACAAATCGTCATCGAACATTAAGCGTGCGGACCCTACGGGTTCGAGAACTATGTAGACATGACCGAGACACATCTCCGGTCAATAACCAATAGTGGAACCTGGATGCTCATATTGGCTCCTACATATTCTACGAAGATCTTTATCGGTTAAACCGCATAACAACATACGTTATTCCCTTTGTCATCGGTATGTTACTTGCCTGAGATTCGATCGTCGGTATCATCATACCTAGTTCAATCTCATTACCGGCAAGTCTCTTTACTCATTCCGTAATGCATCATCCCGCAACTAACTCATTAGTCACATTGCTTGCAAGGCTTCATATGATGTGCATTACCGAGAGGGCCCAAAGATACCTCTCCGATACTCGGAGTGACAAATCCTAATCTCGATTTATGCCAACCCAACAAACACCTTCAGAGACACCTGTAGAGCATCTTTATAATCACCCGGTTACGTTGTGATGTTTGATAGCACACAAAGTGTTCCTCCGGTATTCGGGAGTTGCATAATCTCATAGTCAGAGGAATATGTATAAGTCATGAAGAAAGCAATAGCAATAAAACTTAACGATCATTATGCTAAGCTAACGGATGGGTCTTGTCCATCACATCATTCTCTAATGATGTGATCCTGTTCATCAAATGACAACACATGTCTATGGTCAGGAAACATAACCATCTTTGATAAACAAGCTAGTCAAGTAGAGGCATACTAGGGACGCTCTGTTTGTCTATGTATTCACACATGTACTAAGTTTCCGGTTAATACAATTCTAGCATGAATAATAAACATTTATCATGATATAAGGAAATATAAATAACAACTTTATTATTGCCTCTAGGGCATATTTCCTTCATATAGCTCTTAGTGCATTCGTTGCGGGGCAATCCCTACTCCTCACGTTGATATCAATTGATGGGCATCTCCATAGCCCGTTGGTTAGCCGCGTCGATGTGAGACTTTCTTACTTTTTTTGTCTTCTCTATATTTAACCCTATCATCATACTCTATTCCACCTATAGTGCTATATCCATGGCTCGCGCTCATGTATTGCATGAGGGTTGAAAAAGTTGAAGCTCATTAAAAAGTATGAACCAATTGCTTGGCTGACACCGGGGTAGTACATGATTTATTCTTTGTGTTAAGAAGACAGAGCATGACAAGACTATATGATTTTGTAGGGATAGCTTTCTTTAGCGTTGATATTTTGAAAGACATGATTGTTTGTTGGGATGCCTGAGTATTGATGTCTTTATGTCAAATTATATAGACTATTGCTTTGAATCACTTATGTCTTAATATTCATGCCATGACTAGACATATGATCAAGTTTATGTTAGGTAGCATTCCACATCAAAAATTATCTTTTTTATCATTTACCTCCTAGAGGACGAGCAGGAATTAAGCTTGGGGATGCTGATACATCTCCGTCGTATCTATAATTTTTCATTGTTTCATGCCAATATTATACAACTTTCACATATTTTTGGCAACTTTTTATATGATTTATTGGATTAACCTATTGATCCAGTGCCCAGTGCCAGTTCCTGTTTGTTGCATGTTTTTTGTTTCGCAGAAAATCCATATCAAACGAAGTCCAAATGCAATAAAATTTCATGGAGAATTATTTTGGAATATTTGTGATTTTTGGGAGTTGGAATCATCACAAGAGGGGGCCCACAGTGACCACAACCCACCGGGGCGGGCCTGGGGGCCCAGGCGCACCCAGGTGTCTTATGCCCACCTCGTACGTCGGCTGGAGCTCTACTTCGGGCGCAAGGAAGCTTATATCCGGAAAAAAATCGTGTTAAAATTTCAGCGCAATCGGAGTTACGGATCTCCGGGAATATAAGAAACGGTTTTCGGCCAGATCTGGGGAACGTGAAACAGAAGAGAACAGAGAGGGAGATCCAATCTCGGAGGGGCTCCTGCCCCTGCGCAGCCATGGAGGCCATGGACCAGAGGGGGAACTCTCCTCCCATCTAGGGGGGAGGCCAAGGAAGAATAAGAAGGAGGGGGCTCTCTCCCCCTCTCTCCCGGTGGCGGCGGAGTGCCGCTGGGGCAAGGATCGTGACGGCGATCTACATCAACAATCTTTCTACGGTCAACACCAACTTTCTCCCCCTCTATGCAGCAGTGTAGCACCCCTTCTCCCCGCTGTAATCTCTACTTAAACATAGTGCTCAACTCCATATATTATTTTCCAATGATCTATGGTTATCCTATGATGTTTGAGTAGATCCGTTTTGTCCTGTGGGTTAATCGTGATCTTGGTTGGTATGATTGTATATTTTATTTATGGTGTTGTCCTACGGTTCCCTCCGTCTCGCGCAAACGTGAGGGATCCCCGCTGTAGGGTGTTGCAATATGTTCATGGTTTGCTTAATGTCGGTGTTGCGGGGGTGACAGCAGCCTAAACGCGGATAAGTGGGTTATGGCGTATGGGAGTAAAGAGGACTTGATACTTAATGCTATGGTTGGGTTTCATGACCTTAATGATTTTTAGTAGTTGCGGATGCTTGCTAGAGTTCCAATCATAAGTGCATACGATCCAAGTCGAGAAAGTATGTTAGCTCATGCCTCTCCCTCATATAAAATTACAAGAATGATTACCGGTACTTGTTATCGATTGCCTAGGGACAAATGTCTTTCTTGTTGACAAAAGGTATCTACTTTTATTACCTTGCAATTTATTCGTAGTTTTATTCTCGCAAAGTGCTCGTAGTTTTATTCTTGCAAAATAGTTTCATACTTGTTTTAGGTAAAGCAAACGTCAAGTGTGCGTAGAGTTGTATCGGTGGTCGATAGAACTTGAGGGAATATTTGTTCTACCTTTAGCTCCTCATTGGGTTCGACACTCTTATTTATAGAAAGAGGCTACAAACGATCCCCTATAATTGTGGGTTATCAGTCATCTGCAAACTCCTGCCACTTTCTCTCGATTTTTCTCCACTGCAACCCATCAGCGGGTACTCTCAACTTCCCGTCTTTCTTACGGTCTTCTTTGTGCCATCACAACAACTTGGCATGCTTTTTGTTTCTGAACAAACGTTTCAACCGTAGTATTATAGGAGCATACCACATCACCTTGGCAGGAACCCTCTTCCTGGGGCGCTCGCCCTCAACATCACCAGGGTCATCTCGTATGATCTTATACCGCAATGCACCGCATACCGGGCATGCGTTCAAATTCTCATACTCACCGCGGTAGATGATGCAATCATTAGGGCATGCATGTATCTTCTGCACCTCCAATCCTAGAGGGCATAGAACCTTCTTTACTTTGTACGTACTGTCAGGCAATTCGTTATCCTTTAGAAGCTTCTTCTTCATTATTTTCGGTAGCGAACCAAATCCCTTGTCAGATACACCATTGTCTGCCTTCCATAGCAGCAATTCCAGTGTGGTACCGAGCTTTGTGTTGTCATCTTTGCAATTTGGGTACAACCCTTTTTTGTGATCCTCTAACATGCGGTCGAACTTCAACTTCTCCCTTTCACTTTCGCATTCTCTCTGTGCATCAACAATGACCCGGCGAAGATCATCATCGGGCAGATCTGGTGCCTCTTGATCTTCAGTGTCCCCCATTGCAGTATCACCGTATTCAGGGAACATAGGATAGTTGTCATCATCCTCTTCTTCTTCTTCATTGTCTTCCATCATAACCCCTCTTTCTCCGTGCTTGGTCCAAACATTATAGTGTGGCATGAAACCCTTCTCAAGCAGGTGCAAGTGAAGGGTTTTTGAGAAAGAGTAATTCTTCGTATTCCCACAGACAGTACATGGACAATACGTAAAACCATTATGCTTGTTTGCCTCACCCACTTCGAGAAAATTATGCAGGCCCTCAATGTAGTCGGAGGTGCGTCGGTCACCGTATATCCATTGCCGATTCATCTGCGTGCATTATATAATTAAGTATATCAAAAACCATTACAGAACATCATGAATAGAGAAGTGACCAAATTAATGCAAGTTCATCATCACATTAAAACCAAAGTACAGTAGTGATAAAATGTTATTACTGAAAAAATAAATACATAAAGTTCATACATAGTTCTCATAGAACAACATACAACTCTCTAGAGCATCTAATTAAAACTAACATACAACTATGTAAAACATTTAAATGCAACAACAAATGTGATCATAATCGCAACTAAGGTAATAATTGATCCAACAACATAATGATACCAAACCTCATTATCAATGGCATATTTTCTAATCTTTCTAATCTTCAAGCGTATTGCATCCATCTGGATCTTGTGATCATCGACGACATCGGCAACATGCAACTCCAATTTCATCTTCTCCTCTTCAATTCTTTTCAATTTTTCTTTCAAATAATTGTTGTCCTTTTCAACTAAATTTAACCTCTCGACAAGAGGGTCGGTTGGAATTTCCGGTTCACATACCTCCTAGATAAAAACATTTATGTCACGTTGGTCGGCATAATTGGCATAAATACTAAATGAAACAAATAGTTATAAAAGATAATATACCACATCTGAATCATAGACCAGACGAGAGCCGACGGGGGCGGATACCAAAACCATGGCACTATATAATAACAAACAATAATAAAAGTAGGAAAACTATACAAGTAGCTATCTAAATCATACAAGTAAGAATTTTTTGTTTTAAAAAGAAGATAAGAACAAGAGGCTCACCACAGTGGTGCTGGCGACGAGATCGGCGCGGGCGATCGACGGTGGTGAGGACGGGGACAGCACGGCACCCTACACATGTGAAGACTCTAAGATGTTAATTTGAGCTCAAATTGTGCATCTAAATCAAAAGAACTCCCATATACACTCCTCCACTAAAACCCACAAACCACTCTACTTCTAGAGCATTTGAAATGAGCTAAACTAGCAGTGAGAGATGAAAGGATGAAGTTGCTAAACTTTTAGAACACTTGTGTAGTTGGTGCACCTCCAAACCTAGACAAATCTTGGGGAAAATGTAGCTTGGAGGTCGAGCTTGGAGAGGAGAAAGCTTAATTGTGGCTCGGGCATTTCATCGAACACCTCATGTGCATAGGAGGTGAGAACAAAGCAGCACACACCTTCCACATGCCGGCCGGCCAAAAAACAGAGGAGTGAGCGGGCAGGGGCGAGCATATATATAGGCATCTCTTTCGTCCCGGTTGGTGTCTAGATCCGGGACTGAAGACTGACCACTAGTCCCGGTTCTAGGCACCAACCGGGACTAAAGGGGTTGCGCCAGGAGCGAGGCCCTTTAGTCCCGGTTCGTGTCTGGAACCGGGACTAAAGGGGTCAGACGAACCGGGACTGGTGCCTGCCGAGGCCCGGCCGGCGTCCTGGCCGCTCGAACGGGGACTGATGCACGCATTAGTCCCGGTTCATAACACGACCGGGACTGTTGCTCCGAACCGTCAAAAATCAAAGCCCTGTTTTCTACTAGTGACACTACTTATAGCTTCTCAATACGAGTTTCTCCAAGAAATTGAACCAACAGTCTCATTGTTCCCAATTACTTTAAGTTGTGCATCCAAGTTTTTCCCCATGTTTCATAACCATCTACATGGTTCAAAAAAGTTATTTAAACATCCCCATAATTTCTGTGTAAATAGCATGGTAATTTATGCGTCATGGATCTAATAACTTACGTACAAACGTCATGATAACTTGGACCCAAGAAAAAAGTTTGTTGAAACATACCCGATAACTTCGTTGTAAATTGCATGATAACTTGCGTGCCACTGATCTGATAAATTACACACAAACACCATGATAACTTTGACCCCAGAGATTAATTTTTTGTTAACAGATAGGTATACGTAAAAAACGAACGTTTCATTTTGTTAGTCATATGTACATGATTTATCACACGAGATTTTTTTCATTAAAACATATCATCAGTAATTCATGTTTAAATAGCTCGGTAATTTATGCATCTCATGCTTGTTAACTGACGTACGAAAATCATCGCAACTTTGATTCGAAGAACTTATGTGTAAATATTGTGTTAACTTACACATCGCAGATCCAAGCAAACACTATTGTAAATTTGATCCAATGATTTTAAAAAAAACATACCCTTAATAAATTCTATGTAAATAACATGATAATATAAGCGCCCCATACCTGATAACTTTATCAGGAAGTTGACCAGATAACTATGTAAGACCGAAACAATGATCTCCAAGAGAGAGATACTTAGACCATTATTTTCTCTAGAGTCTACATAGCAGAAAGGGAAACTCCCAAGATGCAATATCTTCACCCAATCGGATCTGGAGCCCATGAATTGCAACCTAGCACGTTATTTGTCGCCGTGGATAAGGTCGGCGGCGCGGCAGGCTATCAGAAAGGGGGCAGTGGGGCAATCTTGGAGCAGGCAGCAGCAGCAGAGAAGATAGAAGCTGCAGAAGAAGCGTTCGTTCAGAGTTTCAGATGTATTCATACGTCCAAAACAAGTCTCAGAGGTGCAAAACTAAATAACGACTATTTATATGCTTTATCGCATGGAATTAAACTTCGGGTTAATGCTGGATATTTTTGACTTGACACCTCAACCAATAATAATCTACGAAGTGAATAGATTGCTTTTTTAGAACGAGCAGCGATTGATATGCCAATTGAGTGAATCGATGATACCCCTGAGAAAACTGAATGGTTTGATGACAGACAAAGCTACCTCATTTTGCAAGAGAACAAACACCAAGAATGCATAATCCTCCACCATATTAAATTCATCATAAATAGTAATTCAAAGTTTGAAAGCAGCACTTCATATGCCGAAAAAGGTTTTTTTAAACGAAAAAGCAGCACTTCATATGCCACCCAACTACCTAAGCGCTTTTGCCACTCAGCATAACGCCACCCCACTACAGTCTACAGTCTACAGTACTTAGCGAAATCACAACAGCACAGCACAGCTGCACAGGGCACCTAACAGTTTTGCTGATGCACTCATGCACAGGCCTGACTTTTTAGAGCACTGATTCCACTGTGTGGTGCTGAGCATAGGTGCGGCTGCTCCATGGCTCAGCACAATATTTTCACTTCTGCTAACGCCTCTTGGCATGGATGATTCCGAAAATCAACCATATAGTGAATTGGAACATTAGACAAGGCCAGTGATGGCGTATGCGGGTTAGCCTAAACAGACAGGAAAAGATATGCATCCCACAAAACATCATATACTAGTATAAAGAAAACACCGCCATAAAACTAATTGGTTGTTGACATAAAACAATGGAAACTTTATTGAGAAACTGACATGAGTTGAGCGCATAAAAGACATTCACCACACTACCAATTTATCACTGTCAAAGAAGTTCCAAATTCCTTCTATAAGTTGCAACTAAGAATTGAATTCAGGCTAATCAGAGTGACTTTCAACTTGCTCCTACAGCTGTACAGTCACACAACAGGCCTGGTGCTGTCCGCTCAAGACGTGAATACAATCTTGGAGCCGAGCCAGATCATGGCTCACCTTTCTTAAGTTTACAAGTACAAGTTTTGTTTCTTCAACTGAAGCACTAATCCTTAAATGTTTAGCACGAATAGTTAAATAGTACTAGATCATTCCGAACAATGTAATAGAAAACCGCTGTGAGGATAGAAGCACAAAAATGTATTCATAGAATTCTAGGTTGCAGTACCAGTCCATTCTATAGGAAACCTACAACTCCTCAGAATGAGAGAAATATAACCATGTCCGATTCGCACTAGAATGGCGAGAATCTTTGTTTCCATAAGAACTACCTAACCAGATGAAGTTGATTCACGATGAAAAATGAATTATAACAGAATGTTTCATTGAGAAGTTGACTCTTATGCAACTTATGTTAATGAGTAGTGTCCAAGGTGATCTAAGAATCGGATGCAGCTTGCTTGAGTGGACATGTAAAGATTTGGAGGTTTCGGCAACCAAGGCGAAGCATTCATAGCATAACCTTCTAGAGACGGAAAAAAGCTATGATGAACAAGACTTTGCTTGAGCCGGTGTTTAGTCATACGAAGGTATTGGCGACCAAGAGTGAAATTATCAAGCAATGTGCCATCATTGTCAACGTGAATCAGATACCGACCAAGAAGCAGCTGCATGAGCACTTCGCCATCCCCCGAAACAATGTACAAATAATAGTGATCATGGTTTTCAAAGTTGTGCCTGGTTGCTTCAAGCGGCAGTCTGATTCGGTACTTAAAGTTCCAAACCTCGCTTTCGTAGTCCCGCAACACCCATATATCAACAGTTTCTTTTTCTTTGAGAATTGAATGCACATAAATACTTTCCATACCTCCGTAGATGCTGAGTGTGCCATCCATATCAAAGATATATTCTTTGGTGGAAACAACTGGAGCACGCATCCGCCAAAACGACTCAGCTATGGTGTCAAATACTACTATCGGTTTGTTGTCACTCGGACAATAAGCTGAGTACCAATGCAGGCTATCACGCACCCGGACAGGTAAGCCGAAGCACCACGATATATTTTCATCATCCTCCTCAATGTACCTCGGTGGCTGCTCAGAGCCCAATGAAAAGACACAGCAACCAATTTGTTCTTGAGGCGACTCTATATAGGTCGTCTGTTCCAGTAGCAGCAGCCGGTATTCGCCGGTGGTTCGGTGTGGGTACATCCCCATTATTGTCAAACCCAATGGTGGCAGCCTGAGGAAGGCATGCTCACGTGTTGCCGGGTTGCAGACGGAGAGCCGGCGGGTGCGGGAGCCAGGCCTAAAGTCAACCTTGGAGAAGACAAGGAGACCGTCGCAGGAAGCCTCCAGATTTATGGCCTCGTCAAGCCGGGCGACGGTGTGGAGCTCGTTGCTGTCAACTCGATGGTCCAAGGCACAGATGTTATCTTTGTGAACGCCGAAGATTTGGTCCCTGGCGAGGAAGACGGATAGGGCGGGCTGGCCGGCGTGGTGTGCCAGGAGGAAGCCACCGGTGGAAATGGCGCGGCGCCATGCGCAGCAGACGGCTTGGCAGCGCAGGAGGGATTTCTGGGGTAGGCGGATGAGGATCTCCCAGACTAGGATCTCCTCCGGGAGGCCGCGGCCGCGGCGGCGACGGAGCCTTGCCGCCTTGGCCATGGTCGCTGAGATCTGGAGGAACGAAACGAGTTGTGGTTATCTCTCTCGGGAAGACTTGGACTTGGGCCCTGGTTCGTCTGCAACTGGTAAAAAGACTTTGGTTTCCCCTTTGAAATGGTTTTTATTTATCATAAATTCTATCTAAAAGGAAAAGGGATCATTGTCCTAGCTTAATGTACCTGCAAAATAGTAAAGCCAAAATAGCAATAAATAAAAATAATGCTAGATTGTCATACCAAAACAATAAAGATATTAATCTAAAGAAATCATGCTACGACTACAAAATATATGTGCAGTTAACCTAGAATGTAACACGTCATGTCGACTGCAAAGGTGCTATTTTTCTTTTCTTTTCTTTTTTGTTCCGCTTTACTAAAAACAAGTCAGGTACATGTTTCTTCACTTTCGTATTTCTTTTTAATGAAAAGGCGATATTTCCGCCAAGTTCTTTCTTGAAAGAAAAGGGAAAACCCTTTTTCTTAGTGGATTATTGAGAATGGACCCCATATCAGCGATTAAAAAATGTATGCATGTATATTTTTTTTTGCAGAATAAACAAAATGTCACCGCCACATCAACTAAGCTTGATTCTCTGCTAAAAAGAAGTTAAATAGCTTGTTATGCAAAAAAAATTCAAGTCATGCATACATAATTCTTTCGGGGGATGCACATATTAGCAGACATAAAAAAATTCAACATGAAAAATCTAAGCGGTAGAGAAAAAAAATGAAAAATGGATGACGAGAACTCTGCTTGTTTCGTCTCAAAATCTACCCTGGGAGAGAAGAATGAGTGAGGATAGTTAAGCGTGTTTCAACAATATGGTGGTGTTCTTGCTCGGCAATATGTTTATGAGGGCATGATACACGACGTGTAATACCTTCTCTTTGGAAATACCTAGATGGGCGATGATATTATCATCCCCAATCGACCTAAAGCCCTTAATCTTGGTGTTATGCATGCGCTCAACATGTGCTTCTGGAAAGTGTAGAAGGCCTGCTCTACATTAGATTTATGTTGTGGGACATTAATCCATGTAAACCGGCTATAATTACGGGACCAAAAACACCAAAATGAACAAGTTCAAGCGGTGTGTGAGTAATATGAGTGGAATCTCAAGATAGTAATTTATCAACTTTTGCACATTGACATGCATCAGACACACTCAAGTCAAGAAAAGTTCCACAAGAGAATTCATTTGACCTAAGGAATGACTCGACAACCCTTTTGGTATAACATGAGTGGAATCGCGAGAAGGCAATTTATGAACTTTTGCACATTGACATGCATAAGACACACTAGACTCAAGAGAAGGTGCACAAAGGAATTCATTTGACCTAAGTAATGACTCGCCAATGCTTTTGGACACATGACCTTAACCTTCGGCACAACAGATCTGGCGAGAGCATGGCACTGGAGAGAGCTCGATGCCTCGACGCGTTGGACGAGGACTTGAAGCTTGGCACCGGAGAGAGCTTGATTCCTCGACGCGTTGGACGAGGACTTGAAGCTTGGCACCCTTTGATAGAGACTACCATGACATCTATTGTGTGTGACGCATGTCAACGCGCAAAAGTTCAGCAATTACCAAGCGAAATATATTGCTTTTGCCGTAAGCAGTACACCGATTCTTGATTGCCAAGGTAACAATTAATTACAGAATCACACCATAACAATCTCCACCAATCAGATCGTGATCAATACAAAATCACAACAATATCAGTTTGGCTTAACTAAACCGATTTGGTTAGATCATGGTCGCCAAGGTAGGGTTAGGCAAAAGAATTGAACTGCAACACAGTAGGTCGGGGTCTCGGTCTAAGCTTGCCCCCATGCCCACCCCAAAAGAATCCAAGTGTTAGGCTCCCATTTTGTTAGGTCGCTGTGTGCAGTTGAGCGAGGATGGCATCATGCTGTCTTGGCACCTACCAAGAGAGAACACTAGTACTCACTACAGTTCTCTGCCTGTGAAAAGCATCGACGAAGTATAAAGTGGAGAGAGCTTAGGGTTGTTGCTGGCCTGCGAAACGCATCAGCAAATATACAAGGCAGAGAGAGCCTAACTATGTAAGACTGAAACAATGATCTCCATGAGAGAGGCATGATCACATGATTTTCAGTAGTGTTTACATGGCAGCAAGGGTAATTGCATTCTGAAATAGCACCGACACCAGGTAAACTATGTAAGACTGAATCAATGATCTGCAGGATAGATACTACCAAGACCATATGACTTTCATAGCAGCAAGGGGAACTTCCAAGATGCAATATCTTCACACAAGTGGGTTCTTCCGCACGTATTTAGTCTAGGAATTGCGGTCAAGTGTATTGTTTCTAGTGGGCTCCTCCGGTTATTAGAATGGGGGCGGCAGGCCGCCTGGGCCTGGGCGCCCAAAGAACAGGCCACAATAATCTTGGAGCAGGCAGCAGCAGCACACGAGATAGAAGCTGCAGAATAAGCAGAGTTTCAGATATACAAAAGAAGTTTCAGAGCGACGAAATTAAACTGCTAGTATATGCTTTATTGCTTGGAATTGTGGTTTCAATTGGCGCTGAAAAATTTACACTTGATCCCTGAACCACTAATCATCTACCGAGTGAATAGACAGATTTTTTATAAAGGAAAACAATTGACATGCTAACTGGATGAATTGATGACCTCCATCAGTTACCTGAGATAATTCAGCTTACCATGACCCAAAGAATCCACCGAACCCAGCCCCCCTCCAACCAGGGCCATGGCCACCAGGGAATCCAGGACCGCCAGGTGGAACCAGACCCCGCCCTCCAAGGCCCCATCCTGCAGGGCCTCCCCAACCCGGTCCTCGAGGCCCATGCGGATTTATCCTGCCCTGGATTGCTCCTACTAAAAATGAAAACTAAACTGCTGTTGAAGGGTAAACTACAGTTTCACAACTCAATCAGAAAGAACAAAGTTGAGACTTGAAGCAACAGTTTGTGGTGAAGAAAAATTTATAGAGGTAGTTGTTCATGTACTGTTCAATGGCTCACCCACTAGTCTATCTTACTTCCACTTCAACTACTGTTCTCTGCTTACTGTTGCAGTATTACAGGGACATTTTGACCTCTAGAGACTGAGTTCTAAACCACTTTGATTCATAGCAAAAATAGTATGTAAATGTAAACATCTGAATCTAACAATCGCATGTAGCTGATTTTTCTGCAGTAACACCACAATCCAACAAAGAACAAATGGCAAAAGTAAGGTGCAGGACAACCTGCACTGCCAGCGTACAGTTTTGTTCATTTGTCTGCTGTTTGTTACAAACACAAGCTTCTAAAAAGTTGATCATATTTTCCTTACCTGAAGAAATATATTATAGTTGCAAGCAAGAATTAAAAGTAGAAACGTACAATTTCGTTCTCAATCCCATTCAACTTAGAGGTGTTCAAAGAGTAGATTGGAAACAGAACAAGCTTGACATGTGTATATATACTTAAGCTCGATATACTACTCAGGATTTGGCAATGGGATCAGCAAGAAAATAACCGAATAATTCAGATAGCAAGCATAGGTTTCCGTCCATGCAGCAACGTGATCTTGTCGAAGGCGCGCAGATGCCTCCGTGCGAGCCCTGCAGCAAATACACATGCCCTCCACGTCAACACAGTTCCAGGAGACATAAAATTTTAGGGGGGCATTTACGGTTGATTGAAGCAAAAACTTTGTCATGCAAAGCACAGCTGAAGTTATTAAGAGCAACTATGCTACAAACATACCGGGAGAGAATAATTGACGAGGAGAGCTATGCAGTTCCAAGTTCCAACAATATGGTGGTGTTCTTGGTCAGACATACGTAGATGTGCGATGATATTATCCTCCCAAATTGTATTAAAAGGCATTAATCTCGGTGTTATGCACGCGCTCAACTTGCTTCTGGAAAGTGTAAAAGGCTTGCTCTACGTTAGATCCATGTCTTGAAAGATAAATCGATGCAAATCGGCTATAATCACCCAAATATGTTAAACCACCATTAGAATAATTGCGAGACCAAAAACACCAAAGGGAACAAGTTCAAGCGGTGCGTGGGTAACATGAGTGGAATCTCGAGAAGGCGATTTATAAATCTTTGCGTGTTGACATGCAGCACACACACTCGAACTCAAGAGAAGGTGCACACGCAAAATCATTTCAGCTAAGGAATCACTCGATAACACTTTTGGATGCATGATCTGATCTTTGATGCTCTGGCGAGAGCTTGGATGGGAGAGAACTCGACACCTTGGGCAACTTGAAGCTTGACACCCCTCGATAGAGAGTACCACGGCATGTAGTGTGTGTGCCACATGTCATCCAGCAAAAGTTCAACAATCACCAAACACAATGTTTTTGCCGTGAGCTTGCTTGAATTTATACAAGGGCGATACTTGATCGCCAAGGTTACAATTAATTATGGAATCGCACCGTGTCAATCTCTACAGATCAGATCGTGATTGGTACAAATCACAATGATATCTGTTTGTCTTAACTACATCGATTCGGTTAGATTGTGATCGCCAGGGGTTAGGCAAAAGAATGGACCTGTACACAGTAGGCCGGTTTTTCTCAGTCTAAGTTTCTTTGCCAGTCTCAGCAAGGTAGAGAAAGAGCCTGGAAATTGCATTCTGAAATAAAGCTAGCACCAGGCAAATCATGCTAGACTGAATCACTGAAACAATGATCTCCGGCAGGATACTGGCAACAACAGCAAGATCTATAACAGGTCCAACATACATACACATAGCTAGCGCACAGACCTTGTTGTTGCTAGTATGGGACTGTTGCCGGCCTGTGAGACGCATCAGCAAGGTACAACAAGGTCGAAAGAGCCTGATAATTGCTTCCTGAAATAACACACTAGTACCAGGTAGATTATGCAAGACTGAAACAGTCATCTGCAGGACAGATAGATACTAAGACCATATGATTTTCACCCAAGATACAACATGCTCACCCAACTGCGTTCTTCCGCAGATACTTAGTCTAGGAATTTTGGTAAAGTATGTTGCTTCTTGTGGTGGATATGAGCGGCAGCTCCACAAGCTATCATCAGAGAGGGGTAGTGGGCCACCTTGGCCAGGAGTCCGAAGAGAGGGCCGCAGCAATCTTTGAGCAGGCAGCAGCAGCACAGGAGAAGCTGCAAAAACAGCAGAGTTCCTGATGTACTCCGTCTAAAACAGAAGAGTTCCATAGCTACAAATTTAACATGCTAGTATATGCTTCATTGCTTGGAATTGATGTGTCAGTTGGTGGTAAAAATTGACACTTAATCCTGACCACTGAATGTTTTTTTAATGAAGAACAATTTGTATGTAACTGAATGAATTGGCGATCGCCATAAGTTAGCTGAGAATTCCACCGCAAAATTAAAAAAACTGAGAATTCAACTTACCAAGACGCGAGTGCATGTCCATAATTGCTGAGACGCAGCCGCCTCCTCCCCAAGAAAAATCTAGGGTTCCCGTGCCTCCCGTCGGCGCTGCCGTCGGTCCGCCTCATCTCCGGTGGCCTTAGGGCCATAGCGGCGCGGTGGATCTCAGCCCTTGCTGGCGGGAGAGCTCTGTTTTCAGTTGTTCCTTCGCGTTTTGTTAGGGTTTGTGTCCTGCTCAGAAAGACGAGACGAAGGCGGCTCCCTGAAGATGGAATAAGGTTCTCCCCGCCTAGCCCCTGTCCTGATGTTGTGTCTAGCATCATCAGTGGACGTGTGGATGTGTGTCTCAGGCGGATCTGTCCTTGGTGGATTTGCCCGGGTCTGGTCGTAGTTCGTCTATGTTCATGTGTTTTCAGGTTGGATCCTTCTGATCTATGCTACTCTTCATCGGCGGCGGTTGTTGTTCTGTTGAGCTGGTCCTATGGGGTCTTAGCACGACGACTTTCCGACTGTCTACTACAACAAGTTTTGCCCGGCTCCTGCGAGGGAGGGGCAATAACGGCGGCGCGCCTTCCGCTCGCTTTAGTGCTTGTAGTCATCGCGGTGGTCTACGGATCTGGATGTAATTTTTAATATTTCTGGTGTTCATTGTACTGCCATGATTGAAGATGAATAGATCGGAAGTTTTCTCGCAAAGAAAACTTACCAAGACCCGAAGAATCCAATGAACCCAGGCCCCCAAGAACGAGGGTCACCAGGAAACCCAGTCCCACCAGGTGGAACCAGACCCAACCATCCAGGGCCCCATCCTGTAGGGCCTCCCCAATCCAGTCCTGAAGGCCCATGCAGATCCATCATTCCCTGAATTGCTCCTACTAAAATAAAATGACAAAACAAGCTAAACTACAGCTTTACAATTCAATCAGAAAGAACAAACCCAGACTTGATGCAGCAGTTTGTGGTGAAGAATTTATAGAGCTAGGGTGAGAACTGGTACTTGTGCATGTACTTCCATTTCAACCACTGTTCTCTGCTTACTGTTGTAGCATACCTAGAGATTGAGTTCTAAACCACTTTGTTTCATAGAAAAACTAGTATGTAGATATCTGAACCTACCAGACCCATCTAGCTAGCTGATTTTTCTGCAGTAACACTGAAATCCAACAAGGAACAAATTGCAAAACTAAGGTACAGCGCAACCAGTTTTGTTCATCTGTCTTCTGTTTGTTACAAACATAAGCTTCTTAAAGTTGAGCATATTTTCCTTACCTGAACGTATATATCAAAGGTATATCCAAATTGCCATGGAGAAATTGTATCAATATTTCTTTGGTAGTACCTTTCGGAGGCACGGGGAATTTGTATCCAAATCTGATCACTCCTCGTAACTTCATCCTGCGAGGTCATGAAATTGCTCTACTGAACCTGAAGTAAACAGAAGAAGAAGGCTCTTCACGGCAGGAACAAAAGTTATGACATATAAGTTACATGGAAGATTACAAGCTTGTGCATGAACTGAGCACTAAGAGAACTGTAACTCTAGGAACTGCACACTGGATATGAATTGGATGCCTTGAACACACATCTCAGACGGGAAAACACATAGGGGAATACACCAGAGCTTTCAAACTTAAAAGAAAGTACAAGCTTCAGAAAGAACAATAACCTTGATTGGCTTCTTGAATTCTACCCTTTTTGTTTAAAGAAAGTGTTTACTCAATTCTCTCTTGGTTGATTCAGCTTATATGACACTGATATAGTGTACAATGGGATTATGGGAAACAAAATTCAGAGGTAGAATTGCAGCATGACATGACATGAGATAGGGGGGATCAAAGCGTTTCCTCCCGGGCCCTTTAATTACTTAAATTCATTGGGATAGGGGGATCAAAGCGTTTGAACAGACACTTGTGCAGTTGTCCTTGTATCAAGTATCAACTGGCTTATTCACCATATTGTTGGCCTAATAATTCAAATAAACACCTTATATTTGTGATGTTCCCTAAGATTTTGTGGAATCTTTGCAGTGTTCAGTAGATGCTAATTGTGACTTGCCACAAAACTTGCAGGTTCTTCTATGGTCCTGTTTCCTAGAATATAACTGCTTGAAATTCGTATTTCAAGGCTTCTGAAAAGAAGGGAAAGTGAGTCACCTTAAATGTTGGTTTGGTATGCTAGTTTGCCGTAGCTAAATAGTTCTAACTATACATCTGTTTGGTGGACATTACTTCCAGATTCAAAATGGAAGAGTCACTATCTTGTTAATTGAAACCTGAGCTCACCATGGATCTGTCTAGTGTCTACAGATAATGCAGATGAAGAAATGATGCTGAGCGACATTACGAAGACATGAAGCGACATTACTTCCTGCAACATGAAAACTGCACGTAGCATCGACAGATCAGCAGACTTTTTATCCTTGTTGGAGGTTTCATTTGTGAAAGCTCCTTTTCTCTTTTCTTTTCCTGAATGCGTATGTGTTCTGCATTATTTACCAGTAGCCTGCTTGTAACTGGGAGTTTTCCTCCCGATTAATTACTACATTGTATCATCTTGGTGTAACCTAGTGAAGGCCGCGGGGACGCGAGGGGAATCCCAGTACTCTCTGTCTCACATGTCTCGCTGTACTCTTGGGAGTTGGACTGGCTATGAGGATCTGCTAACTGAAGAGAGGCTAGAACTGCAGATTCATCAGAAGGAAAAATGGGAAGTGGTGGACCTCGGTAGATGATTGTGAGGAAACTTGCTGGTGCTCGAGGTTGTCTCATTGGTTTCCTTGCAGGTGATTCTTTCTTCTTGCCTGGCCTTCTTGCCGCGGTTTGGAAGCAGCGTCGCCAGGGTCCGCCTCGGCCATGGCGAGGCAACTACGGTCCACGGGTCATCAGCACGGTGTGTCGAGGTACTCCCTCGCGACGCAGCACGCGCTGGGTCGCACCAAGCTCAGGCCACCCGTACGCCAAGCTCCTTCGACACAGGTCTATCTTTCTCTTTCCTTAATATTCATCTTCTAGACAAATTTTATCCTTTGAATTACTGCAATACATTAAGTTGGCTCGAACAATTCTATTTAAAGATATACTATCCGAGGCGTGAAAAAGAAGATGGCGTAGGTTGATGGTCGAGCTGTTTTATAATCCCTTTTATTGAGATCAGATGAAGTTTAGTCTGGTCTTGCTCTGAATTTCTCTGCATTGTTTGGTATCCAATTTAGCGTTAGGTTTCAGATAGCAGAGTAATTGATGAGCGGCACACATGAGCATGATGAGCGGCACACATGAGCACATACGGTTCTTTGAGCAAACACACACACACACACGCATACACAGACACGGACATACACGTATTTTTGAGGTACTCACACACATGAAGCACGTACTTTGTTGTTCAGTAAAATATGCGTTAGAACTTTTTCTTACCAGATAATTTAGCAGGCATACATGAACAAATGAGAAAGGAGTGATTCTAACATGAGAAGATGAGGGATGACAAATGCCTGCTCATCATGAAGCATATCAGCATGTGGATTAATAATAGAAGGAGAAGGAAACTTGCTTCTCTGCGTTTTTATTATAGTTTAAAAGGGCAAATTGTCGACATTCTAAATGTTAGGAAAGGAACCTACAGAGTCCATGTGTAAGTATGTGATTCAGATTAATGCTCTGAAAGTATTTAACTTGCTTACTAATAATCCACACTCGAATGTATTAATACTCACACAGAAGTAGGCAGGCCATAGCTAGCAGCAAATGTATATGTCAATTTATGATCTTTTTCACATGATAATAACACTATCAGCATGCTAATTATATGCTGTGGAATTTAGACTTATCACCATGTGACTGTGTGACTATTGTCACTTTTTCCCGGTAGGCCATGGTTAAAAGGCAATACAAAATATTCGCTACTTTTACTAATATTTTGGGACCACATCTAAAAGTATCCCTAAACATTATGTTGTTTTACAGTAATGAAAATAACTTCTTAAGGCACTCAGTCACAAGTTACGATTATACACTAGTAGAAAACAGGGCTTTGGTCCAGGCAGGGCCAGCCCATTAATCCCGGTTCACTCACGAACCGGGACCAAAGGGGGCATCGGTCCCAGTTCGTGAGGCCAGGGGGGCGGCCGGGCCTCTTGGGGCATTGGTCCCGGTTCGTCTGGCCCCTTTGGTCCCGGTTCCAGCCACGAACCGGGACCAATGGGCCTTCCTCCTGACCCACAACCATTGGTCCCGGTTCGTGGCTGGAACCGGGACCAAAGGGGGTCAGTCCCGGTTCCAGCCACGAACCGGGACCCCCTTTGGTCCCGGTTCCAGCCACGAACCGGGACCAATGAGATGCCTATATATACCCCCTCGCCCGCGAGCAGAGCAGTGGAGTGCTCTGGTTTTGGGTCGGCCGTGGGAGAGCTTTGTGGTGCTCTAGCTCACCTCGTATGCACATGAGGTGTTTGATGAAATGCCCGAGCCACACTTAAGTTTTCTCCTCTCGAAGCTCCTTGTCCAAGCTCCATTTTCCTCGAGATTTGTCTAGGTTTGGCGGTCCGTCCTGTCCCATCCCCGTCCTCACCGCCGTCGATCGCCCGCGCCGATCTCGTCGCCGGCACCACAGTGGTGAACCTCTTGGTCTTATCTTCTTTGTAAAAGAAAAAAGTTCTTACTTGTATGATTAAGATAGATACTTGTGTAATTTTCTTACTTTTATTATTGTTTGTTATTATATATATTTGAGAGAGGAAGAATGCCGACTGTTGTTATTATATATACATGAGATGAGAGTTCAGGAAGGAAGACTCGACAGACCTAAAGTCAACCCGTTGCATATTGAGTAATAGTGATCTTTTTGTTGAGTTTCCTGGTAGTTGCCTTCAATCAATTTTTGATCAACTATGAACATAGGAAATGTCTGACGACGAAAATGATTTCGGTATGTGCGAATACTGCGAAGACGAGCGCGGCCTGTGCGACAGAAATTTCTTAGTTGGTGGTAGGCGCTTCAGCATCAAGCTGGATGAGACCTTCGAAGTGGATACAGTAAGTCACAACGACAAGTCTTTTTTCGTAATTAAGCATGACTTCTGCTTCTTTTGCTTCAACTTATAATTTTAATTTTTTACTATTCTACTAGCGTATCCCCTGCCATGCAAGAATTTATGTCTTGGATAAGATTGGTTTCAGTCCTATGGAAACTATGGAGGTAAAGATAGTTCACTTGAGGACCGAGCATGGTTATACGTTTGCCGCAAAATTATACAATGCAGACACCTACACCTATTTTGAATGCAAAAATTGGAGATCACTATGCAAGGCTTATGCATTTGAGCCTGATATGCTTATCACCTTTGATATTTGTCCGGAAGATGATATTGAAGGTAATATCGACATCTGGGTCGATGTGCAGACGCCTCCAGTTCTACCATTATGTGAGTTTTTCAACCATATTTATGTCTTGGATATTGTTTATTGAAAAATAGTTGACAACTAATTTCTATTGACAGCTTATTTCCATTCAAGCAAACATGTCCAGCGCTTAGTAGACATGACCTACTACTGTCCCGGGGCTGAACTAAACTGCGAGGAGATAAGTCATTATGTTTCATGGCTTGAGGATCTTGATACTGTCAAGACAATTTATTTTCCTGGACTTGAAAATCTTAGTACTCAAAACGTGCGACCACTAGCGTGCGTATTGAACTACGGTCATATCTATTTAGGAAAGATGGTAAGATTTTTACTATTTGTCCTCAATGCATCTTTTGCATACATTATTTTTTAAGCTAAACTTCATTGCTAAGTATGTTACTACGATGTTCTTCAACAGGGACTCCCAATGATAGTTGTGCCTCATTGGGTCGAGCCTAAAGGTCGCATGGCAATGGTTAGCTTACGGCCAAGACATCCTACATTGCACATGAGTGCATTCAGGATTTCTAAAAGCGAGCAAGCCTTAATAGTCAAAGACTGGAGCAAAATTGTGAAGGATCGCAGAGAAGTACTAGGGGGCAGCAATCAGAAGCGCAGCCCACAATTAGGAGACAGGTTCATCTGCATGCTCCAATATGATGAAGCAGGAGTGCTACACATGTTCTATGCTATTTTACCTGAGAGAGAGCAGCAGGAGTGATTAGCTAGCTAGAATGAGTTTGAAGATGATGATGTGCTACACTATGACTATGATGATTAAATAGCTAGTGTTGGTGGTAATGACTATGATGATTATTATTAGCTAGTGTTGGTGGTGATTAGATAGCTACACTATGACTATGATGATTAAATAGTGTTGGTGGTAATGACTATGATGATTATTGGCTTTGAATGGTGCATTTTGAACACACAAAAAGTCTGGAATTCAAATAAGTTCAAAAAAAATGAAATCCCTTTGTAATAGACGAGTTTCCGTATGAAACCCTGATACTTCGAAAGAGATTGCCCGTTTTGTACACGAAGTGCATTCGGTTTTTGCCGTAACCCTCTCAACTTTTTAGCACAAACTATGTGGGTGAAATGATGATACCATGCCAACTTTCAACCTTTTCAGAGTTCATTTGTAGTGCTTTTCAATTTCAGGGTCATTTAGCGCAAAAAGAATGAACTAATAGCAAAAAGAATGAACTTAAAATAATCAATTAAAATATTCTGTTACGATCAACTAAAACAAAACTATAATATTCTTCAATAGCAAAAAGAATCAACTAAAAAGCTTTTATAAAACTCTAATAGCAAAAGGAATCAACTAAAAAGCTTTTATATACCTCTAGTATTTTTTAAACTAAAATTATATAAAATTTATGCAACTAAAATTATCAAAGTATTTTCTGTTCAAAACATTAATGGCAAAATGAATTTTCATAAAGATTTTTTTTGTTAGAAACTTTAATAGCAAAAAGAATTATCATAAAGAATTTTTTGTTAGAAACTAAAATAACAAAATCTGTTTTTGAATATAATGTTAAAACACAGTAATATTAAATAGCAGGAAAAAGAATCACTCAAAAATCTATTTTTATAGTAAAGTTATTCACAAACTAGTGATTCACACAAATTTCAAAGAATTCAAATTTAAACTATTCAAATTTGAAAACTAATGGCACTAACAGAAAGTTTATAATTTTTGTGACCTAACAGCAAAAAGAGTTAAAGAAAAATAAAGCAAAAAACAAAACAAAATAAATAATGCAAAAAACAAAACAAAAAAACTGAAAAAAAAAATAAAAAAATGCCTCCTATTGGGCCACCACGGCCTGAATACGACTAGCAACCCAACCCGGTAGGTGGGCCAGGATTCAGGCCCGCAGAAGGCCCAGTAGGCCCACAGGCAGAGAGACACAGTTAGGCCAGTAGGCCTGCTATAGAGAGGAGTTCGAAAGGGGAGGCACAGTCGTAGGCCTGTTTGCAAATTTTTAGAATCCTCAAATTCTGAAAGAAAAAAAGTTATGCTCAAATTTCAGTTTTTTTGATTTTTTGTTAAATCTGGTCAAACTGTGGTCAAACTATGGTAAAACTACTTATTCAAGAAATATTAGTGTTAATAAATAATTATTTTTAGTTTTTTGACTTTTGGTCAAACTGTGGTCAAATCTGGTCAAACTGTGGTCAAACTATAGTCAAACTACTTATTCAAGAAATATTAGTGTTAATAAATAATTATTGTTTTTAGAATAATAATTTCAAACTCAAACGGTGCTTAATGGTCAAGTTCAACTCCTAAGGGTTAATAGGATTGACAGCTTAGTATTGTTAAGAAAACAACAAGTGCAAACTTGGAAACTAGGGGGAATAGAACTCGAAAGTTAAGCGTGCTCAGGCTGGAGTAGTAAGAGGATGGGTGATCGGCCGGGAAGTTAAGCGTGCTCAGGGTGGAGTAGTGAGAGGATGGGTGACCGGTAATTGAGCAGCGATGAGGGGTGATTAGAGTGGGTGATTAGAGATTGAATTGTCAAATAATTCAGAAATTTGAAAATAAAAAAATATTCAAAAAAAATTCAAAATTTTATTTTTCAAAAAAATTCAGAAAAACAAAATTTCAAAAAAATTCCTTTAGTCCCGGTTGGTGTTAGCTCCAGAGAGCGGCCACGTGGAGGGCCTTTAGTCCCGGTTCGTAACACAACCGGGACTAAGGGGGGGGGGCCTTTAGTCCCGGTTTGGGAACCGGGACAAATGGGCCTTATGAACCGGGACAAATAGGCCTTTTTCTACTAGTGATACCAACCTATAATTTTTACTCATTCTGTAAAATGACCATGTGAATGCCCACTTTATATGAAGCCACAAAGACTATGAAGTTGTGTTCCATTACAGATCTATGTGATTAGTTTTAGATAGTTGTATTAATGAACACAGTCATATTTTTCAATTAGCCCTCCTAGCTAAAACCACCAACAATTAAATCAATGTGATGCTTCTACTGCTTTTTTCAGAGACTCGCAGTTAAACAAGAGGAATTAGATGCTGGTATTGATGTTAACGCTAACTATATAACTCAAGTTGACGCCAACAATGATGTTGATGGTAACCCTCTGCCTCAAGTTCTATATTAGCCAAATTATTTCACCCCGCCTTCATTTCCTTCTTAATTGTCTTGTACTATCTTGTACAGGCCCACCGCTCTGTTACAAGCTCAAAAAACCATATCACCACTCTGTCACAAGCACAAGAAAGCTGCTGGAGTATATTCATCGCCCGCTCACAGCTGACTCGGCCCCCAAATACGAAGTGAAAGAGATCCATCTGAAAGAAGGCCAGTCCATTGTTCGCGGTAAGAACTCCATTGCCTTTCTCTTTACAATGATTATTAGAAAAATACTAAATGGTATGCTTTCATGTAAATTGGCAGAGGTGAACCTTGTGTGTACTACATCGATGAGTTTAGTGGCTATTGTGTGTGGGGGGATAAAGTCAAGTTATATAACCACAATACCCATAACCTACGCAAGATAATCAAAAACAAGAAAACACCCAACTATTATTATGTCTGCCACATGGCGGAGACCTTTGCAACCCCTGGGAAAAGAATGGTAACCTTTCAGAAATACTTTGTTGTATTTCATTCACTAATATGCAGCGAACCCATATGTTGATCAAGTTTTTTTCTCACCTGCAGTGCTTTAAATAAATTTTCATGTAATAAATAAAGAATCAGGGTGTTATAACCCCTTTCTGCTTCTGCCTATTCAATTTGCTGGCCACTTAAAAGTATACATGGATCCTTGTTTTTCCCATTTTAATCATCTAGATTCCAATTATTTCTTCTAGCCTGCTCATGCCTTTAGCTTACACCATATAAATTCTTCCGCACATACCATCTAAAATATGCAGGAAAAAACACAAGAGACGTATATATAAAAAAGTTAAAATCAATACAGGTAAACCCCACTCAGATATATTATTTCTCACGCGCATCACTTCTTTTACCTCGGTAGTAGAAAAACAGAGGCAAACACAACGCTCTCACTTATTTTGTACACTTTTCCTATTTTTTTAGTACAGTTTTTCCCAGAAGAAAGTAATTTTTCCTCACACAGGCACATGAATCGTTTTTTATCCGACAGCTCGGATCTGTCCATCGCAGGATCAAACGGCATTTGTGTTCTGTTGCATAAGTGCGTCAACTGCTGAACTAATTCATGTGCCTGGTTGTTATTGGGCAGTTGTGTGGTTTATTTAAATATTTCAGTATCACAAGTATAACATCATGAATCCTGTATTTTGCAGGCTCCTGCCGCTGATAATGACGATGACAACAATCTTGACCTTTTTGGAACCGAAGAAGAGAAAAAGGCAGTTGGAGAGCATGCTGCCAAAGTGAAGGGTTCTTGCGATAAGAAAGAATGTATGGTATCCTACGTTCTTTGTATTTTACAGTCTCATTTATGACTTTCCTGTATTAGTTATCTTGCTGGTGTCATGTGTTGAATTTCCACAATCGTGTAATCCAGACTTGCTAATGGTTTGTATTTTTCCATTTTGTGGCAGATGACTGTATAATTTTACCATGTAATTTCTTCTTCTCTTTTATCAATGGAGGAGGTAGTGAGAAGATCCAATTATTCTGAAACTCCTCCACTTCTGCAAAAGTTTGGTGATGTTTCCAAGGGGGCCGATCAATGGATCTACTCACCTGAGGTATATCTCACAATCTTAATGTGAAGTTTAATGTGTTTTATAGCTATCCAAAATATGTCGATGAACTGGTTCTTATTATCTTACCTAAATAGCTTGAGCTCGAGCTAAGACGTATTTGTTCTTGCTTACTTTTTCTGTTGTTGATATTCAGGCCTAACCTCACCAAACTTTGCTACATCTTACATTGCGAGAAATAGCAAAATAAGTATTGTATTAAACATTGGTAAGTCAGTCTACAGTTGTGTAACATCCCATCATTCAGTTTCCCAGATACTAAATTTATGTTTTTGCACTCAAAAGTATTCTTCTGATTCCCCATAAGCCTCGACTCATCACGGAAGCATGTTCAGAGTTCATTTGCGATTCACTTCACCACTTCCTTTTGCAACTCTATCCAGCGGTGGCGTGTTGGTGGTTGGCCCCTTTCTTTTCTCTCCTTCTTTCGACGATGTACCCATCTTACCGATCTGATGTGTACATATCGATTTAATGCATCATTGTCGTCCTCTTTGCATGGCGGTGTGGTGTCTCTCAACACGTGATGGATTCACTCACACGGAGGAAGCTTTTCTTCGCTACTTCGGCGACAAGCACACAAGCTTTTGGGTCCATGGTGCCACCGGTAAACTAGGTATGTCCCGTTCTGTTGATTGATCAGTTCATCATGCTTTTAAAATTCTTGCACTATGATTTGCTCAAATTCTATCAAGACAACGATGGAAATCAAATTTAAAAAAAATGTAAATAAGTTAGCTGGGATTAATACTATGGCATGCTTTAGGTTTCTATCATACCAAACCTTGCTTACGTATTTCATGTCACATTTTATAATAAATGAGTCGATGGCATGCATATATAGGGTCATTTTTTTTAGATATTTTACGAGGTGATTACTACTGTGGGTATCTACCATCACCTACTCAGATATATTTCCATCCGGACATATATTGAGTAATATCAGATGTTAATCGAAATAGTTATATCGGAGGTTTGATCATTGAACTTAGTTGATTAATTCCTTGATACATTTCTATCCTGAGATACCCTTTTTTTTCTATTACCGGGTTAGCAAAAACGGGATTGTGTGGGAGTTGGGGTTGGGCAAGTAGCACCTCTTTGATTAAGTCCACATCATAATTGATAGGCATTGTAGTAGTGGGTCAGTTCATAGATAATGTCATGTTTTATATGCAATGCTCCAATGGTTGTATTACTGGGTTGGATATGAGTGCACCCGGATACGGACAAGAGACCAACAGTAATAAACAATTGGTCAGGCTCTGTCAAAGTGGCAGGGATCAAAGACTATCATATGTGTCTTTGCCTTCAAAATTGAAAAGGGGAACCATCGCTCCCTGTTCATAAGCTTTAAAAGGCTAAGGTACAAAATCGCAAGTGCATTTTTTGTCTACACATAAATCGTTCTATGCAATGTATCTAATAGATTGCCTGCATCAGGTTAATGTGACGCGCCGTCTATGAAGTTGATCGACAAGGCAGACGAATGAAGCAACTTATTAGTATGCCTAATAGCTATGGCTACGTAATTTTTTTTATTGTGTTCCTGCTCTTGGTACTTCCTCTCTCATATTCGCATTCGTAGTACCGAGCTTAATGTCAAGTGGTTACCTTTTGTGGTCTCATGAACGTACTAAATCGAATGTTGTCTTATTTCTCATGACGATGTCAAACTCGATGATGTTTTGCTTCTATTACATGTGAATGTTTCCTCTTCCTTTTAGTTTGTTGTATCCTGTTTGAATACGTCGCTAAATCTGACTTTCTACTAAATTAAGCATTACCTGCTTGGACACATCGTTGGGACCGGCACCCTGGCGCCAAGGCGCGTTTCCGATCTAGTTAACAATATGGGTGTTAAACTTGTATATTGCAGGGACAGTGTCACACACAAAAAAAATACTCAGATACACAGATGCAAATGTGCATGGTACAGAAAACTGAATGTGGGTAGCTGAGCAATCACCAATGTCACATAGTACATCCAGAGCATATGATTGGAGTGAAGTTGAGACAATCTGGTTGAGACCCAGTTCCTGGTGATGTTCTGTTTGAGGCAAATCTGATTTCGGCTAATGGTACTCAAGATGGTCTTGCTCCATTTACAAAAAATAAATAAAAATGAACATGGCAGTTACAGAGTCTGAAGGGGAATTTGGAACCTGAGCTGAGCAATGATAAATACTTCTTCTTATCAGTGCAAGTATCATTTCACAAGCTTCTGTTAAGATTGGACATCACAAGAAGTGTTTAATTCCTTGAAATGGTCAGCAGCTGACATGCATGAATAATAAATACAATTCCAAATGATGCAAAGCAAAGGTAGATTTATAATATCAATACTTAACCATAATTATAATGCAATCTTTCAGGTTAACTAGTGGTCTAGTGCTCAGAGTTCTGGTTCAAAATAAGGTGCCACTTGCTAGTCAACAAGGAGGGTAATCTGCCTCATTTCTTCTTCAGCTAAAACAAAACACAGAAACAGGAAACCGCCAACTACTTACCCAAGTGACTTGTAATTTTGGCTTCAACATTGATGGCAGACACATCAGGATATTCAAAGAAACATAACTCATCCATGTAAGAGTCAGAGCTTCTTGATCATAAGTTTTTATCCTTCAACAAAGAAGCTAGCAGGCTCATAGTGCATCCAGTTCAGCTAAATCCACTCCTGCAGAATCTGCAGCTGAAACAAACTGGCCCTAAATACTGCAGCTGATGTGGATATAGAGAGCTAGGCTGTAAGAAGCACCACCACACTCAACAAGCCTCAGATGAAAGGATATGTGTGCTCACCACATTATCATCTGATGAAAGGCGAGTCGTTGACAACATAACCCTCTAGTGTCGGAAAGAAGGCATGTGAAACTAGACTTTGTTTGAGTCGAAGTCGAGTAGGACGGAGGCCTTTGCGATGGAAACTGGCAACCAACTGGCCTTCCATGCCAACCTGAAGTAGCCAATCATCAAAATGGACCAGCACGAGCACATCACCGCCCCAAGACGA
>CM022299.1:588999740-589014740 GCA_011799875.1 Thinopyrum elongatum | reverse complement strand
AAAGTCAGAAAATCCTGGAACTTTTTTGGAATCAAATATGGCCAGGTATTGTACACGTTTTGAATGAAACAGTTGCGGAGCTTGATGAAGATTGTTGAGGGGGCTATTTAGAGTTGAGGTATTTGTGTTAATATTATTTCACTAAAATACCTCTAGACTCTAAAATAAGTGAATCTAGAGTCTAGACTCTAAAATACCGAGCAAAAATGAGTGAATCTAGAGTCTAGACTCTGAAATACCTCTATATACATCCGTACGTAGTCCGTATTGAAATCTCTAAAAAGTACTTATATTTAGAAATCGGAGGGAGTATATTTGTTCTGCAGCAGGACATGAGCCACTCAACTCCAGCAAGAGCAGCTTTGCACAAACAACTGTTGCTTATCCCTGTTCATCATATCCTAGCGGGCGAACCTTTTTGAAGGCAGAAACAATCTTCACCTTCTATTCATTTCTTATTTATTACTCCTAACCCACTTCAAACCATCATTGCAATGGCCTCAAGTAGAGACGAGTCAAGAGTGGCGAGTCTTGCACACTCGGACTCGCTGGGAAGAGACCATTGGACAAACAAAAATCACAGAGGCAATAAGGTTACAACAAACTTTTCTTGACTTCGGTATTTTTTGACATCTGCATGGCGCACAGCTGTTTTTTCACGGTGGGTCAACGGTTGGGAGGCCATTGCGCACCACTTCTGCTTCGGTACACCCCCTAAACACATCAATGGCTAAGATTAACCCATACCCCTTCATAATAAAGGGCAGGATGGTCTTTTTAAAAGTACATCGTATGCGCATACATTACATTTCCACCTCCGCCATGGGCTGGCCCATTTACGCACGTTTTACTTTACGGTTAAAATTTAAAAAATCAGCGCCCAACGGAATTCGAACTCAAGAACACCACAAAAAATACTAACAGTGGTAACCAACAAGACACCTTAGTTGTGTTGATTTTATTATTCCCTCCGATCCTTTTTATCTTGCCTATTTTTTTGTTTTTTTTTTTTGCCTATTTACTCTGCGCGTTCCCGGTTTGTAGCACCTTTTTCCCAAGCCTACCCCCTGATCCTCCGTGATACGGCCATGCCTGGTCCTATTGTCGTGCATGCGGTTGGACTCATGCATCCATGCTTCTAGTAGAAGATAAGAAAACTGTGCGCTGCTTTGAAAGGAAGGAAATCAATATATATTTCTTGTTTTATTTCTTACCATGCAAGGAGTACAACACGTACATGTTCTGTTGGCAAGGAATACTCCCTCCGATCCTTTTTTATACTCCGTCCAATCATTTTTATTTCTTACCATGCAGATTTTTAAACTTGGCATGCTGCCTTAGAATGGTGATACAGGGCCCTAGAAAAATTTCGTCAATTTGAACGATGTCGAAAAAATATACTCTGAGACGGAACCTTCCACCCAACCCGAACGCTCTACCCGAATCTTTTTCCATTCAAATTTGTGAACATTTTCTTAAATTCGCAAACTTTGTTTTCAATTCATGAACTTTTTTTCATATACAGGAACTCTTTTCAACTTTTACAAACGTTTTATAAAAGCCCGTAATTTTTTTCAAATTCAGAAACATTTATACAAGCACATTTCGTCACGTTCGGCTAGTGTTTTGGGGCTTTTCACCAGGAAAACCCTAGAAAATGCAAAAAAAGTCAGAACCCAATGAAATTTATCTTGGATGCTTGGCATGGTGATGCTAGTGTGTGAAAAAAATTTGGGTCCATTTTATTGATGTGAAAAAAGTGCATCTAGACTTGCCCTACCGGCCTACCCGAACCACCACATTTAAACATTGTGTGCTTCTTTCCATGCATGAAATGACGCAAAATTTTGCTAGCATGTGGGCATGCTCACTGCAAGCCTCCATGCAAAATTCGAAGGAATTCGGACACAGAACACACGTTGCGTCACGTTCGGCTAGTGCTTTGGCGGTTTTCACCGGAAAAAACCCTAGAAAATACATAAAATATCAGAACTCAATCAAATTTATCATGGATGCTAGGAATGGTGATACTAGTGTGTGGAAAATTTTGGGTCCATTTTATTGATGTGAAAAAAATACATCCAGACTTGCCCTACCGGCCTACCCGAACCACCACCTTTGTACATGGTGTGCTTCTTTCCATGCATGAAATGACACCAAAATTTTCTGGCATGTGGGCATGCTCATGGCAGGCCTCCATGCAAAATTTGAAGGAATTCAGACACCAAAAGCATGTTGTGTCACGTTCGGCTATTGTTTTTGGGTTTTTTAACCGAGAAAACCCTAGAAAATGCATAAAATGTCAAAACTCAATAAAATTTATCATGGATGCTTGGCATGATAATACTAGTGTGTGGAAAAAATTTGTGTCTATTTTATTGATGTGAAAAAAAGTGCATCCAGACATGCCCTACTGGCCTATCCGAACCACCACCTTTGAACATGGTGTGCTTCTTGCCACGCACGAAATTACAGCAAATTTTGCCAGCATGTGGGCATGCTCATGGCAGGCCTCGATGCAAAAATTGAAGGAATTCAGACATCGAACGCATATTGCGTTACGTTCGGCTAGTGTTTTAGGATTATTTTTCACCGGGAAAACCCTAGAAAATGCATATAATGTCAGAAAGCAATCAAACTTGGCATGCATGCCTTCCATGGAGATGCTAGTGTGTGGAATTTTTTTTGGCTCCATTTGGTTAATGTGAAAAAATGGTTTGAGACTTACACTAGTGACAGATCCAAACGGTCGATCGTGCAGGTCATGTCATGCACGAAATGATGTCAAATTTTGCCAGTGTGTGGGTATGCCCATTGAGGCCCCCCATGCAAAATTTGAAAGAATTCGAACACCAAACGCATGTTGCGTCATGTGCTGGCAGTATTTTAGGGTTTTTTCACTCGGAAAACCCTAGAAAATGCGTATAATGTCAGAAAGCAACGAATCCTGGCCTGCATGCCTTCCATGGTGATGCCAGTGTCTGGAAATATTTTGGCTCCATTTGGTTAATGTAAAAAAAAACTGGTTCGAGACTTACCCTACCGTCAGACACGAACGACCCCGATCGAACATGGTGTAGGTCCTGTCGTGCATGAAATAATACCAAATTTTGCCAGCGTGTGGGCATGCCCATGGAAGAACTCCATGCAAAAAAAAAATTGTCTCCATTTGGTTCCTGTGGCCCAGACTAGCCACCACACTCTAGCTACGTCGGCCCGATCTCGTCATTGTCGCTCCGATCTAATCGACGCTACTCCTCGAAGACATTCGTCTTTGGACGGTACTCATGTTCTAGTAGGGGCTTCGTCATGTTGTGCTTTGTTGTTTATGTCTTGTTGTACGGTAGCAAAGTCCAATATATATTGGAAGAAAATTTTGTTTTCTTCGGAAGAAAATCATGATGTCATTTATAAGTAAAATGTTGATGGAAGCATACATCAATCAGAAAGTTGGCCATTGAATATAGATATATGCAACATTGGAACAAATTTCAACATCATAGGAAGCACATGCTCATTTTGTTTGAAGCAGATGTATTTGTTCGTCGCGCATGTATGCTACACCATCTTATTAATTTTGTATCGCACATGTCTCTAGTTTGCTTCCTGCCCAAAAGAATGAAGCTTCGGTTACACAATAACCAAGAGGTGTAGGTTTCACGAAACATTTATGCTTCCTACACAATTCAACAAAGTTTCGGTTAGATCCTAATCATGCTTCAAACAACAGCACACTAGGCTTCCTATGCGCCCAAAAAAACGAATTTATCTTACACACTAATCAGGTATACTTCCACCATTACTGCCTGATGCTTCAAGGGATTACATGTTGTCTACAACCCAATGTTTCACTATAGACGTCCTAGTTTCAATCGAGAATATATACACTTGTTTTTTTAGTTGAGAATATATACATCTGGAACGAATTTTTGGAGTACCTTTATTTTGAAAGCAGATTTGTCTGAATAATATATTTCCATCGCATGTGCTTCCATAAAAAAAATGTTTCCATGGCACGTTTGCGTTGCAAAGAAAAAACATCCAGAAGCAATTAAATTTCTTTATTTGTTTATTTATCGGAAGCAAATCTGTCCCGTGAAAAACAAATCGGAAGCAAATATGTAATTAGTGGAAGCAATATTTTTTGTGTTTGTTTGTTGGAAGCAATCACAACCTAACCAACACAATTGCCCGCGAAAAAAAACCCTACCAAAACAATTAGCGTAATTTCTGGGAACCAGTTAGTTTGTTACTTGAAGCACAGAATTAATTATCGATGGAGAGATTAGCGGGAGGAGATGCTATATACGTGGGGAGTGTTTACTAGAAGCACTGATTTAGGAACGAACGTGTCAGATCGGACGAACAGCCAACGGAGGTACTAAGAGCCTAGTCATACCTGAAATTGTCACAACTGCTGTGGTGATCTGTTGGTACCGCGGTTTATACGATTGAGGGAGGTCTTGAGGTCGACGCTTGCCATTTTTTGAACATTTACTTAATAGTAAGAGAAAAAAAAGGTGTAAGTGGGCCGGCCCAGGGTTAGGGGGCGAGTTGACGTATTTAACAGGCGATCCATCGTATACATACCAAAGTGAGTATGATTGTCAAAAGTCCATATTACCCTTTATACGTTTTGTGTGTGTGAGGAGGGGTGTACCGAAGCGGGACTCGTTGCGCACATAGAATCCGCTGGAGCACGTTCACGCGCTATCTTAAAGGGTTGTATTTTTACTTGTTTGCTGGATCTAAGCGCCCCCATGAGAAAACCGGAAACTATTTACATATCTACAAGAGACAAGCACGGAGAGCAGGTTGGTGCTGTCTGCTGTCCCAAGGGTACCAACTACTACCAGGTCATCCAAGCCAGCCTCGCTGAGACTTCAGATCTTCACCTCTCGCACATCGTTTTGCCCGAATGGGGTGCCGCAGCCTGGGCACTTCCGGTGGCGTAGCTCGAGGTTCCTCTGGATACATGTCGAGCAGAATAGATGGAAGCATTTGGTGATCACAACCTGCCAACAACCAACAAAGGAACATCAGCAGCAGGTGGTCACAGATCTTAACACAGAGAAACTGAAACTTCGGTGACATGTGAACACAAATGAATGTGGATCTCAGCTTCTAAAATCTCAAGTCGGGCACAAATCCGCACCATTCAAACATAAGCTGTGCGATTCAATGGACAGTTAGTTACCTCTTTCGGCCGGTCAAAGCACACGCCACACTTGAGAATAGCCTTGCAGTCTTTTATCTCGTCCTGGAGCTTCTGGATAGTAGCCTCTTCATTCTCGGAGGTCAGCTCCATGACTTCATTCTTCACCTCCTCGTATTCTTCCTCGAGCTTTCTCTTCTCGCTTCTATAAAATAGCAAAAGAATGTAACAAGCCCTGGTGGCAGAACAGCAAGACCAACTTGGAACCAAAAATTAACACCACACCAGCAAGCCTAACCTCTCACGATCCAGCTCCATTCTGAGCTCAGCTATTTTTTTCTGGTTTTGCTCATATTCTTTCTCAGAGGATCCAACGGCAGACCGAAGCCACTTGAGCTCCTTCTCTGCTTCAGATACCTCCAGCAGAGTCTTTTCAATGGTAATTGCATGATGACTGTTCTCTGAAGAAGTTTTTATAGCTTGTGCGACATAGGCTTTCATCTGAGACATTTATTCAGATAAAGACACTTCAAAATCAGCTCAGTGGTAAACAGACACACACAAAATATATTCTTTTAATACAATATTCGCTTTGACGTGATCTTCAAATACTGTTGGCAGACAGCAAATTGAACTATTGAATAGCACATAGGACATGAGTCAGAGATTACCTGCTCTTCACCACGGGCTAGTTTTTGTTTAGATGACTCCAGTGAACTGTTAACCTGATGGAGTTGCTTCTGTAACAAATGCTTTTCAGAGAGAAGGGAAGCAGAGGCTTGCTTTGTCTTCACACTATCCGATACTAGCTGTTAGATGAGAAGCAAGTTACTGACGGGAACTAATAAGAAAAGCAAACAACGTATCTTCTGGCAATGCAACAGAGCATAAATGATGTGGGGTTGAAGTGCATGGTTAATAAGGCAATAACGCAAGGTGATGCACTGGACTACTGCCCCAGCATCTAGGTGCTAGCCAGAGACTTGCTGCAAGGCCACACTATATGAATCAACAAGTAGCAGCAACTGGAGTAAGTAGCTAACAGATAGAGATGGAAACCGGAAAAGATAAATACACCAGGCCACCTAGCCCAACAGCCGCAGCTGTCACCATGCTTGTACACATGGAGCATGTAACAGGATCCTAGTGGTGTGTTGCTATATTGAGGGGAGTGCCATGCCGCCAGCATAGGGGAAACACCGGCGAGGCAGAAGCATGGATTCCACCACAGAAAGTACAGCAAGCTGGCAGCGAAGAGCTACCATGGTATCAGATACGCACCTTTATGTTAAAATCATCTCTGTCGGCAACCTGTTGAAGAAGATGCTGGTTTTGTGTCTGCATGTCCTCATATGCTTGACCAATTGTCTGCAGTGACAGAATCATTTGCTTTCAAACACACCCGCACACACAAAAAAAACTCCTGATCACAAAACTAAAGACGAGCTAACCTCAATTTCAGAGATATAAGCATCTCCTTCCGCTTCTTTAATTCTTATTGCCTCCTTGAGTTCCAGAACATCTCTGCAAAACAGATCATACAAGGGATGAAGCTGCGGAGGTGATACAGAATACCATGTCCTCATTGAACAATAAAATATCTAATGATTCACAAACATAACATATACTGCCAGCTGTCACAAAAAAATTGTACCAAGAAAATATAAACGCTCGTTTATACTGATCACTAGAACTAGTTGGATAATACTCCCTCGGTCCAGAAATACTTGTCGGAGAAACGGATAAAAATGGATGCATCTAGAACTAAAATACATCTAGATACATCCATTTCTTTGACAAGTATTTCCGGACGGAGGGAGTACTTGACAGCAAGATGACGATTATTGAGATCTAATTAGGTTTTAACCTAGTGGGCCAAACAGGACAGGAAGGCACAAAATATGTGTATTACTAGGAGATGCAGGAACCAGTTGCAGGAGTTAAACTGGAACCTAGCCAGTTCTGATTTCACCTGGGCTGGTTTACAGCTGCAACAAAAAAAAAGTCCAGTTTGTTTGTGCATTTTGAGCCTATGAGTTTGTTAATAATTTAGTAAATGGAATTTAGGAACAAGGTGTATATGCTCGGATTTCCAATGGAAATTGTGAGCAAGTATGGGTTATATTAGCCATTGAGCGGCAAAATGGGTGGTTTCGAAACCTATAAAGGACTATGTTAACCGTTATTAAACAGTACTCCCTCCGTCCAGAATTAATTAATGTTCAAACAGATGTATCTAGACGTATTTCGATGCTAGATACATCCGTTTGAACAACATCAACTAATTCCGGTCGGACAAAGTATGTATTTAACACACTCAACATCTTTCACATCATTAATAGCAGCAACCAGGATGAAACAACTGCAATAATTAACATCCTGATCCCCTCAACGGAAAACTCGTTTGAAATAGCAATCCAAGTAAACTGGAGAACTATTTCAGTCCCAGTAAACTGGAGAACACATATCGAATTGTCACTAGGAGAAGATAACTGACCTTTCAGATGCATCTACATCGGTCCTTAACTCTTCCAGTTCTGCTTCAGCAATGCAAAGCCTTCGCTGGCATGCAGTTTCGGCTTCATTTGCTGCTTTTACACGAAGCTCAAGACTATGCTCCTCTAGACTAGTTCTCAAATATTCAGCCTGCTTGCGAGCTTGATTTTCTGATTCCTTGATCTCTGTAATTGTCCTAGATTCACAGTAGTGTAAAATAAGAATCTAACGAATGAAGAAAAATATATTAGTATGTAAAATTGATGAAAGCTGTGAATTGACTATCATTCGATGGATCGTTTTCAAAGGGGAAATCAATGGGTATTTGGTAATGGAGGAAAGCGTAGAGGTAACCAACCTATTTTTTTTTTCATTTGTTGAGTTCTTAGCTTATATGATTTTTATTCCTTGCCGTTTTGAACACTTTATTTTCAGCGATCTAAAGTAGTATATTATTCTTTCGGCATTTACAAATGCCACATAACCTATGGCAGCTAGTGTTAGCAGATTGCATCCAAATTAAAACTGGATTGCCAAGCCTTTTCCATCAGTTTGGACTTTTGGTTGCGTTGGCTAGTGCATGAAGCTTAACATGGTATCGGAGCCTAAGGTCTCGAGTTCAAGTCCATGTATAGTCTCCCTCTGTGTCCATGTATAGGCCTCTTGAGCCATACCTCTCAGTCTATTCATGTGTTGACTTCCCGTGTCACACGTGAGAGGGGGTGTTGAAGTGTGTATGCGGATTGCCTAGCCCTTTCCATCAGTTCGGACTTTTAGTTGCATTGGCTGCATGAAGCTTAACAATCACATGTTTTAACAACTTGATAGATTTAACTGACTGCAAATTTTCATATGTGAAGTATATAGCTGAAATTGAGGATTAGAGTAAAGATGGACTTCTTTCAGGCATGCAGCAGAACATGTTTATTCAGAAGAAAAAATGCATTGAATGATAGAACTTTAAGAATCATAAAGGGATGTGTCAACTTTATCTCTTGTTCCCAAGGTGTGGTAAACTGTAAATCCCAAGTAAGTAGAAAACATTTTTTAACAGAGAATTTCAAGAATCTGGCGGAGGACTATGAGATCATCTAAGAGAATAGCATAAGTCACAATCATCAAAAATCAACACAACTGATAAGTGATAACGATAACAATCAAGTCATACCTCGACTCAGAACATTCTTTCCCATACATATCCACAATAAATTCCAACTCCTGATTTTCCTTTTCCAACGTCTCAATCTGTTGAAATTTCATTCAGAAAACATGAATGGCAATCCTGACACGGTGCAAAGTTGCAAGAGCTTGGCTTCGGACCATCGAAGGGCAATACTTCCTTGTTTTTCTTCAGAAAATGGAAGATTTTTATATTTAGACTCATATATGTAACCTCTCTTAGTTGCATATTCACTACCAGAGTTTGTTTGCCCATAATTCTTTAAAATTTAAAGGCCCATACTGTTAGTTGCATATTCACTACCAGATATTTGTTTGCCCACAGTTGGAAAATAACAACAATTTCAGGTAGCTAGTTGCAAAAGCTGAATATACACCAATGCTTGAAAGACTAAGAACTAACTGTTAATCCATAATATATTTTCAGAAACCAGATATCAAGCACGGACTAATCTCGACAGATCTAACCTTATTTAATGACAAGTAGGGGTAACGTAATGGTGCATGCTATTTCTTCTTAAAGAATGGCTTTGTTATAGAGAGCAAGGCCTAAATCTTCACAGGTAGCATGTACCCTAACGGACATAGAGATAGCAAGGAGTAATCTTGACGGATGTAACCTTATTTGATCATATCTCACCCTAAAGTTACTAATTTTATATTTCCTTATATATAATTGGCTTAAGGCCCAAGCTACTTGCTCTCCAAGTTGCTCCTTTGGCCAGTTATTGGGTGAGTCTACGCTAATAAGTAATAAAAAATCAGATATAATTGCTTGCGTAATAACTCGAAAATTTCTCCGAGCTGAGAGAACCATGGTGAAGGGAAAAGCAAACACTTTCAGAACGCAAATATATCTCAGGCTGTCAGCACAATTAGAAGACGAGAGATTTTCATGATACCATACCAATTCTTTGAGGGACTTGATCTCAGAGACTTGTGTGTTGTATCTATCAGATATTTCCTTCTGTTCACTGATCTGAAAATTGGAGATACTTCCATCAGATGTTTCGATTATGCTGGAGGTCTATTCAGAATTTCTCAGGTATAGTTCAGAAGATAAACTCTACGGAAATAGTTTGTGAATAATATTGTTTGAAGATCTAATAATGATCCTAAAAACATGTAACAATGCAAGCATATAACAGCATCAAAGTACACATGAGTATACCCTAGAGTATTGAGTTAATCCTGTTTTTGTAAATAATCACCCAGCTTTAATAAAGCAGAGATAACCTGAAGATAATATAACCTTTCTCTTCACTTGTCATTTTGGAGATCAGACACGGTCTCTGATACACCTAATTAACTATTACTTTTTGTATACTTTAGAGATAAAATATTCAGGAAAATGACATAGAATAAATTTTATGACAAATATATTTTGAATGACAAACATAAACACTTATGCATATTATATTGGGAAAAGTAAGCATACATACAGAGGTGGTTGCTTGAGCTAGGTTTTAGATACTTGTGCATCTGGAAAACTTCTCAAAAAAGTCACATATGTGCATCTGTTAGAACGGACGCAGAGTTTCTGCACCCGAGCTCAAATGAGCTCGGGTGAACAGTAAAATCGAAACAAAATAAAAAAATTCCAAAAAAAAATTTGGGTGAAACATTGACAAAAGTTTTAAGTGCTTGCAAAAATTCGTCTTGAAATCACATTTCTAGAAGGCGTGGCAAAAAAAAAATCGGTAGTCTGAAAATGCTACTTTCAAAAGCATTTTGGAGCACTGAATTTGTTTTTTTTTTTGCCACGCCTTACAGGAATGTGATTCCATGACGAATTTTTGCAAGCACTTGGAACTTTTGTCAATGTTTCTCCTAAAAAAAACTTGGATTTTTTTCGATTTGTTTTTGATTTTACTGTTCACCGAGCTCATTTGAGCTCGGGAGCAGAATGGTACTTTCGAACTGGTTACCCCTTCAATCTAATGTCGTTCTACCTTAATCCATCTTATTCCATTTCCAACCCCTTATTCAACTCGGTTCATGACACGGTAATAATGGACTAGTACTAGTTCTGGTATGTGGTGCTTGCTCTTTGTAGTTAATCTATATGTCAGATATATGAATGCAGAAAATATCCTATCTGCTAAAATCAATGCAAAGTGAGTAAATGTGTACAGGAATCACGATGAAGAAACATAAATGATTTATTTTTCATTACACACTGTGTGGCAATCTCACTACCAAGTACAAGCATGTTAAATTTCAGCGACATTCACAGACATGGCAACAGATGCAGACTGAGAGCCAGTTTGGAAACATTGATAGATCCAAATCGATGACATACCTTCTTAGCTAACAAGGTTCTTAACGAGTCAGCTTCTTCACGTAATGCAAGTGCTTCAGAAGCCGCATCCTTTGATCTATTCAATTGATTCTCCATCATTTCCATCTCTTTAGAGAGTGCTGCAGCCATGACATGAATCTCATCCTTGAAGTCTTTTTTACCTAGACAGTGGTGGAATTGAGAACAAAGTATATATTACACTGCAGGAGGTTAACCCAGATCTCGATTTAGCAAGCCTCTAAGTCAGGCCTCAATACCTGAATCTTGCAATGATTCCTCAACTTTGATCTCAAGATCATTCTTCTCAGCCATGGATTTCAGAATCTGATGTTCCAGTTCTTCGATTTTGGCCTCATAAGCGGTAATGGATTGTTTAATATTGTCGACGGATTCTCCTTTTGCACACATTTCTTTCTCCCTTTGCAAGAACTGGTTCTTATCATTCTAAATTCAAAGAAAGGAAAAGCTGGTCAAGAGAAAATACCTAGCAAAACAATAGCACAACAGAGGAAAAGCATATTACCTGTAATACTTCAACCAAACCCTTGTATCGTTCTATCTCAGCATTCAGTTGATGTAACTGATCGCTAAGAATTGTATATGGTTTTGATGTGAAAATATAGTTGTCGTGTTTTAATTGACCCTGCACACATAACACCAGAATGCAGATTATAGGAATAAGAAGACCCAGGATACAACTTGAAAGTACAACAAATATGTCAGCCATCCATTACAAAGAAGGTGCCAACCTGCAGATCTTCTAACTGCTTAGACAGTATGAGATTATCCTCTTGAGTCTCATGGAGTTCAAACAGGCGGTCTCCTGCAAGGGTCTGCCCTCCATTGGACAAATTATACTATAAGATGAATGCTGAGCAGATAAGGCATATAAAAGCATATATGCAATGGAATTCGGTCTGGTTAAAAGTACCTTAGCTTCCTCAACAGCATCTTTGAGATCTCCCCAGCCCATGTTTTTGTCTGAAGATTTATCAGCCGAAACAGCACCATTCACAGCGTTTGGACCAGACATGTTCATTAGCGAACCTCCATGCCTCTGCAACTGGAGAATAACCAACTTCCGTCGACTTTCCTCAAGCTCCGCCATGGTTTCCTCTAGCTCTCCTGCATAAGCACATGAATATGGATTGCTTTGCTTTAGAATCAAAGCTTGACCAGTTTTATAGCTCAAAATCTGGAAGCACTGAACAAGATAAGGTTTTTTTTTTATTATTTGGTAAGGGTCTGTTAACATATCTTAGTACATTTCTTCCAGTTGTATTGGCAGCAAGTTTTAGCACAATTAATGCGACAAATTATTTCTGTATGAAATACGCAAACTGTGATGCAAGGTCAATCTTGTCAAGAATGCAAAGCCGAGCTTGTTGTGAAAAGGGGCAGCTTTAAAAAAAAGGGACCATCCAGGACTAGTCCTTGGTGGCATATTTTAATAGAAGAGGCAACCTTGAGCATCACGCGTGCGAGCCGAGACTCGAACGCGGGTGGGCTGGCTGTGCATTTGCGCGCCTTGCCAACAGAACAGTACTTTAGTCTAAAAAAACGGGGGCGGGAGGCAACTTTTAATCATTCAGATGACAGAAGGAAATGGTATGTTTTAAAATTAAGCCAAATGCATACCTGATTCGCGATTTGCTATTCGGCTTCACGATTAGCTACCTCAGCCTGTATCGGGTTCACTAGGCGTTGTACATCTCTGATTCGCGAATCGGAGATCAGGTTCGGCAAGCCAGAGATTGGGGTTCGGCGAATCGAAGGTCGGGTTCGGCAAATCAGAGATCGGGGTTTGGCGAATCGAAGGTCGGGTTCGGAAAATCAGAGATTGGGGTTCGGCGAATCGAAGGTCGGGTTCGGCAAATCAGAGACTAGGGTTCGGCAAATCGGAGGTTAGGGTTTGTGAACACTAGATCTTTAGGCACAAACACTAAAGTAGCACATGGTTCTGCACACAGAAGCATCGGAAAATAGGCAAAGCAAGAAACGGGCCTAGTCAGCCCACACAGCCCATAAACGATCCTGGGTCCCAACGACCAAATCCCATCCCTAATAAGCATCGTGACTGCCTACCCTGCCGAGCATGGAGCGCCACCCCTCCAGTTTCTTTGATCTGCTTGCAAAAAGCTTACCTTAGGGATTCTATCAACTCCATCTTCCTCACCTCATCCACACATGGTTCATGGCTATGGCTGCAGCCGCAGCCCATACCATGCCCACCTACTCGAGAGTACCCAATGGTGACGTTCAACTCGACTACTCGACATGAGATAGCTGCATGGCAATTCCTTCCGTTTTTCTCTCAATCTCCTTGGTTGGAATCTAATGGTCCACCTGAACGATCGGTCAGCGCATCCTTACCGATTGGCACCAAACTCGAACCCCAATCGAGATTGGGGTTTGGGGTTCAGAGGGTGGTTTAGTGAATCTGGTAACTACGGAGAAGATAATAACTGTGAATGCCCAGATATGCACACGAGACAAAATTTAACAAATATATCAAATGAGGAAAGGAATGACATTTTTAACACCTGAAAGATGCTTGATTTCCTGCAATTCTTTTGAGTAGCCGCTTTTGAAAGCCTCAATCTCATCCAGATACCTTTTATGCTTCTCATTGACGATAGAAATAGCTTCACGGACATTGCCAACCACCTCTTTCAAGTGATCATTATGGTTTTGAAGGGCAACAACAACATCTAAATTAAATAATGAAAGTTCAAGCAGATGGGTAGTTAGCAAATAATAAAGGTGCACTGAAAAAAAATGGAGGGGAAAAGCCAGATATTACTTTTTGTCTTTACCTTCATTTGACCTCTCTGCATTTAAAGCTAATGACAAATATTCACTTCTAGCCTGTTGTGCAGCAATAGCCTCTTGAAGGGACCTCATCAGAGCAAGAGTTGCCGAACGGCGCAAAGCAAGAGCTTCTTCAGCAAATTCCAACAAGCTATTGTCGTCCTTTTTTCCATAATTGTTGGACTTCAAGAGCATGAAGAGAAAAATTTCCTCAGAAGGACATGACTCGATAGATTCTGAGCAACAAAAAAGAACACACAATCAGCTAAGGCAACATCGCTACTGAAACAAAAAAGCACATCTCAGAAAGCAACATGGAACAGTTAAACAAATAAGCCAGCAACCTTCTGACAACTCTTCATGGTCAAGTGCAGGCAAATTGTTCAAACCACCACCAAATCGAACTCCAAGCAGGATTAAATCATCAACAAGCTATAATTAGCATATATTAGTAAGAAGCATTACGAACCAGAAAAGAACCATAAAACAGAGTTTACATGAGACTCAGAGGAAAGAACCTGATTCCACATCTTATCCAGGGAAATCAGAGTATTGTCATAAGAAGATTGTTCATTCCTCAACTCCTTGAACTTAGCTTCCAACACATGCATTTCAGACTTCTGTGCTTCCAATTGCTGCACCAACTTCTGGTTTTCATAATGAAGGGCTGTGGCATCCATCTTTTTTTTTAAAAGAAAAACAGAAAAGTTAAGTCCTACAACAGGGCACAGAAAAGGAACGGGTATACACATAGATTAGTGTCCACTAACCAAACTTACACAATTAATAGCATAATACTGGAGTACAACAATTCGAGCAGCCATTTAATAGCATAATACTTGAGTACTGGAGAAAGTTTTGAATTTAAGTGTTCCCTAAAATTGTCCACTGGGACAAACACTATGGTGAATGGCACCATCCAACAACTAGATTAGAACATGCCACATATATTTCCATGAATTGGAGCAAAAGCGAGCAGACACAGAAGCAGCTGGCCGTGGGGGAGAGAGGCCCGGGAGCAGAAGCGGTTGCCGCCAGACGCGGGGAGCAGCAGCGA
>CM022299.1:588889283-588998182 GCA_011799875.1 Thinopyrum elongatum | reverse complement strand
GTTGGAGCATTGGATGAAGAGGCGCAGCAGGGCGAGGGGCGGCGTAGCTCGTCGGAGAGAGGGGGGGAGATCTTACCTGCAGGTCTTCGCCGCCGCGGTTAAGCCGGGGGGAGGGGGGAGTGGATATGGAGAAATAGTGGTCCGTGCGGTGGGGTTGAATCGAACTTGGAGGAGGGTGGGGATACCGGAGTCAGGGAGAGAGAGGGAAGTAGTTGCAGGAGTCACCTTGTTTGGAGCGCCGCCGGCCGCCGGGAGACGCCGCCTCTGTCGGCCGCTGCCGCACGCGAGGGAGACTGAGAGAGCTTTTTTTTAGGTTGCGAGAGAGAGCTGTGCAGGCGGTCCGATCCACGGTGCTGGGCCTTTTTCTATCTCGACGTGGACCTTTATGGAGAGGGTCCGGGCCATGCCCAAAAAGGCCTAGAAAAGGATGAAAAAGGGCCTACATCCATCCAGAGCACCAACTTCCATCAACGTGCCACCCCCGGTTTCAATGTTACCAAGATTCCTAAGCGAAGGCGAACAAGAAGACCAAGGCGGAGACAGCCAACCGACCAAGACCCGAATAAATTGACAAACACTCAATGGAACCAGGGACATCTTCGAACGTAGCCAGATGTGTTCGAAGCCTCAAAATCTGCGATATTAATCTAGCTGATTAGATAGGATCTAGATAGACATTTTTACAAATTAATGAATATTTTTTAGAATTCATGATTTGTTTTCATATTCATGAAGAATTATTAAATTTTCAAACTTTTTTTTTAAATTTGTGAATGATTTTTATGGATCTGTGAACATTTTTTTAAATTGACCAAAAATCTGATTTTTTTTCTTTCAAAAGTGGTTTAATAGAAAACAACCGAAATCCCCCATCCCCAACAGAAAGTCCCCAAAGAAAAAACCATCACATTGATCACAAATACCACAGATGTTGGTCTCACACTCTTACTGACGAGAAGGCTAACTAAGGACGCGATTGCTCTTCTAGGCTTGCAATATTTTACAGCATGAGTTGCAAGCCGAAGTAAGTTTTCCTTTTCCTAGCCATTGCACAAAGGGAAGAGACGTGGGAGGATGTCGAAAGGACGTCCGTGTCCAAGCTACCGAAGGTAGTTCTGAAGAGAAGGAGATTGCTTTCTGTGTTGTGGAGCAGCTTAACGCTAAAAGTGGCAAGGATACCTTTATGGTTTTGCTGATCTATTGACAAAGATCGTGGATCATGCTTGCTTCGGTTGTGCTTACAAATCTGCGTGATTTTGAAGATGCATGGCTAGAGTAATAAGTGAAATAGTAGTTTTTTTGTTTATCCTGACGCACATATGTTTGCTTGTGCTGTTCAACAGAATGCAAACAAAGCTGCTTCTGTTTTTTTTTCTCTTTGTTGAACCATGTATCGTATGTTCTTATAATTGCTATTCATCTGAAAGACAATAGGTAGTTCACAAGTGTTGCCTGCTTTGCGCTGAAGATGAAACCTGCTATCATATATTCTTTTTTTTTTTACGGAACCTCGTCAGAGGGCGGGGAGCTCCCACATTGCATATAGAAGAAGAGAGTTGGACCGGTTAATAAGGGAAACCGGACCCAAAAAACCATACATGGCATCGGTTAATTAAGGGAAACCAGCGAAGACCACATACATCGGACTAGCACTCAAGGGACGTCGTCCGAGCCAGATACAAGGGTGCCGAGGCCCAGGACCATCGTCAACCCAACATACCCGACCAAGACAACCACTGCAACCTCAAGAACATGCCTGCAACTAGATGTGACCTCGCACCTAACCTTTTGAAAAATGAGATCAACCATTGGCCTCCACCAATGCACGAATTGCCTGGATCGCCGTCGGCGTAAGTGGTTTCTTGTACATCCGAAGATAAGAGTTCATCTTCTCTTGCACATCCTCCTCGGAGCCTTTCTTAGATGTCATCCCCTTCGGCAGTTCCCCATAAGCCTCCGCCAACCTATATTCAGCGCGCTTGGCAGTAGGAATGTTGCAGTTTCTGTTCTTCTTATCCAAATGTCCACTACGCCTCTCGAAAGAAGTAGATGACCCGTCAATCTGCACATGAATTGGTTCTTCGAGCAAGGACCGCGGCGCTGCGCAACTGAAACCGCTTAGGAACTCATCCAACAAGATGGTTGATGGCGCACCAATATCACCAAGTGGCTCCTCGGACCCAGAAGTATTGGTAGTGCCCCCTGAAGCAAGCATCACCGAAGAGGAGACAAAGGGAGCCACCTCGCCAACCAAACCATCAGGCAAGGCCACCTCAATATGCTCCATATCATATATTCTTTGACTGTGATGTTATCAAGCTGATTTAGCACGATTTGGCTGGCTTGGTCTCTGGGCTTGATTTCACTAAAACTATGCATCTGTTGCTAGAATTTGGCTCGATAATAAGGAAACATATGATTACATCTGCTCACTTGGAAGATGAGAAATGACATACTCTTTGCTCACATCACGTGGACTGGTTTATACGTACTCTCACAGAGGCTGCTGGTTTGATAAACGTTAGCGACCACTGTGCCGGGAGAAAGACTTGGTGCTGCTAGACTGGTGTTTGCTGCTCATGGGAGGCAAAGCTCTGGCTACTCCCTGGCTCAGCTTAAACTAAAGAAACGCAGAACGGATTCCGTGCTGGCCCCGGGGACCACATCAGAAATCGGATAGACTTCGCTATAGTTTCTACTCCGACGTGCTTTCAGCTTCACTGATGTGCTGCTGGCTGGCTGTCATAATAATTCATGACTATTAGATGTTGAGTGTCAAATTGCTGGTTCTATATACTTCTATCTGGAAAAACGATGATGTTCTATTGGAACTAAATCCAGTTTGTGATAACTGGTCATTTGTTACTGCAATTGCAGTCAATTTTAGGCTATTGATCGACTGCAAGTTTTAACTGTGCGATCTTTTTGTGGCGCTTGGACACCATGTATATGCAGTATACTGTGTCTGCGATAGTATTAAACGGGGGATCAAAGAGCCTCTTGGTTACAGTAGCTAAAAGCCCACATAAAATCAACAATCATGCCAGAAAAATGCATTCCGGTTTTTATAATCTGGAATTCTGGATAGTGAAAGGTCAAGGGCTCACATCAAGTTTTTGAACAGAAAAGACATGAGTAAGAATAACAAAGCAATTAGAAACATACTGCAGATTGTCTCTGAACCGAAAATGATGAGAAGTTGAGAACCAATGGGCAAGGCATCTTGAGAGATAGCGAGGATGATGACATACTGAGTGATACAACTGTAAAAGTGCATTTAAATTTGGGAAAAGTATATTTTTCGTCCCTTAACTTTACCGACAATCTAGAAATGATCCCTCGACTCTGAAACCAGACAAACTTGGTCCCTCAACTGTTAAAACCGGATATTTTTTCACCCCTCGGACCACTTCGGGTGGTTTTGTGCTGACATGGACCCGGTATTGACTGCACACCTGGCCACCTCATCGTCTACCTCACATTCGGCTTCTACCTCTTGCACCACCACACGGTCGCAGGCCAGTAGATCATCAGCGCGTCCGTGCACACACCGAGGCTAACCATCTCTGATCTCTCGTCAGCGTCATGGCTATCTGTTCCCCCCGTTCTGCCTGAACAGCTCCGACGTCGCCACGGCCATCTTGACGCTGACTCCAACCATCGTCGCTTCCAGTTTGTGCTACTGCTGCGGGTGGTGAGGCGGCGCCTGAGACGGCTTCGCGACGCTCTTGCTTGCACTGGAGCCGTCGTTCTGCTGTAACTGCACCCGCAGCATTGGCGAGGAAGACCGGAGCTTCCGGCCGCCGTATTAGGAGACATCGAGGCGCGCGAGCGCCTGGATTGTCGAGGCCATGTTAGAGGATGCCAAGCTTATGGACGACGTGCATGCTGAGCGATCGAACACGTACGACCCAGCGTCCATGGCGTTCCCAGCCAGCGGCAAATTGCTTGCATGGCTAGCTTGCACATGAAAGCTTGTTGTGTACGTGCGTGTCGAGGAACCGATCAGCTTTCTTGTTGTGTAGGTGCGTGTCGAGGAATCGAGAGCAGCTTCTATATGTGCGCGCGTGTCGAGGTGAGCTCAATCCTTCCTGCGTGGAAAAATCAGCTCTTCGACCTGTCAGCTACCGTCGCACATCAAACACCACCGGCATGTACAACTCCGCACGCTGACCCATGTCGAGAGAGAGAAAGAGAGATTCGGACCGTTCTGTGTGACATGGCGCTGATGTGGCGAGGTCAAAGGTCAATACCAGGTCCATGTCAGCTCAAAACCACTTGTAGTGGCTGCAGGGATAAAAAGTATCCGGTTTTATAAGTTAAGGGACTATGTTTGTCTGGTTTGAAGTTGAGGGACCATTTCTAAACTATCGGTAAAGTTAAGGGTCGAAAAATATATTTATCCCTTTAAATTTTGTATCTTTGGTTATGAGAGCTCACGTAGTATACATTGGCTAAAACTGAAAATCCACAAAGCCTATTCTTCTGTGGTAATTTAGAATTTACAAAAAATTCCACGTAAGTTTGAGTAAACCCTCTCTGAAGCGTGAGACCCTTCTAGAAATGATTTGCTTTTCAGAATAAATTAAATAATCAAACATTCCCTGCCGTGCAACAGAAAAATGGAGTCACCATGGATTTTCAAGTTGCAGTACCAGTCTTTTCTACAAAATACTACAACTCCTCTCCTCTGAACGGGACAAATATAACCATGTGACCATGTCTAATGCTCGCAAGAATGTGAGTTTATTAGACTCCATATAAGGCCTGGCTAACCAGCCAGATACAGTAGATTCACGAAGATAAACAATTAAAGAAAAACAGTCAGTGAGAAGGTGGATATTAATTATTCAATCATCTAATTTAACGAGTGATACTCCAAGGTCATCTAAAACTCAGATGCAGCTTGCAAGTTAACAAAGAAGAAAGTCTGCCTCTTTTCATCGTCAGCTTAAACAATGGATAGAAAAAGGTAGCACTCTAGATATTGACTATATAAAAGGTATAAAGTCAATTCTTCAGTTTGAGAAAGAGGGATATGAGGCATGTAGACTGCTAAAAATTAAGTACTAAGAACACCACTAGATAGATAATAACTTAAAAGTCAATTCCTCAACCCAAGAAAATAGGGACATGAGGCGGATCAGTTGGAAACTTCTTCAAAAGCAGAGCAAAATGGCTTGGTAATTTTACCGTCAACACAAGCAGTAGTCACTTCAGCCCGAAATGGTACAAAACGTTAACATGAGGTGATCGAAGCAAGCATTGATTTCGTGCAACTGCACAACAGTCACTTTTGATCATGACTTTATATATATATCAACACAAAAAGAAGAAAATAGCAGGCTCATACTTGATCCAATTCATAGATGTTGAAGATCATGAGGATATGAAAACTAGGCTGTTAAGAAGCACGACCACACTCAACAGCCGTCAGATGAAGCACAAAGCTTTCGCAGCATAACCATCTAGTCCCGTAAAGAAGTTATGTTGAACAAGAGTTTGCTTGTGCTGACGTTGAGGGACATAGAAATCTTGGAAGCTAGCAACCAGTTTGCCATCAGTGTCAACGTAAAACAGCCAACAATTAAAACAGATCAGCAAGAGCACGTCACCATCTCCCGAAGCAACGGTCAAACACGAATAGCCATCATCATGGCCTTCAAACTTTACCCTGATTTCTGTTGGAAATATGAGCAAATTACTACGAGATTTAATCCGAATAAACAGAAGATAAACCATGACAGCAATAGCAGAGATTAAACTAACCATGCAAACTAGCATAGTAGATGAACAGATCACATCTGGGGCACATACTAGAAACATGAATTCTACCACGATCTCGAACAAGAAGGATAGAATCACATACGGTGCAGCGGGAGCAGCACCGCCGGCGTTGAGGTTGTCGCCCATGTCGTCGAGGATGAGGTTGCCGAGGTCGGGGAAGAAGTCGTCGTTGGCGAAGTCGTCGCTGCCAGCAGTCGCGCGAGTGCGCTCCCCAAAAACCTGATCGCCCCTCTCCCGTACAGGATCACGAGAGGCGGGGTTCCGGAGGCCTGCTGTCCCTTCTCGCGGTGCACGCCGGAAGGAGGGATGGAGAAGACTTGCGTGGCGGCGCAATGATCTGGAACGGTGGTGTGAAACCATACGAAGCGGCGGTGGCTAGGGTAGACGTCTGCCTGACTATATAGTGCGGGCCGGGTAGGTCGTGGGAGTAAATCCCACGTCCGAGTCGCGATCCAAAAGAATCGGAAACGGTTCAGTAATTAACGCGTCCGTTAATTATTAATTAATGACTCATTAATTTTTCCCAAGCAGCAAAAATATAGACAACGTGCATAGCTCTTTCCTCGGCTCGGCTCAATCCCGCAACCCGCGGCGCGTCGTGGCGAGGCGAGGCGAGCGAGGAGGAGGAGCGCGCGTGTAGGTCTCCTCTTCTCATGCTCTTGCAAGTGGTAGAAGAGCTCACCTTATAAAGAGGTGCAAGTCTCACTCAACTTCCGGGGTGGGACTAAACTTTAGTCCCACTCACACCACTCACAAGCTATGCATGAATGGGCCAAGAGAATTTCAGAATTTTAGTTGGGCTTTGGGCCAAAGGCCTACTAGCAAATTCAACAATCCCCCACAAAGTCTCATTGGCACATCTCATCACTTAGTTCCAAAACATTGTTTATATACCGGTGCTCAGTGGAGACTGTAAAGTTGAACTTCCACTTAGAGATTTATGCTACACTAGATCACAACTTGAATAGTGGACTATGCCTTGAACTACAAGTTTTCTGCGAGACTAGTTTCACACAAATTCTTGACCGATACTGGGCTGCCGCAAGGCTTCCCCGCGGGTGGAGCGTATACGTCATACTCCAGGGCCTTTCATGAATTTATTAGAGAACACCCAATTCTCACAGGCTGCGATGTTAACAGTCAAATTCATATAGGTGTGTTCCTCAGGAGATGCTCTGCAGGACAACATCTCTGCTTACCCGAATAAGCCACTTGGAACACATTAAGATAAGTATCAACCTGCCATGCAGATCAGGAGAGTATTGCATCTTCACGGAGTGGGATAATTAATATAGGGATACTCTCCTCCCAGCTGACCAACAGCTTGTCTCCCACTTCTACTTCACGGGATCTCCGATCATATAGAATGGGTTACCACTATGGACAACTCATGCGGTGGGTCTCAAACCCATCTCCATCGATGCATTATCTATCACATTACGTGATAGACCCTTTGTGAAGGGATCTGCCAAGTTTTTCGACGTTTGGATATAATCCAACGTAATAACTCCGGAGTTCCTCAATTTTCTGACAGATTTTAGTCTCCTCTTCACATGCCTTGAGGACTTCATATTGTCCTTAGAACTGTTTATCTTGACGATCACAGTTTGATTATCACAGTTCATCAGGATAGGGGGTATTGGTTTTTCAACCACAGGTAAGTCCATCAAGAGCTCACGAAGCCACTCTGCTTCAACAGTGGCAGTGTCTAATGCTGTGAGTTCTGCTTCCATAGTTGACCTCGTTAAGATGGTCTGCTTGCAAGACTTCCAGGAAACAACGCCACCACCAAGTGTAAAAACATAACCACTTGTGGCCTTAATCTCATCAGCATCAGATATCCAGTTTGAGTCACTATAACCCTCCAGTACCCTTGGATACCCGGTGTAGTGAATCCCATAGCTCGCAGTGCCTTTCAAATAGCGCATAACTCTCTCAAGCGCATGCCAATGATCATCTCCCGGTTTTGACACAAACCGACTCAGTTTGCTCACAGCAAAAGAGATGTCAGGCCTCGTGGCACTCGCCAAATACATAAGCGAACCAATAATCTGAGAATACCTCAGTTGATCCTTAACAATCCGTCGATTCTTTCGAAGCAACACACTGGCATCATATGGAGTTGGGGAAGGCTGGTAGTCGCTATACCCAAAACGACTCAAGACCTTTTCCACATAGTGAGACTGAAGCAGTGTAATCCCATCATTCTCATCTCTCAACAGCTTGATGTTTAAGATAACATCAGCTACTCCTAGATCCTTCATCTCAAAGCAACGAGATAAGAAATCCTTAACCTCATTGATTAAATCAAGTTTGGTTCCAAAGATCAGTATGTCATCGACATACAGACAAAGAATAACTCCTTCGCCCCCACCATGGCGATAGTACACACACTTGTCACCATCGTTTACTACAAAGCCGGCAGCAGTTAATGTTCTTTCGAACTTCTCATGCCACTCCTTAGGAGCTTGCTTAAGGCCATATAAAGACTTTAATAACTTGCACACCTTTCCTTCCTGACCAGGTACTACAAAACCATCTGGCTAATCCATGTAAATTTCCTCCTTCAACTCTCCATTGAGGAAAGCCGTCTTAACGTCCATTTGATGAACGAGAAGACCATGTGAGGCAGCCAGTGATAGTAGCACCCGAATAGTGGTCAGTCTAGCCACGGGTGAGTAAGTATCAAAGAAGTCTTCACCTTCTTTTTGGGTATAACCCTTAGCCACAAGCCGTGCCTTGTACTTTTCAATCGTACCATTAGGTCTAAGCTTTTTCTTGAACACCCACTTACATCCTACAGGTTTGCACCCATAAGGACGGTCAGTGATCTCCTAGGTTCCGTTAGCTAAGATGGAATCCATCTCGCTACGAACAGCTTCCTTCCAGTAGTCAGCATCAGGAGATGCATAGGCTTCTGAAATAGTCCTGGGTGTGTCATCCACAAGGTACACAATGAAATCATCACCAAAGGACTTTGCAGTCCTCTGTCTCTTACTCCTCACAGGAGTTCCGTTGTCACCCTCAACTGGATTCTCAACGTGTTCCATCGCAATGGTGGGTTCAGGAATTACAGCAAATTCCTCACTAGATGGAGTAGGTATCTCCTGATTTGATGAACTTGACATATCCTTCATAGGAAATATGTCCTCAAAGAAAGTTGCATCATTCGACTCCATAATTGTACCAACATACATGTCGGATACCTCAGATTTTATTATCAAAAATCTATAACCAATGCTATGAAAAGCATAGCCCAGAAGAACACAATCCACGGTTTTTGGTCCAAGCTTGCGCTTCTTGGGAATTGGTATATTGACTTTCGCCAAACAACCCCAAGTACGTAGGTAAGAGAGTTTCAACCTTTTCCTTTCCCATTCCTCAAATGGAGTCATGGTCTTATGCTTTGTGGGAACTCGGTTTAGGACATGACACGCAGTCATTAGCGCCTCCCCCCACCATTCCTTGGAGAGACCCGATGTGTCTAACATGGTGTTAACCATATCAGTTAGAGTTCGGTTCTTTCTTTCGGCTACCCCATTTGACTGAGGTGAGTAGGGAGGCGTCCTCTCATGGATTATACCATGTTCCGCACAAAACAAATCAAAATCATTGGAAAAATACTCTCCACCACGATCAGACCTAAGCCGTTTAATTTTCCGATCAAGTTGGTTCTCTGCCTCAGCTTTATAGTTTTTGAAAAAGGTTAAAGCCTCATCTTTCGATTTCAGAAGATACACATAACAATATCTAGTGGAGTCATCGATCAACGTCATGAAGTACCTCTTTTCACCTTTTGTCAACACGCCATTCATCTCACAAAGATCAGAATGTATAAGCTCTAGTGGCGCCAAGTCTCTTGCCTCTGCAGTCTTATGGGACTTGCGAGGTTGCTTAGCTTGCACACACACTTGGCACTTGGAGCCCTTGACAGTAGGTATTTTCGGAATTAAATTCATATTGGCTAGCCGCGTCATGCAACCAAAGTTAATATGACAAAGTCGTGAATGCCAAATATCAGACTCATTATTGTGGCAAACATTATTAATAACTTTAGTGCAAATATCTGACAAAGATAGGCGGAACAAGCCTCCGCTCTCATAGCCTTTTCCAACAAATTGTCCATACTTAGAAATTACAACTTTATTGGATTCGAAAACCAACTTAAAACCATCTCGACATAAACGGGAACCGCTAACGAGATTTTTATTGATGGACGGCACATGATGAACGTTCTTCAGACGCACGGTCTTCCCCGAAGTGAACTTCAGATCGACTGTACCGACACCTCGAACGACGGCATGTGACCCATTCCCCATCAGCACGGGAGAAGTCCCTGTGACCTGGTAAGAAGAAAACATGGAGGCGTCAGCACAAACGTGTACATTGGCACCGGTATCAATTAACCAATCAGGAGATTGAAATACTGAATGGATAGTAGGAAGAATACCGTACCCAGATTCCTTCATATCAGTATCACCGATGACAACATTAGCGGACTTGCCGCTCTTCTCATGTTCGCGCTCCTCAAAGCGGTTAGGACACTTCGGAGCCCAGTGATTAGGATCACCGCAGACATGGCAAAGTCTCTTCCCCTTCTTATGAGAATTCTTCTTGAAGTTGGTAGAATGTGACGGCTTGTTCTTTGTATCAAACTTGCCTTTGCCCTGAGTTTTGTTCTTGTTGTTTTTGAACTTGTTGGGCTGGAAGTTCTTCTTCTGTACCATGTGGGCACTAGAAGCTCCCTCAGCAACTCGAGCACGTGTGTCCTTTGCTCTCGCCTTCTCTTCAACATCAAGAGTACCAATGAGATCCGCAACGGAAAACTCCTGTCTCTTATGTTTCAGGGAAGTAGCAAAATTGTTCCACGAGGGTGGAAGCTTGGCAATGATGCCTCCGGCAACAAATTTGTCCGGCAACACACACTTGAAGTACTCGAGTTCCTTTGCGAGCGACTGTATCTCATGAGCATGCTGTACAACAGAGCGCTCATCAGTCATCTTGTAGTCATAGAATTGCTCCATGACGTACAACTCGCTGCCGGGGTCCGAGGCACCAAACTTGGCCTCGAGCGCAACCCACATGTCCTTGCCATTGTTAAACGACATATACGAATCCACAATGGAATCATCAAGAACACTCAGAAGAGCGCCTTTAAAGAGAGTATCGATCTTCTCAAAAGCTTCCAGCTGTGCTGGATTAAGATCGCCCTTAGGCTTGCCCTTAGTGGCATCATAGCAGCACATGGTCTGAAACCAGTAGACTGCTCTCGTGCGCCACCTCTTATATTGCACCCCCTTAAAGGCAGGCGGCTTCAAATGCGCAGCAAAACCACTCGGAGTAAATTGCCTATAATCAGGTTTTTGGATTGTTAGAAATATGAGCAAATTACTACGAGATTTAATCCGAATAAACAGAAGATAAACCATGACAGCAATAGCAGAGATTAAACTAACCATGCAAACTAGCATAGTAGATGAACAGATCACATCTAGGGCACATACTAGAAACATGAATTCTACCACGATCTCGAACAAGAAGGATAGAATCACATACGGTGCAGCGGGAGCAGCACCGCCGGCGTTGAGGTTGTCGCCCATGTCGTCGAGGATGAGGTTGCCGAGGTCGGGGAAGAAGTCGTCGTTGGCGAAGTCGTCGCTGCCAGCAGTCGCGCGAGTGCGCTCCCCAAAAACCTGATCGCCCCTCTCCCGTACAGGATCACGAGAGGCGGGGTTCCGGAGGCCTGCTGTCCCTTCTCGCGGGTGTGAAACCATACGAAGCGGCGGCTAGGGTAGACGTCTGCCTGACTATATAGTGCGGGCCGGGTAGGTCGTGGGAGTAAATCCCACGTTGCATAGCTCTTTCCTCGGCTCGGCTCAATCCCGCAACCCGCGGCGCGTTGTGACGAGGCGTGGCGTGGCGAGCGAGGAGGAGGAGCGCGCGTGTAGGTCTCCTCTTCTCATGCTCTTACAAGTGGTAGAAGAGCTCACCTTATAAAGAGGTGCAAGTCTCACTCAACTTCCGGGGTGGGACTAAACTTTAGTCCCACTCACACCACTCACAAGCTATGCATGAATGGGTCAAGAGAATTTCAGAATTTTAGTTGGGCTTTGGGCTTACTAGCAAATTGCAACAATTTCTGCGATCGGCGATGCAGCCCGGTACTTTAAGTCCCAGACCTCACTTTCGTAGTTCTGTAGCATCCATATATCAATGATATCCATGGCCCTGTTACAGCTACCGATGCCAAGCGTGTCATCCATCTCAAAGATATTTGACTTGGTGGGAACAACTGGCACGCATCTGCCGGAACGACTCGGCCATGGTGTTGAATACCATCATCAGTTTCTTTTCAGTATGGTTGGAATCAAACGTTGGGTACCAATGCAGGCTATCATGCACCCGGGCGGGTGCATTGAACCATCGTGACGTTGTCCCCTGCCACCCAATGTACCTCGGCGTCCGGTCAGAGCCCAACACATGAACATAGCAACCACTTTGATCTCGAGGCGAGTCCAGATAGCTCCGTTCAAGTAACAGCCGATACTCGCCAGTAGGTTGGTGTGGGTACATATCCAGGATGTCGAAGCCCTGCAGTTTTCAGATGGGAGCATGCTGCCACGTGGCTGGGTTACAGACGAAGAAGCGGGTGGCCGTGCCGCCATACTTGGAGAGAATGAGGAGGCCGTCGCAGGAGGCCTGCAGACAAAAATCCTCGTCAAACCGGGCGACGGGTTGGAGCTGGGCGGCAGGGGCGGCAGCCTGGTGGTCCAAGGCGTGGATAAATTTGCAGATTTCGTCGCCGTATTTGGAGCTGAGGACGATGGGGAGCGAGGGCTTGTGGGCGTGGTGGGCGAGGAGGAAGTCGCAGGTGGAGGTGGCGCGGCGCCAGGCGCGGCAAACGGCACGGCAGCGGAGGAGGGATTTGGGGCGGAGGCGGATGAGGATCTCCCAGATGACGATCTCCTCCGGGAGGGCACGGCGGTGTGGCGTCGCCATGGTCGCTGGTAGGGATTCCGTGCTAGTAGGGTATAAGAACGAGAAGGTTCGTGCTGATAATGGACTGGGCTAGGCTCAGCTGAGAAAATATGTGTACGAAAGAATTCTGTAAGGCCGAAGAGATGATTTCTTTGCCCAAAAGAAAAAAAGGGAAAAAAACTGCTAAAAAATGGAAAAACAATTCTCTCAATTGTTATCTGGTGTCATCTTTATTACACGTTTTCTTAATTAGCTTGGCATTTTTTCTGTTATACAAGCATAAAACTACGAGAAAGATTTTTGAGGAACAAACATTGTAGTCAATTAAGTGAGACATACATGTAAGGAAAATATGAAGGATGCACTTTGGTGAATCCAACTTTGTGATTTGCCTTTGTGGCCTCCAAATGCATACGTTATGAAGGCATACGAGGAATCTGTTAGAGTTGCTCCTATTTGTACTTCTAGTTTTGGAACCAAAACTTTTTTTGTTGCGAAAAGTCATTCCTGATATAAGATTTCACAGCCCGAGTTGGCTCTTTGGTTCCATTCTATCCTACGAACTTGCCTATTTTGGAAAGCCACCTCCGTCCAGCTCAGCAGCCGCTACCGTTTCTACCACTTATGTTTCACGGATTTATTCCTCTGATGGTACTAGCTCATCAATCTCAAAATGTAAGTCCTAGTTGGATTGCCTTCTAAGTCAAACCTTACTAAATTTAGCTAAGTTTATAAAAATATGTATCCACATATGCAATACAACCAAATAAATATATTTTGAAATACAGAAGTTCATTTTGACTCAAACGTCGTACACATCGTGTGAGAGGTAGAAAATCAATTGTTTGACATTGATCCATGCGATCAGTCCATGGGCGTGTGGGGACAACAATACCAACGTCCAAGTTAAAGACTACGAGGAGGAGGAGAAGGCACGTGCCACATGAGGTCTCCACAAAGATCCCGCTCTAGTTTCCCTCCAGGTGGCTTCTACCATTTAGGTGGGTCTGCAAGGCCTGGCGTGACACCATATCTTTTTTTTTAAGAGTATGCAAATTGCATACCACAACTTCATAGAAGAGAGAATTGCAAGTACAAGATGACTACCACTCGCTGCTAACAATGAGCATAGCAAGAACTCCACACCCGGGCTAGTCCCAAAGGACAACCACCAACGACAACACAACTACGAAGCAAAAGAGCTTGTCCAAAACAGAAAACCTCGCCGCATCTCAACCGCCGTCGGTCACCTCTGAAGAACAACCTCTACCACTTATGCCTAAAGGAGGTGGAGGGAGGATTGCAGGACTCGATCCATCTCGAGGAAGGCCCCATCTTGGATTCACCAGCAACGATTGTACATTGCGCCGTAGAAGATCGATCATGGATGACGGCGATCGCCGGAGGAGCACAACGTAGACCTCCAAACGATGTCTCCATGTACGATGCTCCCAACAGAGGGACAGCGTTGATACGCTGCCATCGCGCCGATCCAACACCGAATCTAGGCTTTCGCCTGGAGACACCTACCCACGCCAAGCGAGCGAGGGAGATGGTGACACGCCTCGGCGACGCCTCCAAGGAGGGGAATGATACCCACGGGTGCCATCGCCGCGGGCCCAACAAAAACCGGGCTGGATTTTCATTCGTATGGTCACACATCTCCACACCTCTGAGGCTTGAGGCAGCACCGTCCATGAAACCTCACACCACCGGCACCGTAGCACCTTGTTGTTGAAGCCGCACCGCCACTCACTACTAGGGAAAAGCTTATAGGCAGACGCTTACTAGTAGCGTGGGTTTATACCCCTTGCTACTGCTACTTACTAGTAGCGCGGGTTTATAACCCCCGCTACTACTAAGTTGATAGTAGTAGCGCGGGTTTATAACCCTCGCTACTACTAAGTGGTCTCTGATAACCCTCGCTACTACTAGGTGGTCTCTACCGTGCGCCACCCGGGACATGCCATAGTAGTAGCGAGGGGTATAAACCCGCGCTACTACTATCGACCCACCAAGACATGTGTACACATAGCGTGCGGAGGCCCAAATCCAAACCCACACTCTTCTGATTCCCCTTCTCCTCCCACCAGCGATTCCCTTCCTCACCCACCGCCACTGCCGGCCTCGCACCTCGGCGCCACTCACAAATCCGGCGACCTCCTCTCGCACTACAGACCCCTCCCATCCCCTCCATCCTCCTCCTTCTTCGCTGTTGGAAGGAGAAACCAGTAGAGCGTCGTCCATGGTGGCGGCCAGATCCGCCATGGACGCAGCCACTTGCACCTCCTCACCGGGTCAAGGGTCCCACGACAAGCAGCAGCAGGTCACCGGGCTTCATCTAGGGTTTCGGGCGTCGGCTCCAACTCCGGCGGCCACCGGTGAGTTCCTCCTCCTACTGCTCTCTATCTCTCTCTTCCTCTTTCTAATAATTTTCTCTTCTTTTGTAGCTGCAGTAGAAGAGAGGTGCAGACACAAGTTGGGTGGGGAAGCACCATCACCATGGACAACTTCATCCCCTCCAGGACCAGTAGCAGCCATGGATGGAGAGGACGATGACGCCCAGCAGAAGCAGCCGCCATGGATGGAATTTATTTTTTTAATTCTCAATTAGTTAGTAGTAGCGCGGGGCCCTGACCCGCGCTACAACTAAGTAGTAGTAGCGCGGGTGGCAATCGCGCTACTACTACTATAAGTAGTAGTAGCGCGGGTACCACCCGCGCTACTGCTAAAAGTTAGCTGTAGCGCCCTAGCAGTAGCGCAGGCCCCCGCGCTACTGCTAGGCAATTACCCCGCGCTACTACTAGGGTTTTCCCTAGTAGTGACTCCGCACAGCTGACAGAATGCAGCCCAAACTCCACCAACAACCTAGACGAGAAGCAGCAACCTCCAACCACCTCGGGCTAGGACCAGTACCACCGCGACGGCATCACCCGCTGCATGGGACAACCCTGCGATGGTACCAACCCCTCAGGCCCAGATCGAATCCCAGATCTGACCTGCCCCATCTCGCACCGGCGCCAGCGTGGCACCATATGTGATGACCCTTCTTTCGGCTACACGTACCTCCACCTCCATCAGCGTAAGGATGACATGTCGATGGCAGAAGTCTCATTTTCGTCAATATCATAATACTTAACCTTAAATTATATATTGGTCATCTTAATAGTCAATATTTAGAATGTTATCTTTTTTTTTTCTACACTTTGTTTAAGACATTTCTCTTTGTTGACTTGGAAGTTGCATTCGATTTTACAATGCGTTGGAGCACTACTTGTTATAAATTAATACAAGTTTTACAGTGGTTGGCTTTTTTGTCATCTGTTCGTCGAGGTTGATCTAACGGTGATAATATAGTTAGTACTGGTTAGTACTACTTCGTACGTACTCCAAAGTACTAATATCGGTGGGGTCAGTACTCAAATTTGTGCGGGCCCTTCTCTTAATTCAAGGGTAAATTAGTCCATATTTTTTCCCAAAACCGCCCCTCACGTCGCCCAATCCAGAACAGCCGCCGCCGCCGTCTCCTCTTGCATTGCCCCTCTTATCCTCTTCCATTGTCACACCCGCCGGCCTCTCCTCTTCCATTGCCCCTCTTATCCTCTTCCATTGTCACACCGCCGGCAATCCATTCCACATCCGCCCCCTCTTCCATCCAAGTCAAAAACTCGATGGAGGAAGAGCTCGTGCAGATCGCCGGCGGCAAGAAGTACAACTTTGCCGCGCAGATGGAGGAGGAGATCCTGCAGATCGCCGGCGGCGATGAGGTGAAGTTACGCCGGCTCAAGGAGATCGTCTCATGGTTTCAGTACCCGAGGTAGTTAGCGGCCGCACAACAGAGGATGCATCCATATATGTTAAAGAGAGAGAAGGCTGCAGTCTCCACATCACCGGAGCGGTTCCACATCGAATACCTCCTCTGGGCAATGTAGCAGTCGGATTCCCCAAGGGAGGGGACGAGGATTCGGTGGTGGAACTATCGCTCCAGGATCGAGAAACCGGAGGAGCGAGAACCGAGCATCTATATGGTTCCGCTTGAGATCTTGCCATGGGACCGTGTGCCGGAGGAGCCTTCGTCGAGCAACCGCAGGAGGAGGAAGAGATATGTGCCGACGTCGCTTCCCCGCCGCTCTCCACGGTTCCCTCGCCGTTCCACTCGTCTCATGGGGCGGTGGTCTGCGGCCGAGGAGTAGTAAAGGTATGAGCAAGCTTCCCCACTCCTAATCTTCCTACTGCTCGTGCTTAAAGTCGTGGTGGTAGTGATCATAATAGTTCAGAGAGGGAATGCTAGATGGCATTTTAATCTCAATAAATTGCATGAAGATTTGAGTAAATGATTTTGGGGGCTGGATTATGATGTATATGAACCCTAGGCTAAATTTGTACTGTTGTAGTCGTAGAATTTGATGTTCAACTGCACTTCTACTCCAATCCATAGCCTCTGGATGGCAGCGTAATTAGTTGCAAAGAATAAATTACGTTTAAGTATTACGAGTTCACTACACAGTGGTACACTCTGGGTACACACTGAAATATTTGAAAACTGCAAGTTCAGTAGAGAGTTGTAGATTCTGAAATATTTTAGTACTGAAATTTCAGTACACATGGGTAGAAACTGAAATATTTCAGTAGTGCAATTTCAGTACACACTGGTAGACACTGAAATATTTCAGTACTGCAAGTTCAATACAAAATTGTAGATTCTGAAATATTTCAGTAGTGCAGTTTCAGTACACACAGATAGACACTGAAATATTTCAGTAGTGCAGTTTCAGTACACAATGGTACAATCTGAAATATTTCAGTAGAGGCAGGTACACACTGAAATATTTCAGTAGTGCAATTTCGTGTAAATCACGTATGTACTAATGCATACCATATAAGTTAAAATCCACATTATAGTAATGATATATGTGAAATAAGCATCAATATGATTGTCAATGTTTATGCCATTGATGGTAGTATAACAAATCATGAAATAAGGCAACTTACATCTTAGGCCACAATGTTTTGTTGCAAAATTTCAAACCTAGGGATGTCAGTAATGTTGTGATTTTCTCATGTAGTTGTTTTGTTACTCACTGTGTACCGCATGTACATGTCAATTGCATGATTTTCTCATTTTGATTACTGATTGTTTGAGCATATCATAGCCTACCCCATCTGGGTTGGGACTAAAGTCTTTGATGTTGTTCTTGTATGGTGAGAGGAGTTGAAAGTAGGCTTGATGCTGTTAATCTGTGTTTCACCCTGTTTTACATGTTCAATCAGATAATTGTAGTACCTGCAGTCTGTGATTTGTGTTTTCTGTTTTGTATTCTGGTGTGTGTGCATGTGTGTGTGGGATCAAAGTGAAATACGGTTCTGATTTGTGTTTTGCTGGCCTTGATGCTAAGTTAAGTACATGCTAGTAACAGTGATGAGAGGGTTGGGGGGTGCTGGTGGGAGGCGGTAAGCAAATATTTTAGGGTTTTATCATCGTGAAAACCGCAGAAAATCCACACAATGTCGAAAATCAATGAAACTTGTCATCGATGCTTCTCATGTTGGTAGAAGGGTGTAGAAAGAACTGGTCCATTTGAATTTATGCTACTTTCTGAAGTGATAGGAGTCTTATGACTGTAGGCATTTATGCTACATTCTGGAGTTTATGGAAACTTAGAATTAATGATACTGAAATATTTCAGTACACACTGAAATAATTAAATCAAGAAACAAAAATATTGTTTTGCCTAATTAAAATAAGAAGAAACGAAAAATTGTTTTGCCTGGGGCTCGAACCCAGGACTTGTAGTATGATATGCCTGTGTGCTACAAATAGAGATCTTCGTCACATGCTGTTAGCTAAATTTGTTGTATATTGCCCCTGCCCATGGCCCACCTGACTGCCATTTACCCACCGGCCACCGCCCACTTACCACCCCACCGCCCACTCGGCCCACTCCCACTCCGCGTCGATTCGAACTCCCCTCCCCAATCCCCTCCCCTTTGAAACCCTCGCCGGCCACTGCCGCCATGGAGAGCAGCCTAGGGTGGCAGAAAGCAATGGAGGAGCTCGCCGGCGGTAATCCGGTGTGGCGCGCGCAGCTGAGGGAGGTGTCCAACTGGTTTCCCAGCACCGAGATGTTGGTCAACCACGCGCGCGGGCTGAAGGAGGTGCTGACCGCCGCGGAGAAGAAGCGCAACTTCCCCGACGGCCGCGGCATGCCGCCGGCCGTCCTCCTTGTATGGGCAATGTGGGAGGCGACGCTGAGCCCTGACCCTAGTCAGCGTGCAAGGTGTTGGATGTACCGCTCCACCACCGTGTGCTACTTCTTGAGCTTGCGTTGGTTTTTCCCTTGAAGAGAAAAGGGTGATGCAGCACAGTAGAGGTAAGTATTTCCCTCAGTTAAGAACCAAGGTATCAATCCTGTAGGAGAAGAACGCGCAAATCACCAATACCTGCACAAACAATCAAACACTTGCACCCAACGCGATAAAGGGGTTGTCAATCCCTTCACGGTCACTTGCAAAGGTGAGATCTGATAGAGATAGATAAATAAAAGATAAAATATATTTGGTTTTTTTTGGTATATAGATATGAAAATAAATGATTACAAAATAGTAGATCGGAAACTAATATGATGGAAAATAGTCCCGGGGGCCATAGGTTTCACTAGAGGCTTCTCTCATGAAGGCAAATAATACGGTGGGTGAACAAATTACTATCGAGAAATTGATAGAAAAGCGCAAAGTTATGACGATATCCAAGGCAATGATTATGCATATAGGCATCATGTCCGTAAGTAGACCGACTCCTGCCTGCATCTACCACTATTACTCCACACATCGACCGCTATCCAGCATGCATCTAGAGTATTAATTCATAAAGAATGGAGTAACGCCTTAAGTAAGATGACATGATGTAGAGGAATAAACTCAAGCAATATGATGAAAACACCATCTTTTTATGCTCGATGGCAACAACACAATATGTGTCTCGCTACTCCTACTTTGTCACTGGGTGAAATCACGCAAGATTGAACCCAAAGCTAAGCACCTCTCCCATTGCAAGAAAAACCAATCTAGTTGGCCAAACCAAACCGATAATTCGAAGAGAAATACAAAGATATCAAATCATGCATAAAAGAATTCAGAGAAAATTCAAATAATATTCATAGATAAGCTGATCATAAATCCACAATTCATCGGATCTCGACAAACACACCGCAAAAGAAGTTTACATCGGATAGATCTCCAAGAACATCGAGGAGAACATGGTATTGAGAATCAAAGAGAGAGAAGAAGCCATCTAGCTACTAGCTATGGACCCGTAGGTCTGTGGTAAACTACTCACGCTTCATCGGAAGGGCAATAGGGTTGATGTAGAAGCCCTCCATGATCGAATCCCCCTCCGGCAGGATGCCGGAAAAGGCCCCAAGATGGGATCTCACGGGAACAGAAGGTTACGGCGGTGGAAAAGTGTTTTTGTGGATGCTTCTGGTGGTCCTGGAATATATGTGAATATATAGGTGGAAGATCTAGGTCAGGGAGTCACCGAGGGGCCCACAAGGTAGGTGGCGCCCCCCCTAGGGCGCGCCCTCCACCCTTGCCGCCGCCTCATGGCTCTTCTGACTTGCACTCCAAGTCCCCTGGGTGTCTTTTGGTCCAAGAAAAATCATCGTGAAGTTTTATTGCATTTGGACTCTGTTTGGTATTCCTTTTCTATGAAGCTCAAAAACAAGGAAAAAACAAAAACTGGCACTAGGCTCTAGATTAATAAGTTAGTCCCAGAAATAATATAAAATAGCATATTAATGCATATAAAACATCCAAAACAGATAATATAATATCATGGAACAATAAAAAATTATAGATACGTTGGAGACGTATCAAGCATCCCCAAGCTTAATTCCTGCTCGTCCTCGAGTAGGTAAATGATAAAAATAGAATTTTTGATGTGGAATGCTACCTAACGTATTTATCCATGTAATTTTATTTATTGTGGCATGAATGTTCAGATCCATAAGATTCAAAACAAAAGTTTAATATTGACATAAAAACAATAATACTTCAAGCATACTAATAAAGCAATCATGTCTTCTCAAAATAACATGGCCAAAGAAAGTTATCCCTACAAAATCATATAGTCTGGCTATGCTCCATCTTCGTCACACAAAGTATTCAAATCATGCACCACCCCGATGACAAGCCAAGCAATTGTTTCATACTTTTGATGTTCTCAAACCTTTTCAACTTTCATGCAATACATGAGCGTGAGCCATGGACATAGCACTATAGGTGGAATAGAATATGCTGGTTGTGGAGAAGACAAAAAAGAAGGAGATAGTCTCACATCAACTAGGCGTATCAACGGGCTATGGAGATGCCCATGAATAGATATCAATGTGAGTGAGTAGGGATTGCCATGCAACGGATGCACTAGAGCTATAAGTTTATGAAATCTCAAAAAGAAACTAAGTGGGTGTGCATCCAACTTGCTTGCTCACGAAGACCTAGGGCAATTTGAGGAAGCCCATCATTGGAATATACAAGCCAAGTTCTATAATGAAAAATTCCCACTAGTATATGAAAGTGATAACATAGGAGACTCTCTATCATAAAGATTATGGTGCTACTTTGAAGCACAAGTGTGGAAAAAGGATAGTAACATTGCCTCTTCTCTCCTTTCTCTCATTTTTTTGTTTGGCTTCTTTGGCCTCTTCTTTTTTTTGTTGGCTTCTTTGGCCTCTTTTATTTTGTTGGCTTCTTTGGCCTCTTTTATTTTTCCTCACATGGGGCAATGCTCTAATAATGAAGATCATCACACTTTTATTTACTTACAACTCAAGAATTACAACTCGATACTTAGAACAAAATATGACTCTATATGAATGCCTCCTGCGGTGTACCGGGATGTGCAATGATCTAGTGTAGCAAATGACATAAAAAACGGACAAGCCATGTAAACATCATGCTAGCTATCTTACGATCATGCAAAGCAATATGACAATGATGGAGCGTGTCATAATAAAACGGAACGGTGGAGAGTTGCGTGGCAATATATCTCGGAATGGCTATGGAAATGCCATAATAGGTAGGTATGGTGGCTGTTTTGAGGAAGGTAAAAGGTGGGTGTAAGGCACCGGCGAAAGTTGCGCGGTACTAGAGAGGCTAGCAATGGTGGAAAGGTGAGAGTGCGTATAATCCATGGACTCAACATTAGCCATAAAGAACTCACATACTTATTGCAAAACTCTATTAGTCATTGAAACAAAGTACTACGCACATGCTCCTAGGGGGATAGATTGGTAGGAAAAGACCATCGCTCGTCCCCGACCGCCACTCATAAGGAAGACAATCAATAAATACATCATGCTCCAAGTTCGTTACATAACGGTTCACCATACGTGCATGCTACGGGAATCACAAACTTCAACACAAGTATTTCTACAATCCACAATTACTCACTAGCATGACTCTAATATCACCATCTTTATATCTCAAAACATTCATAAGGAATCAAACTTCTCATAGTATTCAATGCACTTTATATGAAAGTTTTTATTATATCCCTCTTGGATGCCTATCATCTTAGGACTAAATTTATAACCAAAGCAAATTACCATGATGTTTAGAGAGACTCTCAAAATAATATAAGTGAAGCATGAGATTTCAACAATTTCTACAAAATAAAACCACCGCCATGCTCCAAAAAGATATAAGTGAAGCACTAGAGCAAAATTGCCTAGCTCAAGAGATATTAGTGAAGCACATAGAGTATTCTAATAAATCACGATTCATGCGTGTCCCTCTCAAAAGGTGTGTACAGCAAGGTTGATTGTCGCAAACTAAAAAGCAAAGACTCATATCATACAAGACGCTCCAAGAAAAACACATATCATGTGGTGAATAAAAATATAGCCTCAAGTAAATTTACCGATAGACGAAGACGAAAGAGGGGATGCCTTCCGGGGCATACCCAAGCTTAGGCTCTTGGTTGTCCTTGAATATTACCTTGGGGTGCCTTGGGCATCCCCAAGCTTAGGCTATTGCCACTCCTTATTCCATAGTCCATCAAATCTTTACCCAAAACTTGAAATCTTCACAACACAAAACTCAACAGAAAACTCATGAGATCCGTTAGTATAAGAAAATAAAATCACCACTTTTGGTACTGTTGTGAACTCATTCTTTATTTATATTGGTGTAATATCTACTGCATTCCAACTTATCCATGGTTCATACCCCCCGATACTACCCATAGATTCATCAAAATAAGCAAACAACACAAAGAAAACAGAATCTGTCAAAAACAGAATAGTCTGCGAAGATCTGAATTGTTCTAATACTTATGTAACTCGAAAATTTTTGAAACATAAAGAAAACAGAGTAAATTTTCATATCAATCCTGTGTAAAAAATTCAGGGTTTTTCCACTCTCCAGTGAATTATTAAAATTCTGTGACTGGACGCAAAAGTTTCTGTTTTTCAGCAAGATCAAATCAACTATCACCGTAAGCCATCCCAAAGGTCCTACTTGGCACAAACACTAATTAAAACACCAAAACAAAATTGCTACAGAGGAAATAATTTGTATTTTATTTAAAAACATAAGCAAAACAAAAAACACAAAAATAAAATTGGGTTGCCTCCCAACAAGCGCTATTGTTTAACACCCTTAGCTAGGCATAAAAAATACATAGATCTAGGTATTGTCATCTTTGGTATGCAATCCATAAGTAGATCTCATAATAGATTCATATGGAAACTTAATTTTCTTTCTAGGAAAGTGTTCCAAGCCCTTCCTTGACGGAAATTGACATCTAATGTTTACTTCTTTCATATCAATAATTGCACCAATCGTTCTAAGGAAAGGTCTACCAAGAATAATAGGACATGTAGGATTGCAATCTATTTCATGAACAATGAAATCTACGGGCACATAATTCCTATTTGCAACAATAAGAACATCATTAATCTTTCCCATAGGTTTCTTAATAGTGGAATCTGCAAGATGCAAATTTAAAGAACAATCATCAAATTCACGGAAACCTAACACATCACATAAAGTTTTTGGAATCGTGGAAACACTAGCACCCAAATCACACAAAGCATGGCACTCATAATCTTTAATCTTAATCTTAATAGTAGGTTCCCACTCATCATAAAGTTTTCTAGGAAAAGAAACTTCGAATTCAAGCTTTTCTTCAAAAGATTTCATCATAGCATCAACGATATGTTTAGTAAAAGCTTTATTTGGATTATAAGCATGAGGAGAATTCAACATGGGTTGCAACAAGGAAATACAATCTATCAAAGAACAATTATCATAATTAAAGTTCTTGAAATCCAAAAGAGTGGGTTCATTGCTACTTAAAATTTTGACCTCTCCAATCCCACTTTTATCAATTTTTGCATCAAGATCTATAAACTCCGAATCATTGGGACGCCTTTTAACTAAAGTTGACTCATCTCCAGTCCCATATTTATCAATATTTATTTTAGAAAACAAAGATTAAATAGGAGTCACATCAATCACTTTAACATCTTCATCATTATTTTCACAAAAACTAGAAGAACACGCTTTCACAAACCTATCTCACTTAGCACGAATCCTAGCGGTTCTTTCTTTACATTCATCAATAGAAATTCTCGTAACTTTTAGAGACTCATTAATATCATGCTTGGGTGGAATAGATCTAATTTTCAAAGAATCAATCTCAAGATAAATTCTATCCACGTTCCTAGCCAAATCATCAATCTTAAGCAATTTTTCTTCAACCCTAGCATTGAAATTCTTTTGCGAACTAATAAATTCTTTAATATTGTTCTCAAGATCAGAGGGCATATTATTATAATTTCCATAAGAATTGTTGTAGGAATTACCATAATTATTAGATGAATTACTAGGAAACGGCCTAGGATTAAAATTACCTCTATACGCGTTATTACCAAAATTGTTCCTACCAACAAAATTCACATCCATAGATTCATTATTGTTCTCAATCAAAGTAGACAAAGGCATATCATTAGGATCAATCGGAGCACTCTTGATAGAAAATAATTTCATAAGTTCATCCATCTTACCACTCAAAACATTAATCTCTTCAATCGCATGCACTTTTTTACTAGTAGAAGATCTTTCGGTATGCCATTGCGAATAATTAACCATAATATTATCTAGGAGTTTAGTAGCTTCTCCTAAAGTTATTTCCATAAAAGTACCTCCCGTGGGCAAATCTAAAAGATTTCTAGAAGCAAAATTCAATCCGGCATAAATTTTTTGTATGATCATCCATAGATTTAAACCATGAGTAGGGCAATTTCGTATCATCAATTTCATCCTCTCCCAAGATTATGCAACATGTTCATGATCAAGTTGCTTAAAATTCATAATATCGTTCCTAAGGTAGATGATCTTAGCGGGAGGAAAATACTTGGAAATAAAAGCATCTTTACACTTATTCCATGAATCAATACTATTTTTAGGCAAAGATGAAAACCAAGTTTTAGCACGATCTCGCAGTGAGAACGGCAATAGCTTCAATTTAACAATATCATTATCCACATCTTGCTTCTTTTGCATATCACACAAGTCAACGAAATTACTTAGATGGGATGCGGCATCTTCACTAGGAAGGCCGGAAAATTGATCTTTCATAACAAGATTCAGCAAAGCGGCATTAATTTCATAAGATTCCACACTAGTGGCGGGAGCAATCGGAGTACTAATAAAATCATTATTATTAGTATTGGAAAAGTCACACAATTTAGTATTCTCTTGAGCCATCGTGACAAAGCAAGCAATCTAACACACGAGCAAACAAAAAGCAATGTTAGCAAACGAAAACCACGAACGGAAGAAGGGCGAATAAAAAGGAAAATCTTTTCGAAAATCATTTTAAAAGTGGGGGAGAGTAAAACGAGAGGCAAATGCCGAATAATGTAATGCAAGAGATGAGAGTTTTATGATGGGTATTTGGTATGCTCGACGTAGATCCCTCCAACAACGAAGCCAGAAATTGGCAAGTTGATGAGAGACTAGTCTTGACTTGGCGTATATCTCCCCGGCAACGGCGCCAGAAATTCTTCCTACTACTTCTTGAGCTTGCGTTGGTTTTTCCCCTGAAGAGGAAAGGGTGATGCAGCACAATAGAGGTAAGTATTTCCCTCAGTTAAGAACCAAGGTATCAATCCACTAGGAGAAGAACGCGCAAATCACCAATACCTGCACAAACAATCAAACACTTGCACCCAACGCGATAAATGGGTTGTCAATCCCTTCACGGTCACTTGCAAAGGTGAGATCTGATAGAGATAGATAAATAAAAGATAAAATATTTTTGGTTTTTTTTTTGGTATATAGATCTGAAAATAAAAAATTGCAAAATAGTAGATCAACAATTAATATGATGGAAAATAGACCCGGGGGCCATAGGTTTCACTAGAGGCTTCTCTCATGAAGGCAAATAATACGGTGGGTGAACAAATTACTGTCGAGCAATTAATAGAAAAGCGCAAAGTTATGACGATATCCAAGGCAATGATTATGCATATAGGCATCACGTCTGTGTCAAGTAGACCGACTCCTGCCTGCATCTACTACTATTACTCCACACATCGACCGCTATCCAGCATGCATCTAGAGTATTAAGTTCATAAAGAACGGAGTAATGCCTTAAGTAAGATGACATGATGTAGAGGAATAAACTCAAGCAATATGATGAAAACCCCTTCTTTTTATCCTCGATGGCAACAACGCAATACATGTCTCGCTACCCCTACTTTGTCACTCGGTGAAATCACGCAAGATTGAACCCAAAGATAAGCACCTCTCCCATTGCAAGAAAAACCAATCTAGTTGGCCAAACCAAACCGATAATTCGAAGAAAAATACAAAGATATCAAATCATGCATAAAAGAATTCAGAGAAGATTCAAATAATATTCATAGATAAGCTGATCATAAATCCACAATTCATCGGATCTCGAAAAACACACCGCAAAAGAAGTTTACATCGGATAGATCTCCAAGAACATCGAGGAGAACATGGTATTGAGAATCAAAGAGAGAGAAGAAGCCATCTAGCTACTAGCTATGGACCCGTAGGTCTGTGGTAAACTACTCATGCTTCATCGGAAGGGCAATAGGGTTGATATAGAAGCCCTCCGTGATCGAATCCCCCTTCGGCAGGATGCCGGAAAAGGACCCAAGATGGGATCTCACGGGAACAGAAGGTTACGGCGGTGTAAAAGTGTTTTCATGGATGCTTCTGGTGGTTCTGGAATATATGTGAATATATAGGAGGAAGATCTAGGTCAGGGAGTCACCGAGGGGCCGACAAGGTAGGGGGGCGCCCCCCCTATGGCGCGCCCTCCACCCTTGCTGCCGCCTCGTGGCTCTTCTGACTTGCACTCCAAGTCCCCTGGGTGTCTTCTGGTCCAAGAAAAATCATCGTGAAGTTTTATTCCGTTTGGTATTCCTTTCCTGCGAAGCTCAAAAACAAGGAAAAAACTGAAACTGGCACTGGGCTCTAGATTAATAAGTTAGTCCCAAAAATAATATAAAATAGCATATTAATGGATATAAAACATCCAAAACAGATAATATAATAGCATGGAACAATAAAAAATTATAGATACGTTGGAGACGTATCACCATGCCGTAGCCGCCGGATACTGCGCGCGTCGCGTCGAGGGCGGAGCGCGTCATCGAGAAGGACGTCTTGCTTGCTGTCCCAGCGGCTGTCAACCCCGACTACGAGGTTCGCCGCGTGCCTGCGCTGGTCATCTCTGACGAGGAGGAGGAAGATGTCAAGGAAGGTGTGGTCCTCTCTGACGACGAGGAGGAAGTGGTCCAGATGGTGGCGCCAGTCGTCTCTGACGGCGAGGAGGATGTGGTCCAGATGGTGGAGCCGGTCCCAATCAAGGGTGACAAGAATATGCCCATCGACGTTGAACTCCTTCCGGATGTCCCTGACATCGTCAAGCTGGAGGTGGTGGAGGAGGAGGAGGTGGTGGTGGTGGCCCAGGTGCAGAAGAAGAATGTGAGGGGGGCTGCAGGAGCTGGTGCAACGGTGGTGCGCCGCTCCCACCGCCTGAAGCTGCTGAAGAAGTGAAGCTGAAGAAGATGTGAAGCTGTTTTTAGCTATGCTGATAAGTACATATGTCAGCATATAAGTTATCTATTTTGGTATGCTATGTTGTCAGTGAAGAACCCTAGGCTATCTAAGTTAGGTGTGCTGGTATATTTTAGCATATAAGCTATCTAATTTGTGGTATGTCAGTGAACTGTAGTTTGTGGTTTCAGAAACAGAAGTTATGCTGAAATTGTGCTGCACTCTTGCTTTGCTGCCCCTATGCTGAAACTGAATTTATGCTGAAGTTATGGTGAAACTGTAATTTGTTAGTTATCTCTTGTAACACCCCCGGTGATTAGCAACAGTAATCACTTTTGTTAGCAGTGCATAATCATCATTAGCATCATAATGCATTTCAACTTCTAACTCAAATTCAAATTTAAATGAAAGTGAAATATAAAAGTTGACCAACATAAAAACTAAAATGTTCAGTAAATTACAAATATTGCAGAGACCATTCTAAAATTGTAACCAATAAATAATAAAATAATTAGGTGGCACTAACATAATTAAAACAGTAAGGAATAATGCATTTTAATTATTATAAAAATTGTGTGAACTCAAGTTGACTCCAAACCAATTTTTGGTAGTGGTAGGCAATGCCTAGTATTTGTTGGAGCAATTCCTATGATTTACAAAATTCAATATGTGGCCTAACTATTTGCTAAACTAAGAAAAGGAAATAAATAAAAGAAAAAGGTAAAAGAAAACAAAAAAGAAAATAAGAAACAGGAAACCCCCCCGGCCCAACTGGGCCACGGCCACCAGGCCAGCCCAGCACCCCCGTGCCTATATGGCCTCTCCCCCCAGAGACCCCGAAACCCTAACCCCCCTCGCTCACTCCCTCTCCCCCCCAAAAACGTTTTAAAAATAAAATAAAAATAAAAATAATAAAAACAATTAATTAATTATTTAATTAGTTAATTAATTAGTTAATTAATCCTGATTAGGTTAATCTAATTAACTAATTAGTGTTAATTAAACAGTAATTAGTAATTAACTTAATTAACCTTGCTGACGTCATGCTTAGGTCATGCTGATGTCATCGCAACACTGTTTCGGATAATGTTGAATTAAATAATTAATTAAATTCTAGAAATTAATAAAACTTTAGAAAATCATATTAAATAAACCGTAACTCCGATGAAAATAATTTATATATGAAACTTGCTCAGAATTTCGATACGAACCCGGATACACCCTTCGTATTCCCGTAAGACGCCCGCAGCTATAAGAACGTTGAACTTTTAGACCGATTTCAGTAAATGAATAGTGTCCAACTTTAATTAAATAAATCCAAATAAATTCCTAAATTAACTAAATCATTTAGTTAGGCAGTAGAACACCTCTGCATATCATTTAGGCATGTCATACATAATGTTTGCATTATTGCCGTGAATTTATTGTTTCTCTCCCCCTCCTTCTCTCTCTCGATAGACGCTGAGACCGACGGCGCTGCACCTGGATACGACTACTCTACCGACGAGCAGCCTGTTGACGACCTTCTCCTTTTGCTAGAGCAACCAGGCAAGCCCCCCCCTTGAGCATTCCAGATATCGCCCATTCTATTCTCCTGCTTGCATTAGATTTTGCTACTGTTAATGTATGCTCCTATTCTCATGCATAGCCTACTGTTGTAACCTGTTCATTGCTACCTTACCTGCCTATGATAAACTGTTTAGTTTAGGTTGGAATGAACCATCAGTGACCCCACCACTTTTCCCTTGTTGCCCCTGCTTGATCATCGACGACCCGATCAACGTGATCGTCGACCAGAGACCGACACCTCACTTCACACCCCCTTAGTTACTATCGAGTGCCGAGGGTGATACCTCGTAACGCACTCTCGATGAATACTCTGCAGTGTAGCTGTTCGGTCGTGGTCATCGAGGGTGATTCCTCCTTCTCCACTTCCGATACGACTCTGACGTGCAACCCTCAGTGTGAACCTCGAGGGTGATACCTCATACGTTCGCCCTGATGATTTCGTCGAGTGGAATCCGCCGAGGGTGATTCCTCGGGTTTCCCCCTTGATGTTATGACCACACGATTACTTGACCTCTGTTACAGGCGGGTCCACCCTGGTGGGTACCCGCTGGGGATCTATGATTTTCGGGTGTGCCGAAAGGGCACTCGAGTGTGACATTGTGGCGGAGCATCAGAGACTCTGATTGTCTCCGCTTGATACTAATTGAGCCTATTGGATTTGGGTGTGTGATCTGAGTGGGTCGACGTGCCCTATACGCACTACCACCACGCGGGATAATGGTTATGGGACCCTCTGCGAAGTACGTTTCTCCGAAAGCTCGTCTGACGTCACGATTCACCGTGCGGGCTGATTGTCGGGATTGGGCTGGATACTTCACTGACGAGTTCAGTGTCGCGCCTGCACCCCGGCCAGTCTCGCAACGCGCAGGGTGCCCAGGGCAATGGCCCGAGACCTCTGGGTGCATAGGTTAGTCCCGCGTGCTGACCTCTCTGCCGAGCCTAGGTAGAGCGTTGTTTCGTGTTGATCTTCCGAGGACGGGCATTACCCAGCAAGTGTGTCCGGCCAGAGTTGATCGAGCGTGTTGGGTAACAGTAGTGCACCCCTGCAGGGATGAATCTTCTATCGATAGCCGGTCCTACGGTAAAGGACGCTCAGTTTGTGTATCCCGATCTACTACTTAAACTGGATACTTGTTACTTAACTGAAGCTTCGGGATCGCTTTCTCGCTTGGGAGTCGAGGAAGGATCTTTAAGCTGTACTTCAACATGTTTGCTAAATAAAATGCTATTCTACTCTCTTCTACTGCTGCAAGATGATGGCTTGTGAAGAGGTTTTGAAGATGCTAGTCTTTGATAGGACTAGGCCTTCTCTCTATTCTGGCATTTCTGCAGCCCAGTCCACCTATACAGCTTTTCTCCATTGATAATGTTGCATATGTAGTATAGATCCTCGCTTGCTGAGTACTTCGGATGAGTACTCATGGTTGCTTTACTTTCTCTTTTTCTCATACCCCACCTTGATGATACATCAGACGATGTAGTCCAGGAGCCATATGCCACCACCGGAGCTTACTACCAGGAGGGTCCAGAGGGTACTTACTACTGGATCGAGCCAGCTGACCAGGAGTAGGATCGGAGGCTCCCAGGCAGGAGGCCAACGCCTTTCGATCTAGTGTCGCTGTTTGTGCTAGCCTTCTTAAGGCAAAACTTGTCTAACTATGTCTGTACTCAGATAATATTTGTATGACTGACTTATGTATTCGGATCTTCAGATCCCTGGTCTGTAATATTGTGGACCTCCGTTTAAATTGTGTTAGAGTTGTGTTGTGATATCTTCCCGTGAGTCCCTGTGCTTGATCGTATACGTTTGCGTGTATGATTAGTGTACGATTGAGTCGGGGGCGCAACAAGTTGGTATCAGAGCCGACTGCCTGTAGGAAGCCCCCTTCCAATTCCTTGGCTGAAGTTGAGTCTAGACATCGAAAAACTAATTTACTAACTTGGCTGTGTGGCTTACGGGTCCACGTCGCCAACTGGGTGGTATTAGGATCTTTTATTCCTCGTCTATACTCTGGGACTCTGATCTCTCTTCTACTCGGGTTAAATAAATTTTACTAACGCCGACACTTAGGATCTCGTAAATTCCGTCTACCCGGAGAGCTGGATATCTGTGCGATTTCCCTGTCATTGATCTGATTAGTCTGATAATCATTTTCCTTTCCATTGTTTTGTTTAACCTTTCTCTCCGAGTTGTGTTAAACTTCTCATTGTCATTTGACAAATCTGAATTTCCTCTGTTTCAGATGGACCGTTTGTTTCCACCACGTCCTATGACACAGCTTGTGCTTCGCACTTGGGCTCGTAATACCCCTGGGTTTCCAGCTGTCCTGATCGCTCTCATGACCAGACTTGGCTACCGTTGGTATCCTGAGTACTTGGTTTACGAGGATTACCGCGAGTTCAATCAGGAGCAGTACCATGCTGATGTTCGTATCTATGATCAGCAAAATGACTCAGACATCGAGCTACACCTTTTCCACGGTATCGGCGTGACGATTGAGATGGCAGTCCATGATGCCGCCTACTCTGCCGTCGCACGTCTCCGAGGACAGTTCAGCGATATCTTGGATGACTCTGAGTTTCGATACATTCCGTATGCCCCTGCTGGAGATGCTACTGGATATTACATAGCTATCTGTGCCCCATTCGAGCCTCGTCGCTATGACCCGCGCGTTCTGATTCAGTGCACTCAGGCTCTGGATCGCACTGTTCGGGCTCTTGCCGTTGAGTTGGTTGCCACTCGAGCTCGTCTCTACGATGCTATGACGCAGTTGCTACCCGCTGTTCGCGCAGGGATACATCCTGAGCACATCCTTTACCCGCGCAGGACTCAGATGTATGCTGGTATTGATTGGCCTGCTGTTGGAGGTCATACACCTGCACGTGGACCTCTTCTTACAGCTCGAGACCGGCTTCTGCATCAGAGTGCACACGGAGAGTAGGATCCAGCAAGTTGATCGATCATCGGTGTTTTCTAAACTCGACCTGAGGTTGGGTTATCACCAGATCCGTGTCCGTGCAGAGGATATTCCCAAGACTGCATTCGTCACTCGTTATGGCTCCTATGAATACACCGTCATGTCATTTGGCCTAACGAATGCTCCAGCAACTTTCTCCCATCTGATGAATTATATATTCATGGATTACCTCGACAAATTTGTCGTGGTTTATTTGGATGATATTCTGGTTTATTCTAAGAATAAAGAAGAACATGCTGAACACCTCCGTTTGGTACTAGAAAGGCTTCGAGAACACCAGTTGTATGCCAAGTATTCCAAATGTGAATTTTGGCTTTCTGAAGTAACTTACCTTGGACATGTGATTTCCAAGGATGGAATTGCTGTTAACCCCGAACGAGTTCAGGCTATTCTTGACTGGACTCCCCCGAAGAATGTCAAGCAAGTCAGAAGTTTTCTCGGACTTGCAAGTTATTGCCGTCGATTCGTTGAGAATTTTTCCAAAATTGCAAAACCATTGACAAATCTGCTTCACAAAGGTGTTAAATTTGAGTGGATAGAAAAATGTCAAGAAAGCTTTCAGACACTAAAAGATAAATTGACATCTGCCCCAGTATTAGCACCCTCGGATTCCCAAAAGGATTTCGTGATATACTGCGATGCCTCCCGTCAAGGATTAGGCTGTGTCCTAATGCAAGAACGCAAGGTGATTGCTTATGCCTCCCGACAATTGCGTCCTCACGAAGAAAATTACCCAGTGCATGATCTCGAACTTTCTGCGGTTATTTATGCCCTGAAGCTATGGCGACATTACCTTCTCGGTAACCGTTGCGAGATATATACGGATCATCAAAGTTTGAAGTATTTATATACTCAACCGGATCTGAACCTTCGTCAACAAAGATGGCTCGAGACAATAGCCGATTATGATATGAATATCTCATACACCCCTGGCAAGGCAAATGTAATGGCCGATGCTTTGAGCCGCAAGGCTTATTGCAGCAACCATATGGTTCAGGAATCACAACCTCTCCTTTATGAGGAGTTTCGTAAATTGAACCTCCATATTGTTCCACAGGGTTATCTCAATACCCTCGTTGTCGAACCAGATTTAGAACACAACATCAAAACTATGCAATGGTATGACTCTGAAGTTGAAAGGATCAAGCAGTACCTTGAAAAAGGAAAACCGTCGGAGTTCCATCTTGATAATGATGGGATCCTATTTTTCCAACACCGTCTCTTCGTACCTAAGTTCAAAGATGAGAGAGAACACGTTATGATGGAAGGTCATGACACTCCTCTGTCAATTCATCCTGGTAGCACAAAGATGTACCGTGACATTTGTCAGAGATACTGGTGGCCTAATATGAAGCCAGATATTGCTCGTTATGTTTCTGAGTGTGACGTTTGCCGCCGCGTTAAAGCTCAACATCAAAGGCCCGCAGGAACTCTGCAACCCCTTGCAATTCCTGAATGGAAATGGGACAAGGTCCAAATGGATTTCATTACTGGTTTTCCCAAATCCCAGAAGGGTAATGATGCTATATTTGTCGTCATTGACCGATTCTCTAAGGTTGCTCACTTTCTACCAGTTAAAGAGACAATCACTGCTAGCCAGTTAGCACACTTGTATGTTTCCCGAATTGTGTCACTCCACGGTGTTACGTTGGAGATCAGTTCTGATCGTGGCAGCCTCTTCACCTCCAGATTCTGGAATAGTTTCCAAGAAGCTATGGGAACACATCTGTCGTTCAGTACCGCTTTTCACCCTCAGTCTCAGGGTCAAGTTGAACGAGTTAATCAAGTGCTCGAAGATATGCTTCGAGCTTGCGTCATCTCCTTCGGTAAGAAATGGGAGGAATCTCTCCCGTATGCCGAATTCTCTTACAACAATAGCTATCAAGCTAGTCTGAAGATGGCACCGTTTGAAGTTCTTTACGGTCGTAAGTGTCGAACCCCTTTGAATTGGTCAGAAACTGGGAAACGCTCACTCGTCGGACCGGACATTATTCAGCAAGCAGAAGATCAAGTCCGCATTGTCTGTGAACATTTGAAAACTGCTCAGTCTCGTCAGAAGAGCAACTATGACCGAAAGCACCAGGAAATAGTCTATCAACCTGGCGAGCAAGCTTACCTCCGCGTCACTCCGTTGAAAGGCACTCATAGATTCAGAATCAAAGGCAAGTTAGCTCCTCGCTACATTGGCCCGTTCCGTATTCTTGCCCGTCGAGGAGAAGTGGCATATCAATTGCAATTGCCGCCAAATCTTTCTCAAGTACATGATGTCTTTCATGTATCCCAACTCCGTCGCTGCTTCAAGGATCCTATTAGAGCTGTGGATCATGAAGTGCTTGAATTACGGGAAGATCTGTCTTATCCAGAATATCCCATCCGTGTTCTTGATGAAGCTGAACGTCGGACTCGTCAAAAGTCAATCAAATTCCTCAAGGTTCAGTGGTCAAATCATTCTGAAGATGAGGCCACTTGGGAACGCGAGGATCGCCTTCGCGAAGAATACCCCTCTTTCTTTCAGTCTTCCTCTTAATTCTCGGGACGAGAATTCTTAATAGATGAGGAGAATTGTAACACCCCCGGTGATTAGCAACAGTAATCACTTTTGTTAATGACATGTCAGCATGATTAGCAGTGCATAATCATCATTAGCATCATAATGCATTTCAACTTCTAACTCAAATTCAAATTTAAATGAAAGTGAAATACAAAAGTTGACCAACATAAAAACTAAAATGTTCAGTAAATAACAAATATTGCAGAGACCATTCTAAAATTGTAACCAATAAATAATAAAATAATTAGGTGGCACTAACATAATTAAAACAGTAAGGAATAATGCATTTTAATTATTATAAAAATTGTGTGAACTCAAGTTGACTCCAAACCAATTTTTGGTAGTGGTAGGTAATGCCTAGTATTTGTTGGAGCAATTCCTATGATTTACAAAATTCAATATGTGGCCTAACTATTTGCTAAACAAAGAAAAGGAAATAAATAAAAGAAAAAGGTAAAAGAAAACAAAACAGAAAATAAGAAAAAGGAAACCCCCCCGGCCCAACTGGGCCACGGCCACCAGGCCGGCCCAGCACCCCCGTTCCTATATGGCCTCTCCCCCCCGAGGACCCCGAAACCCTAACCCCCCTCGCTCACTCCCTCTCCCCCCCCAAAAACATTTTAAAAATAAAATAAAATAAAAATAATAAAAATAATTAATTAATTATTTAATTAGTTAATTAATTAGTTAATTAATCCTGATTAGGTTAATCTAATTAACTAATTAGTGTTAATTAAACAGTAATTAGTAATTAACTTAATTAACCTTGCTGACGTCATGCTTAGGTCATGCTGATGTCATCGCAACACTGTTTCGGATAATGTTGAATTAAATAATTAATTAAATTCCAGAAATTAATAAAACTTTAGAAAATCATATTAAATAAACCGTAACTCCGATGAAAATAATTTATATATGAAACTTGCTCAGAATTTCGATACGAACCCGGATACGCCCTCCGTACTCCCGTCAGACGCCCGCAGCTATAAGAACGTTGAACTTTTAGACCGATTTCAGTAAATGAATAGTGTCCAACTTTAATTAAATAAATCCAAATAAATTCCTAAATTAACTAAATCATTTAGTTAGGCAGTAGAACACCTTGGCATATCATTTAGGCATGTCATACATATTGTTTGCATTATTGCCGTGAATTTATTGTTTCTCTCCCCCTCCTTCTCTCTCTCGATAGACGCTGAGACCGACGACGCTGCACCTGGATACGACTACTCTACCGACGAGCAGCCCGTTGACGACCTTCTCCTCTTGCCAGAGCAACCAGGCAAGCCCCCCCCCTTGAGCATTCCAGATATCGCCCATTCTATTCTCCTGCTTGCATTAGATTTTGCTACTGTTAATGTATGCTCCTATTCTCATGCATAGCCTACTGTTGTAACCTGTTCATTGCTACCTTACCTACCTATGATAAACTGTTTAGTTTAGGTTGGAATGAACCATCAGTGACCCCACCACTTTTCCCTTGTTGCCCCTGCTTGATCATCGACGACCCGATCAACGTGATCGTCGACCAGAGACCGACACCTCACTTCACACCCCCTTAGTTGTATGACTCTGCTTAGTTACTATCGAGTGCCGAGGGTGATACCTCGTAACGCACTCTCGATGAATACTCTGCAGTGTAGCTGTTCGGTCGTGGTCATCGAGGGTGATTCCTCCTTCTCCACTTCCGATACGACTCTGACGTGCAATCCTTAGTGTGAACCTCGAGGGTGATACCTCATACGTTCGCCCTGATGATTTTGTCGAGTGGAATCCGCCGAGGGTGATTCCTCGGGTTTCCCCCTTGATGTTATGACCACACGATTACTTGACCTCTGTTACAGGTGGGTCCACCCTGGTGGGTACCCGCTAGGGATCTATGATTTTCGGGTGTGCCGGAAGGGCACTCGAGTGTGACATTGTGGCGGAGCATCAGAGACTCTGATTGTCTCCGCTTGATACTAATTGAGCCTATTGGATTTGGGTGTGTGATCTGAGTGGGTCGACGTGCCCTATACGCACTACCACCACGCGGGATAATGGTTATGGGACCCTCTGCGAAGTACGTTTCTCCGAAAGCTCGTCTGACGTCACGATTCACCGTGTGGGCTGATTGTCGGGATTGGGCTGGATACTTCACTGACGAGTTCAGTGTCGCGCCTGCACCCCGGCCAGTCTCGCAACGCGCAGGGTGCCCAGGGCGATGGCCCGAGACCTCTGGGTGCCTAGGTTAGTCCGGCGTGCTGACCTCTCTGCCGAGCCTAGGTAGAGCGCTGTTTCGTGTTGATCTTCCGAGGACGGGCATTACCCAGCAAGTGTGTCCGGCCAGAGTTGATCGAGCGTGTTGGGTAACAGTAGTGCACCCCTACAGGGATGAATCTTCTATCGATAGCCGGTCCTACGGTAAAGGACGCTCAGTTTGTGTATCCCGATCTACTACTTAAACTGGATACTTGTTACTTAACTGAAGCTTCGGGATCGCTTTCTCGCTTGGGAGTCGAGGAAGGATCTTTAAGCTGTACTTCAACATGTTTGCTAAATAAAATGCTATTCTACTCTCTTCTACTGCTGCAAGATGATGGCTTGTGAAGAGGTTTTGAAGATGCTAGTCTTTGATAGGACTAGGCCTTCTCTCTATTCTGGCATTTCTGCAGCCCAGTCCACCTATACAGCTTTTCTCCATTGATAATGTTGCATATGTAGTATAGATCCTCGCTTGCTGAGTACTTCGGATGAGTACTCACGGTTGCTTTACTTTCTCTTTTTCCCATACCCCACCTTGATGATACATCAGACGATGGAGTCCAGGAGCCAGATGCCATCACCGGAGCTTACTACCAGGAGGGTCCAGAGGGTACTTACTACTGGATCGAGCCAGCTGACCAGGAGTAGGATCGGAGGCTCCCAGGCAGGAGGCCAACGCCTTTCGATCTAGTGTCGCTGTTTGTGCTATCCTTCTTAAGGCAAAACTTGTCTAACTATGTCTGTACTCAGATAATATTTGTATGACTGACTTATGTATTCGGATCTTCGGATCCCTGGCCTGTAATATTGTGGACCTCCGTTTAAATTGTGTTAGAGTTGTGTTGTGATATCTTCCCGTGAGTCCCTGTGCTTGATCGTATATGTTTGCGTGTATGATTAGTGTACGATTGAGTCGGGGGTGCCACATCTCTGTAGTTGATGCTGCTTCTATGTTTGATGCTGCACTGTTGCTTCCTGCTCTATGTTGCAACTATCATGTGCCCATGTGCGGCACTTCCATATATAGAATATGCCAGGAATGTGCTATCTGCCAAATTTAGAATGTGGCAATGAAAGCTGTACTACAGGTTCCAAACATTCATTCTTCCTGCATCTTAATTATGCTTCAATTATCTACAAGCTTCCAAACATTCAGTCAATGATAGTTTAATTTTCTGAATAGTCCAGGTATCTAAATTATGCTTCAATTCAGTGGGCAAAGATATGAGGCTGTTCATCTCTGTGTTCCTGTTAATACCTCCATTTAAAGTTCACATGATTCGGATGTGTTGCAGAAAAACCAAGAACAAATAAGGCGCATGACGGCGGGTGTAAGAGAAGTTTAGACCATCTTGCGGGGGAGATCTTCAGATGTACTACGCATGCATGGAGGATAGGCACCCCGACGCTCGTTCATCCTTGAGGATGGACATGCTGGAAGCATCTGAAGACAATCTCTTGCTAGAGAAAAGCCTGTTCTGCTTTGTTTTTGTGTCTTGTCTATTTGGTCATGTAATATGTAGTGCATTAACAAATGGTTCTTGCGTGGCGCTTGTGCGCGGTTTATACTTTTTGCGTGAGCTGCTGGGTGGGTGGGAGGGATGGATCCTTTTCCTGACATCAGCGGTTTCTATGCTTCTGTCAGTTGCTTATGTTTGTAGTTTTCTTAACTTAGAGATTCTGTTGTGTTTTGAATCTAATGTCCTTGCAGTAGTTAGCATATAAGTATTCTGTAAATTTCAAACATCAACTTTTAGTAGTATGAGATATCCATTCTCATATCCTTGTAGTAGTTAGCATTGAAGAATTCTGTGAATTAAGAAGTGAAATAAAATACAACAGATTATCTTACATTTTTTAATTTAAAAACAGTGAGAAGAAATAAAAGAGAAAAAAGATATTTGATTTAAAAATATTTTGAATATTAAAAATAAAAGAACTATTACAATGAAGAAGTGAAATAGAACACAACTTTTTTTCTTTCATTTTTGGATTTTAAAACTGTCAGAAGAAATAAAAAACAAAAAAATATTTGATTTCAAAATATTGTAAATATATAAAAGAAAAGGAATATTAGAATTAATAAGTGAAATAAAAGACAATAAAGAACAGAAAAGAATTGGGCCCAAGCCAGAGAGCGGGTGAGGCTGGCCTGGTTCAGCCCACCCGAATTGGGCCCAAGCCAAAGCCATGGCGGGCACAGCCGAGTGGTGCGGGGAGTTTAGTCCCACCTCGCCAAGCAAGAGGAGCTCGCACCGGTTCATATACCTGGCTGACAGCTCTCTCACAAGTTCCTCTCTAAATCATACACGGCAACCTAGTCCCTCTCTGCCCCGTGGGGCCTACTAGCATAGTCACTCATGCAACACGGGTCTGTGTCCTGACCCAAATGCTATTGGGTTTCTAGTCATATGCAGGCCGTGTTATGTGAATTAGCTAGCTAGTAGGCAGGCATTTTTAAATTTTTATTTTATTTTTTGTATATGTCACAAGTCAATTTTTTTACCTTCTTCAAATAACCTCCTCATTTTTATACATGCTCACTTACATGTAATACACATGATTATGAAACCAATTTCAACTGAAATGAAGTTTTCACTGTCCCCTTGAGGTAAAGTCGGACGTATGTACCATAGTTTCACCAATCCAGTATGAAATATATAAAAACTCTGAAAAAATGGAAAACTGTCATAATCTTTCTGTGCTTATGAAAGAGCTCATGCCTGTAAAAAATGGGGTGATTTGGAAGTGGTGGTAAAAATCACCTTTTCTACAAAAACTGGCTTAAGTGATTGGGCGTGATTTTTTTGAACTCCTCTAAATCACCTCTAATTTTTCACACTTGATATCTTACACAAACATAGCTAGGTTTTCAAGATTTTACAATTTTTTATTTTTTTAATTTATACTGCCCTGTAGAATGACTGATCAAAACATCAGTCTACACCTTAAGGGGGCATTGTAGGATACATTTTTTTCCAAATTTCTTTCATAGCCATGTTTGGCACATCTATTTGAGCATGTAGAACAAATTTGGGGTGATTTGGAGGTGGTGGAAAAAATCACCTTTTCTACAAAAACTGGCTTACCAAATGGTCCCTCGTGTTTAAGCGTGATTTTTTCAACCTCCTCTAACACACCAAAAATTTTGCACACTTGATATCTTACACAAACATAGCTAGGTTTTCAAGGTTTTACAATTTTTTTTATTTTTTTTGAATTTATGCTGCCCTGTAGAATGACTGATCAAAACATCGGTCTACACCTTAAGAGGGCATTGTAGGATACATTTTTTCCAAATTTCTTTCATAGCCATGTTTGGTACATCTATTTGAGCATGTAGAACAAATTTGGGGTGATTTGGAGGTGGTGGGAAAAATCACCTTTTCTACAAAAACTAGCTTCAGGGGACATTGTAAAATACTTTTTTTTCAAATTTTCTTTCATAGCCATGTTTGGCACATGTAGGTCACCATGTAAAACAAAATTAGGGTGATTTGGAGGTGGTGGGAAAAATCACCTTTTTTCGACCACCTCTAAATCACCTCAATTTTTGCACACATGATCTCTAAATAACCATGTTTGTCACATGTATGTTACCATGTAAAACAAATTTGGTTTGATTTGAAGATGGTCTACAAATTCACTGCAATATTTCAAATTTATTTAAAATTAAAATTCAATGATGCAAGGTTTTACTTGTTTTTCATTCTTTTCAAACTTAAACTTTTTACACATGTCCAAGAAAGGCGGTGTGGCAAGGTTTTACATGTTTTTCATTCTTATCAAACTTAAACTTTTTACATAAGACATGTGTACCTAAAAAAAGGAAGTGTTATTTTAGTATAAGTCAACATGTCACATAGGCAAAAAAAAGATTTTATAGAAAAAGCCCACCTACCTAACAGGATATTTCTCACACCACGGCCTGCATACGACTAGAAACCCAGTCATATGGGCCAGGATGCAGGCCCGTGAAGAATGAATATAAGCTGCCGATAGGCCCCACTGGGCAGAGAGATAACCGCATTGTGCTCATGTTATTTGGTAAGAGAGGCTCATGCCCAGGCTCTCGCAACCGGGTATATAAGCCGGTGCACGGGGCTCTCGCTTGGCGAGGTGGGACTAAACTCCCACCACCCGCCAGCTCTGCGCGGTGTGGCTCACCGTTTGGGCCTAATTTACTTGGGCTATCCCAGGCTAGCCTCAGCCGTGTCCCTGTCCCTGGTTGTTCCAGCCCATCTATTAAGCACATATTTTCCTTTTTTCTCCTTTTCTCTTTCATTTCTTATAAATTTTTTACAATTTTCAATTTTAGAAACAATTCATAATATATTGACTTATACTTCACTCCTTTATTACAAATTTCCATGACATCTTAATTCAAATGTCGTTTTTTGCAGACACATTTTTTAACAACTAATTTATTAATCTTCTTTATTTCGTTCTTATCTCTTATAGTTGTTTTACAGTTTTAAATTTCAAAAAAGTAGGATAATATGTTGACTTACATTACTTCTTTATTACAAAATTCCATGACATCTTTATTAATCTTGTATATTTCTTTCATACATTTGCTACACTCCATTCTTTCACTCCAAGAATCACACAAATTTTTTATATGATGCTTCATTCTATAATCACTAACTTGACTAAACTCCATTTTCTAAACCCCATGTACCAAAATTCAGGACACATCAATTTTGGAGCATGGCCACAATCTATGATTTGGTAGCTCTGCACAGGGGCACAACATGTTGCACATGGCCACAACATGGCAAGTCTTTGTAGCATGTCTGATGAGTGAAGCAACATTGCAGCAGCCAGTGTGATCATTGCAGCACCTAGACTCAGAAAATATACACTGAAACAAAGCATAGCATACTTGGCAGCATAGTGTTCATCATTCAGAATCCAGTGCATCTAAACACTAGATCTAGTTCAGAGACATACTACATTAATTAGAGTCTGCTATACTAAAGGTAGAACAACCTTCCAACAGTTCACAACCACATAAACTTGCACAAAAGTAAAACATCATCACATATACTGATGATGAGTACCACTTCCAGCTTCACAACATCTAGATCATGCAGACAGAACCTTATGGAGGGCTGCATGCTTTCCCCTGATCTTCATGTCCTCCCCTCTGTTCGATAAAGCGCGTGCATGCGACATAAGGTGCTCAAGCAGCCCATCCCTGGGATTCGGCTTAGTGGTACAGTATGGGCACTCGAACTTCTTCCTCTTGTAGTACGCCGCCCTCCCCTGATCCCTGAGCTTCTGGGCTTCCTTCTCAATGAAGGACTCGATGTTGTCTTCGTCCACATCATCTTCAGACTCATGCTGCACACACAAATGAATTGCATAAATACATTATGCATTCATATAGGCCTTAATGAACAAACAACAGATAGTTGCCATTTACAAGAATTTAATGAACAAATGAAGAAAATTGCCATTTACAGGAATTTAATGAAAAAACAAAGGAAATTTCCATTTACAGGAATTTGATGAACAAACAACACAAAATTTCCATTTACAGCAATTTCATGAACAAACCACAAAAAATTCCCATGTAGAGGCATTCATATAGTGCTTACTGAACTAAACAACATAATATTCCCATCTAGAGGAATTAAATGAACATACAACACAAATTTCCAATTTTGGAAAATGCTGGACCGGATGTAGAAAAATATGATTACAGAAAAAATATAAAAGCTACTCGCATATGTTCCAGAAGATCAGCATATGAGCAAGGCAAAGTTTCATCATATGAATATAATAAGATTATCAGTATGCTAAGGAAATCTCAAGTCAGCTCTCCAATGAGAATTAAATGAACAAACAACAGAATATTTCCGTTTATATGCATTCATATTGGGTTTAGTGGACAAAGAACACAAATATCCCATTTACAGGTAATTAATGAACAAACAACACAACTTTATGATTTTAATGAAGAAACAACACAAAATTCCCATTTACAGGCATTCATAAAGGGCTTTATCAACAAACAACATTTCATACAAATTAATGAACATACAAAAATTAAAGTAGTAGGGGTTACCTCATACAAATCGTCGTCATCATAGTCAGCATCATACGGGGCCTTGAACCCAGTCATGTCCAGCTTCCTCTTGCTGCAATATAAAAGTAATTCAATTACTACTAATTAAAAAACACAGTATGCAAAGGTCAAGCATTCTACAATGTCCTTCTAACTACCTAAAATTATAGTTTGACCTGTACATTATGCAAAGGTCAAGCATTCTACAAATCTACCTTGGTCAAACTATCATTTTAGGTCATGCTGAATTTGGTCCTTGAAACTATAATTTTCGGTGCTACGTGTCAAACAAAAATTCTAAGAGTGATGAAGTTCAAGCAAACAACCAGTTTGCGCCATTGTCAATTGAATCCAAATCCAAACAAGATCAATGCTCCAAATTATGATAAACTCAAGCATCATATACAAGTACATGCCCAGAATGAATGCAAATGAAGATGACAATGACAAATCTAGCCATGTGAAATAATAATATCAATTGTAACACAATACAATTCCAACTATTTCTAACTGCTTGTTTATGTAGTTGCTGAGGGAATATCTATTTTATTTTTGTAGAATACACATACCACCGTATCAATGCATTGATATGGAACGAAAATAGTACAATGTGACGCCACATCCACATACACAGGAATGGCGAGGCTGTGCCGCCGGCATGAGCACAAGACTGGGGGGCTACTCAGCCCCATAACTAAATTGTAAGGTTACATGGATGGATGTGTTCAATCCTCTAGCCCCTGCCGTGGCGCGCTGAGGGATTATCCAAAACAAATCTACCAATATATCCAGCACAGAATAAATCTGAGCACAAGCAGCAATCAAGATTCTAATAAATTAAAAAACCCTAACTCTCATTATGATCTCTGTAGCATTCAAGCACGAATCTAATACAAAAACCCTAACACTCATTATGATATCTGTAGCATTCAAGCACGAATCTAATACAAAAAACCCGTAACTCTCATTATGATTTACCAACAAGCAGAAGGGGGTGCAGCATTCAATCACAAATCTACTAAAAAAAACCTACCTACTAAATCTTGTGCTTCTCAACACTAACTATCAAAGGAGGGGAATGAGAAACTTCTGCCCAAACCAAACCCTAGAATCTAAAAAATACAACTTAAAGGGATAAGGAATTACCTTCTGCTCCACCTGGTCCTCGCCAGAGCCCGCCTCCACCTTCTCCACCTTGTGCGCCTCGCCAGAGCCCGCCTCCACCTTCTGCGCCTCGCCGGAGCTCGCCAGAGCGGGCGCATCTGGCTGGACTGCGCCGCTCCAGCCCACCTCCACCTTCTCCAGATCTGCAGCATCTGCTGCACCGCCTTGGACGCCAACATCGCCCTTCACCGCTGCGGGCGCCGCGACCTGCTGTGCTAGCGCCACCAGATCTATGCCCCAATCGGGGCGCTCGCTTCGTCCGTCCTCCATGGAGATGGAGGTGATGGAGAGGATATGGTGGGGGAGAGGGAGACGATGCGGTGTGAGACGATGTGGTGGGAGAGGAGAGGGAGAGGATGCGGCGGGGGGAAATGGTGGGCGATGCGGCCGGAGGTGGTTCCCCTCCACATTTATATGATGGGACGGTTTTGGCATGTTCCCATGGACACGTGCTGCCCCACGGCCGTGGGCGGCTGCACGCGAAACCAAAATGTCCGGCGTATATGAATACATATACGGCCGGGCATACGATCTAACTGGGCCCGTATGCCATGCGTCTAGGCTCGGTAACTCCAAACGTCCACCCACATGCCAAATAAAGGCCACCTCCCCCACCCCCGTCACCCCACTCCCCCACCCCTGCTGCTTTTCTTCCCCAAATCAGCAAAAACCCTCTCCTCTCCCCTCGAACCCTACCTCCTACGAGCCAGCAACCACCTCCCTTGCCCGGTCATCGTCGGAAGATGGACGCCAGCCGTGAAGCCGCGGCGGTGGAGAAGGATGCGGCCGTACAAGCACTGGACAAGCCTGCTGTGGTCATTACCGCCGTGGTTGGCACGGCCGAGGGCGCTGTTGCGGCGACGGGAGGCGGTGCATTGTCTGCTGTCACTGCTCTGGCCGCCGTCGCAGCGGTCCAGCCTGTGGTCGGGGAGCAGGTCGACGAGGAGGTGGCGGTGGATCTGGAGGAGCAGACGGCCAAGCAGAAGCGTGAGCAGTACAAGTTCATCGAGAAGTACTACTACGAGGAGGCCGAGGTCGCTGCTCAGGAAGTGAAGGACGAGGCCGTCGAGTTCGAGGAGGAGGTCGACGACGAGCTCCCGGAGGTACTACTCTGTTCTGTTCTTTTCTCCTACTTTGTTTTTGGGGTTTTCTCCCAGGGGGTTTTCTCCTAAATTGCATGCAGCACGGATAAGATTTCATCTGGATAGGTCATGTTTGTTGATCTCTCCCTTAGGGTTAGGATTAGTACTAGTTGTTTGGTAGATTTGGAAGGAAACCCCTTCAATCTGAAAGTTGGCATGGAACAGTAGTCATGGAGGCCTAAAATCCCTGTGTGCGTGCAATTATTTTGTGAAGATGACTAAGAATATGATTTAGAAACTGATTATGACTCAGTTCTTATGTACAAAATGGTGGATTTGTTAGGTATCACCTCTTTGATTCGTAGGATTTCCAAAATGCGGGAATAGGGAAAACATGGGATTAGAGTGGCATGTCATCTTGAATCCTACAGGATTGTATGAGTGTTTGATTGTGCATAGGGAAAACGTAGGATTCTTTCAAAGAGGTTTGAGTGCATGGAAAATTTCCTACAAATTTGTTTATTTCATGACAGTCAACAAGAGGAACAATGATTAATATGCCTGCTATGTAGTTGTAATAATTATATGAAAAGTTGACATGCAACAGTATTTATTTAGCAACGGTGCTTGAGCTTCTATAAATGGTAACTTTTAAAACATGTACTCTGGAAACAACTTTGAAAATTTGCTGTTGGATGAAGCCAAACCCAGCATTGTTGGCCATTTGATATCTTATTTACTGCAAAACAAAAATTCCAAGCATGCGTACTATCTAGAATATTCCATTTCTAAGCTTAAGCACAATGCTCCCTATGCAGAAACAACCTCATAGCACTATGTTTCTCCATTGTTCTAGAATCTTCGATACCTTAACAACGCAAACTCTTTTCTTCTAAATGAATTGCTAATGCTTTTTAACTTTGTGAATATGAATGCATAATATGCACAAACATTATCACTTTATTAAAGAAAACACACACAAAAAAACTCCATTGCTACAGTAGCATAGCAATGTAAAATGTATCTGAAATAATTGACATTAACTATTGCTTTCACGTCCAATGCACGTGTGCCTCGCTAGTACCAACAAGAGTATCAATGATGAAGAATTTAAATCAGTAGAACCCCTGTTACAACTATGCTCTATTCCTCAATTGTGTTAACCCATTATCTCGTTTTGCTATTCATGAAACTGTGCTCCGTTCTTCAATAGTGGCAACCCATTATCAGGTTTTGGTATGCATGAAACTGTGCCACATCATCGAGTCATGCATGTGGTCAGTACTGATGCATGTAGTAACAATTTAGGGCCAGTGCCTGCCATTAACAACAAACATCCATTAGTTCTTCTCTTATAGAAATCAATCCATGAAACTATGCCACATCAGTAATCATGCATGCCAAGTCCATGCAACAGTATATTTCTAGCAACAAGATTTTCTCTTGCATTCTTACTATATAGAATTTTCCATTACTAAACTTAATCACAATGCTCCATATGCACAAAGCTGATAGCACTATGTTTCTCATTTCTTCTAGAATCTTCCATACCTTAACAGTGCAAACTTTTTCTATCTGCTTCATGATTTCCCTATAATGAAGTGGACTATGCATCTTATTTTCAATCTGATTACTAAATCTATTGAGACCTAGTAAACAGTACATTTATTAGTTGTCAGAAAAACTAGTTTATTTGATGAAAATCATGAAGTCATACAGCTATATTGTGAAGACATTTTTTGATTGCAATCAGTACTTCTCCTTTAATAAAGATCAGTAATTCATTGCAGAGTTTCTTATGTACGCACCCTATGTTCTTATGTTTGTACCCAATGTACCTCAATCCAAAATTTCTCTTTTTTATACATAATTCATGAAATGATTCATATGTTTTGTTGTCTTCAAAATATCAAGTGAGGGCAATCTTTATTTGTTTATGCGGTAGTTTTACTTTGTAGTATGTACTCATCTAGTTTGAATATCCTTAAATTAGATAATGTCTGGTATCTCTTTATGATAAAACCAGATCATACAAATATTGTTGCAATAAATGGTAAGAAATGATCCTGTTTTTGGAATTATCTATTTTTAGTATGAAATAAAATATGTGCTTGGATGCAGTAAAAGGATTTGTCCAACCCTAAAACCTGAACCCTTTAGTTAATTGTCAACTTAGATTGTACAAATAGGAGTAGTTCTTTAGAGGGGAGAACAGCTACGCATGCAAAACAAAGAAAAAAGAAAAAGAAAGAAAACAAATAATACATCCACATATATTGCAATACATGAGGTACATGTTGTGCCAATCATCTGATTGATCTTATTTTTGTATTCCTACTTTCAAAATGTACTTGATACTCTTATGAAATGCTATATTTCGGTATTCCTAATCTGACTTAGCTGTGGATCAACCAATACACAGGAAGATGACGAAGACGTGGATGATAGTAAGGAGAGCAGGGACAACAAGAGCCGCTACGTCCTCAGGAGGCTGCGGAATGGGGAAATCCCATACCGCAGCGGCTCCAACAGGCTCTATGGCGACATAGCCTGCCCCTTCTGCTGCGCGAGGATCAAGAACGACTACGACAGCCTGATCATGCATGGCACCGGTATCGGCCGTGGTAATGGGAGGAACCGCAAGCCCCACGTCCGGGCTAAACATGCTGCCTTTGGTGCCTTCCTCAGGAAGTACGCGAAGGGGCATCTGCCGTTCTACCTCCCGAGGCCTCCTCGTCCGGCCAAGATGCCGAGGATCTGATGCGCTGCTTGGTGGTTGCTGCTGGCCCACCCTACTTTAGACTATTTTTATGTTATGGTTGTCGTGTGATACTTCTGCCCCACCGTACTGCTTGAACTTATGCGCCGGTTTATCTTTTGGGTTGCGACTGTTTACTATGCTATGTTTAAGTGTTTGGTACTACATTGCTCATTTCTGTTAATGCCCAACTTTCAATGCTACGTGCTTAGGTACATGCTAACAATAATAAACATGGATTTCTGAAGTAGCAGTGCCAATTTGTACATGATAGGCGCCTAATTAAGCGTCTACCCTGTACTAATAAGCTTCGTTGCTTCATTAAACTATGGTTTATCTTGTAAGCACCTACCCTAAGCGCATTGCAGTCTACATTGCCTAATACCTCCACTATGGTGATATATAGTACATGCTATGTCTCTAACTGAAGATGCTAATGCTATATCTTCAACTGAATTTGGTATGTATCGAAATAAAGACGTTCAAGTTATTTCTATGGACAATTATACCATTATAACTGAGCTTGTATTAATAGCTGCCAAAAGTAGAGCACACAAATGTTTGCCAGGAGTACATACTGCCATTTGAAGCAAAACAAATGAGCATGCATTAGTTATTGCCAGAAATGTAGCATGCACATGATTGCCAAAAGTACCTATTGCCACTTTTTGATATGCACTCAGGTTGTATAAGATACTGCCAAAAGTACATCATGCAAATGATTGGCACAATGACCTGTTGGCAGTTCAAGCAAAAGAACTGAGCATGTATCCCTAATTGCCAAAAGTAGATAATGCTCATGATTGCCAAAAGTATGTACTGCAAAAGCAGAGAATGCTCTTGTGGTATGTTATCATACCGTACTTTCGTACGCTCGGCAAATTTGATGGTCTTAGCTGTTATTAGCAAGTCATCTTTCACCGCCTCGTCGATGCATGCTTGATAAAGTAAGATCACCCAATAATAAATGACAAATGTATCATAAGTGCTAACTATAGTGCTACCCAGTACATACCTAAACTACCATTTGGTTGTCTTGAATGGGCTCAATATAGCTTGTGATGGTTTGTGTGGTCGTCTTGATATCGAACCCACACATTTAGCAATGGTCTTGCTATGAAATTTTAGTTTCAGCTCTTCAAGAGTTTTTGTTTTTGTAGCTTGCACTTCATCGACAACCTTCCTCGGGTGTCCACGTGATCTCCGCTTTTTTGGGGAGCTCGGGGTGTCGGGATCCTTTTGGGAGCTCAACGTGTCTGTTTTGTTGCACTGAAAAATTCCGATAATTTCTTCGACGTCGTCTTGTGAATCCTTAGGTTGCGCTGCAACGTGGGCTTCATATGACTCCTTCTGTACAGCGGACATCGGTGCATTCCTTAATATGATGACACATGTGAATAAAATAAAATATTCATGCTTTTTTGCTAACCGTTATGGGGTACTTGTATGATTCGAGGCGAAGACCGTTGCAATTTGAACGCAGCATGCTTGAAACTATTTTCCAGCTAAAAATTTCTATCTGTGACTAAATTTGATAAGCGACACATATGTCCACACAGCATTGAGGCATAAGATATTCCAAAAATAAATATAGTGTTTGACTGACCTGCTCGAAATTCTCGGTAAAATCATCATCGTTCCATGTCAACATGTACTTCAGTGTGAACATCGCACATGAATGCCTGCAATGTTTAGTTTAGGTTTTAGTAAACTTGGACGTGTCGGCGAGGAATAATTTAGGAGGTCGTACGTACCCGTCATTCTGTTGTGGTATGTCGTCATAGTGTACTACGTCCCACTCGGTAAATTTGATGGGCTTACCTGGTGTTACTAAGCCATCCTTCACCGCTTCGTCCATGTAGGTCTGAATCGACTCCACCTAGCATAATACGACTATTACAAAGGGTGACGGTGATTTGGGAGTTCATGTGCCATGCGACGGTAAAGAGGCAGCAACATAAAGCTTACAAGAGCAGTTTCCTTGGACTTGTCAAAATGATCTTTCAAGGAGTTTAGGATTTGAATCTCTTCTTTGTCGAAATTAAACACCATTGCCATCCAGTGGTTATTATGCTCATTCAACGGGATGTGCACCTGCCGTAAAGTCAAAGCGGACTTATTCCACGGAATAATTTAGATATGGGTAACAATTATGGTTCGGGGGACCCCTAAAATATTTCATCTACACTATCTATTACGATATATGAAAGTGAGGAAAACGGGTACCTTTCGGCGTCCTACAAATTTATTTGCAACACGAGCAACCCACGCGCTTCCACGCCCCCTTGGAATAACACCTTTTGATTATAAAAGCTTTCTGGTTTCATCGGGGGATATGACTGACGTAGTATCACTCTCAACTCCGCTGATGTGAGCATACGCCATAATAACCTGCCAAATTTGTAATCATATAATGATGTGCCAGCACTTCAAATAGTTGATGTATAATGGAGTACAAGGGGCTTACATCACCGCAGATGTATTTTTTATTGTAAATTGGCTTGAGTTGTTCCGCTCTAATGGGAATGTCTCTGATTAGAGCTACTTCAACAGGGTTGTAGGTTCCCCGGATGAAAACGGCTGCCTCTTTGTCCTCAGCGGTGAGCACGTAATCATTATCAAACAGAGGCTTCAACAGTGTGATTCGAGGATCCTCCTTGTTTGGCAGGACGTGTCTCGCACTTGGTGTTGGAGTCGAAGTACGTGGCGTGGATGCGTCGAACTTAGGAGTCGCCGTGAAGGACTCACTACGCACATTGACTTGTTCCTACAATAAAAAAATGGTCAATTATAATTAGTTTGTTAATAGTACTTACATGGTGGGCCATAATTATTACCTCGACACCTGCTTTCTGTGACACGGATTGTCGGCTGACTTTAGTTTGGTTTTTTAATTCCTGTAACAATTAAAACAATAATGAATATGGAGGAACATATTCATAACAATAAAAAATGCACAACATGACATACCTTCAGTTCCCTCCTTAAGTCCTTAATTTCGTCCTCGGCCATCGAGAGCCTAGGATTACTGGCAGATTTACTCTTAAGGTCGATTAACTCTTCGCTCACGGTGAGGAATTTCGTGTCAAATCTATGCTGAAATTCCATTAACTGTCTGCCTATCTTCTTTTCTTGCTCAGCAAAACGTGCATTCATGGCTGCAACTATCATTTCCACCTGTGCAAACGAAATAACACCCCGTTCAGAACAAAGCAAAATGAATGAGTTTTGATGCGACCTTTTACTACTCTTGGAAAATGAAAATTGTATTTGTTGGGCTTACATGTTGGCTACTCATATTTTAACCTTGTGATTGTGCTCGAGACGAATCACGTTCATCCACATGTACAAATTTTTTGCTTCGTGGATCATTTGTATTGTTGGCCTCTGGTTGTCGATCCCAAATTTCCATCCCAACCTTTGAATCAGGTAGAATGAATCAGTAGTAGCAAATAAATAACCGGATATATACAAGGGTCAAATCTACAAACACACCAGTCCTTTATGAAGACCTCCTGTTCTGTAAGCTTCTGTTCTTATTTTGCACGTGCATTCGTCCCATCGTGCGACCAATGGTGGGGGTATAGCAGAATACATCAATTTGCCAAAACGCATGTGCTCCCAGTACCAAATCTTCACAATAAATTACTTCATCAATATAGAGAGATATGCAAAAGAACAATAATTGTAGAATGTTAACTAGTGATGTTGCACTAACCTGTAGCAGAGGTAGATTTCCCTATAGAGATACTTGATCAAGATAGTTAAATTTGTATATGCACCTGAACAAGTGTTTCAGTGTGAAACTTCCCCAGTTCAATGTCCGAATGCTTTTAATATCCGCAACAAGTTTAAGTTATTTCGCGTCGACATAAGATTGTGCTGTTGGTGCTAAATCTATACCAATAGCGAACAGAACAACCTGCGCTAGGAAATCATTGTCCGGAGTTTTGGAACTTATGATCGCTGTCTCGAGGTCAGCCAGAAAAATTGTCCCATTGTGTTGAAATGTGTTAAACAAATTTGGATCCACTATGCTTTGCATCTTTTCATCAATATCATCCCCTTCTATCGCCAGGCCAAATATATGGTGCACGTCTTCTGCGGTGACAGGAATGGGTGTTTTACCTATGGTAATGGACGCCGTCTCACTATCGAAGCTCTTTGCTAGTCTTATCAACATAATGCGCCGGAGATTAAATTCATGCATCTTGGTTAGACCCCCAAGACCGGTATCACTTATGATGGACTCTATGTGTTTTGGTGACAACAATTTCATGGCTCTGGCGAACCTTGACGGTGAGCATGCTAACTTCATATGGGCGTGCTTCGCAAAGAGTTCCTGCAAAGTGGCATTAGATTTTAGCGAGTATGAAAGAAGTATGTGCACGTATAGTTTTCAAACGAAATGTCAACTACGTACCTCATCGGTCATTTCAGAGAAGTGTTTTTCTCCATTTGCAGGACTTTTAACAGTAGTTTCCATTTTACTGGCACCTATGGAACAGAAGCAAAACTGGGTGAATTAATTTGAGCTTAATGTTGAGAAATGTATAAAAAAATAAAAGCTTATATGCAGGTATGGATGAGTTTTTTAAATAATACTCCCTCCGTCCCAAATTGTTTGTCTTAGATTTGTATAAATAAGGATGTAGCTAGTTACGTTTTAGTGTTAGATACATCCATATGTAGACAAATCTAAGACAAGAATTTTGGGACGGAGGGAGTATGAACTACATGTAACTATAAGCACACTACCGATTTTGGTCATGCATAACATTAGGACAGTTCAACTAGGGTTTAGGATTGCATAAACATACGACGTGTTATTTTATGGAAGAGATAGCCTTGTTGTGGTATTACCTCTTCGGACATTCATGTAGTGTGGAAAGATTGATTACAAGATAATTATTAATAAGAGCTATGATCAGGTAATCTTGACGACTGGAATAACTTGTGGAAAACCTATTAGGGTTTTACTAGTGGACGTGCGTCTGAGAAAGATTAAAAAGAGCTATGATCACGTAACCTTCTGTCGGAGATGATGGCGGCCCAATCCTCCAAGCGAATAGTGCGTCCCACACTAGAGACCCCACACTAGATGTGGCTGTGTGGCGTTCGACGGCAGCAACAGGAGCAGCGGCGCGTTGACGCAAGTAGGAGGCGGCGACAGCAGCACTACCGTCTGACCTTTTAGGTGACGTTCCCGGTGGGCGGTGGCCGGTGGCTCCAATCTGATCTTGCAGTGGTCGTGGGAGGTTGTAGGGGGGGCTGGATGCTGCGGGTGGTTATGAGGGAGGAGCTGTAATCGTGGGATTTCGGGAGATCTGGGCGGTGTGAGTTATGGGAGGTTGAAACATTAGCATCTAATGTTCCGAAGAAAAAAAAACATGTCGTTGAGAAAGGAATACATTTTTTAAGTGGTAAAATATGTTGTTTGTTCTGAAAATGCTCGAAAGCTGGCCGTACGTGACAAAACTTGCAAACTTTGCTGAAAAAGGTTGAAACTTGAATGTAGCCCAAAATGGCCATGTCTTGCAACCCTACAAAGTTGGGTTGTTTTCAGGTAGGTCAACAAATCAGCATGTGATTTCGGAGGGTGCCAGTCAAGGCCAGAAGGGCGTGTCTGGCGGCACCTCCATGTTTAGACCATCTACAAATGATCTCTACTATTTCCCAGGGAATCCCATGAGCAAAACAAGCTGCCATGCAAAATGCTTGTCAATTTTGACAAGAATTCCATTTTTTTTACCTAAAATGCTCGAAAAGTGGCCACACGTGAAAAAACTTGCAAAATTAGCTCAAAATGGTTCAAACTTGGCATGTATCCCTAACATGGCCATGGATTGTAACCCTACAAAGTTGGGGGTCATTTAATATAGGTCAATAAACCAACATGTGCTTTAGGAGGGTACAAGGCTAGCACGGAAGGGCCCGTCTTAGGCCACCTCCTTCAATACACCATGTACATAGGATTCCAAGTTGTTTTCATGCCATCCCATGACCAAACCAAGCATATATGCACAGTGCTTTCAACTTTACACATCATTTTCATGTATATATCATTTTTGAACAAAAAAAAAACTATAAACATCTCCCAGACGGTCCAGCCCCCTAGACATCCATCGAAAGGGGTAGCACATGATGCCTTCAAGCTTCTTTGCCTTAGGGTGGACCTAATTGACACACCATACCAAGTGGGAACATTGGTTCAAACTGGATTCCATCCATGGAGTCGATGCGGTACACCCATTGCCTCCGTCCAGAACCTTCGTGCTACAATATGGAATGTACGAACCAAGTAGATCATGCTTCATGTGTAATGAACCCAACTTATGACATGCAATGTAAAAGGTTACATTATAGGCAACATTAAACGAGTTTCAGCAAAATTTGCAAGTTTTGGCAATTGCAGCCATTTTTCGGGCATTTATGTCCAAAAAATTGAAGAAAATTGAAAATCTAGTAGAAACTTATAACCATTGTGCATGCATGCTTCATTTGGTCATGGGAGGCCATGAAAAAAAGTTGACATAATTTAAAGATGGTGTGAACATGGAGGTTCCCCGACACACGCCCTTCGTGCCGAGCCTCGAACCCTCTGACAGCAGATGCTACTATCCTGACCTGTCTAAAAGCAACCCAACTTTTTGGGGTGACTATTCAAGGCCATGTTAGGCCTTCATGCCATGTTTGAACAAATTTTTGTAAAGTTTGCAAGTTTTGTCACGTGAGGCCAGTTTTCGACTATTTTCAACCGAAAAAATTACCGTACATGGTAAATTTTCTGTAAACTAAATAGCATTTTTGCATGCTTGCTTGATTTTTTCATGAAATGCACTTTAAAAGCTTGAGGGAATTTCACATATTTCATGTTGTACTTGCTTCACAAAGTGAACAATGTAGCTCGAAGGTTCTAGACGGGAGCAGGTGATGTACCTGAGCTTTTATACGACATGGAATCCGGTGTAGGACAATGATCTAACTAGGCTTGGTGTGTCAACTAGGTCCACCATAAGACAAACAAAGTGTAATGCATCATGTGCCACCTGCTTTCGATGGATGTCTAGGGGGTACACCATGCAGGCGATGTTTCTTTTTCGCTTCGAAATTGCAGAAGGATTATAAATGTTGGCCAAATTAAAAACCATTGTGAATGCATTCTTGATTTGCTCATGGGAGATCATGAAATAAAGTTGGCATCATTTGTGGATATTGTAAACATGGAGGTGCTCCAATACGCGCCCTTCCTTGGGCTAACATGGCATCCTCAGAGAGGACACATGCTGGTTTCTTGACCTTTCTTAAATCAACACAAATTTTTGGGGTAACAACTCATGGTCATGTTAGTCCTCCATGCCAACTTTGAAGCATTGTAAGTAAAGTTTGCAACTAATGTCACATGGGGCCATTTTTCGGGCATTTTCGATTAAAAAAATCCCAATACATGGAAAAGTTGTCCAAACTGAGAACCATTTTTGCATGTTTGCTTGATTTGCTCCTGGGAGGCCATGAAAAAAAGTTGGAATCATTTGTATGTGGTGTTAACATGGAGGTGCTCCCAGACTTGCCCTTCCGGGGCTAGCCTAGCACCCTCAGAAAATAATCGATGGTTTCTTCACATATCTTAAGTCAATCCAACGTTTTTGGGGTGACAATTCATGGCCATTGTAGGCCTCCATGCCTAGTTTGAACCATTTTCGGCAATGATTGCAAGTGTTGTCACGTGAGGCCACATTCGGGCATTTTCATCCAAAAAAATTCTAGAAAATGAAAAACTTCGCTAAACTGAAAACCATTTTGCATGCTTGCTTGCATTGGTCATCGCATGTAGTGTTGTGAAACATATTTGGAAAGTGGACAAGGTCAAATTTGGAATTATATATCGTTCATACTTGTTTGGAACCAAAAACCTTGTTCAGCCCTTATGAAATTTATTTTTTTATCACAACATAATGTTTTTTTTAATCTTGCTGATAAATGTTAAAAGATCCCATAACTCACGCACGCCACCTCTCCCGAAATCCCGTGATTGCACCACATCCCTCATAACCACCCGTGGCATCAGGGCCTCCTACCACCGCCGGGCTTACGTCCACTCCAAAATAAGATCGGAGACGCCGGGCTTACGCCCATTTTCGAAATCTCCGGCCATCGCCGCCGCCATCGTAAGCTAAGGGGTCGGAAGTGACTGCTCTTTTCGCCTCCTCCTCCTCACGCCCTCTCTCGAGCGAAAATGGTTAAGGAGATCAGCGCGGTACGTATTTGCACTATAGAATCTGTCAGATCTGAATTCAACTGTTAGCACTAATCTTTAAGACTGTACTGGTCATGTGATTGATCTCGATTCACAGTGTGGCATTTGTTTGGACACCAAGGGTTTGTGCCCCGGTGAGCATCGGATGAGGGAGTTTTGTACCATCACCCTGCGCGTGGAAATTGCAAACAAGACAGTAAGATTCAGTCTGACATGTCTCGTAGCAAATATCATGAGAAATTTAGTAGTCTGTCCGATCCAAAATTAATGTGTTAGATTCATGTAGATACTCACGTATCTAGTCATGTTTTCTTGATAGATACATTCGTATGTACAATTCTTTGTCCACAAATTTTTAGACGGAGGCAGCAATATTGAATGAATATTGTACTCAGTCAGTTGTTTGTAATGTTTACTGCAAAAAGAGTTATATTGCATGTTGATTTCTTAGATGATCAAATGGTTTTGTGTACGTGCATGTAAATTTAAATCTTCTATGGGGTTATATGATATTACTGTTAGGTACTAGTGAACTACTATGCTAGTCAACTCTGATTGGACAAACTCTTTAGATTAACAGGCAGTTCATATTTATTAACAATCCTACATATGCTACTCAGGTAATCCCCTGCTACAGCAGATACAGTTTCATGCAGAAATTCAGAGTGCCCTTAGGAAAATATGGGAACTTTGAAGCAAGTTTCAGTACCAATGAGGGGTTTGAATTCCCATGTGAGATTACCAACGAAAATGAGTTGACATACATTTCTGGAGATTCTTGGAAGTAATTTGTTAGAGTTTACACTCTATATGTGGGTCAGGAGATTACGTTCAGTACTGACAACTCAGAAGTACCAAGTAGTGTTGTGACAATTGGGAATTTGCCTATCATACATCCAAGTAAAATACTTTTTTGCTCGTGCAAGTTTTATTACTCTAACTTTATCATATACCATATGTTATAAATTAAATTGTCTGTGCTATAATATTGTAGCATACTACCAATTGTCCAATGAGAAAAGAGATATTATTGACAATGTCGCTGTAACTGAGGGGACAAACTTCAACTGGAGAACGATGGAGTATGTCATACGCCAAGTGATGAACCTTGACAAGTTAGTGGAGCGTCATGATGCTGCAAACTATGATAAGGGTAGAGCATATGGATTCCTCCATACCTTGACATGGTCAGATTGCAAAAGGACCTTCTCGGTAACCATCTTTCTGTTCTTCCTTTACTTTGTGTCATTTGAGTATGTTTTTAGCTTTGTTCCAAATTAATTGTTCTTCCTTTACAACATAACAATAAGTTGCGATGTGTTGACATAACAAATATGTTGTTCAAACAGAAACTGCCTCATCGTATTGTCCCCGAAGACATGGATGAATATGGTGCCATAACCATTGTTTGTCATCCACACACTACTGTGTCAAGTTCATACACCATTTCTAATATTGACGGTCGTGTCTGCGTCAACAAATGGAACTAGTTCATGAAGAAGGAAAAAGTCTTGCTGTTAGGACACAAGGTGTTGATGTTGCTGTACCTGGGAGATCATGGGATTTATCTGTTTGTTTCCCATGTTCCTGATGTGCCTCTCGAGTAGTTTTGGCAAAACGTAGTGTGCAAAAATAAATTAAGGGATTTTTAAGTCATTGCTGTAATGAGGTACTTTATTTTTATTTCATGGTACTCTTGTGTTCGTGCACAACAAAGTGGGCAAGACTTTAAATGGTTGTTTACGTTTTTCCATTCGACTGCCTTCATTGGAACTCGGTTTGGTCATTCTTTTTTAGCAATTTTAACATGCTCCGTCTTACCCCCTGTTTTCACATAATAGTTAAGAAGGTAATATTTAATCAAAACAACTATTTAATGCAATCATCGTGTCAGATTTATTTCCTACTCTTACCTATCATGTTAAAAGAGGGGGGGGGGGGGGGGGATATGTGTTTGCAAGAGGTAGTAGAACACCTCTTCTTATTAAGCTGTTAATATAGGTGACCATGATAATCGCATCGATACGATCACAAATAGATTATTTCTTCACTATCAACATCACACACAACACACACAACACCATTACACTAGCCGTCAACAGCTTCAGCATGAAAACAATTTGTCTCCCTAGTCCTAACATCGTATAAGCTTGGTGCTTCGTAATGGTTGGCACATTGCTCTGACTGTAATTTGTCCTGCCTCCAATGTTTCCACTCTTGGTACATGCATTATTTCCCCACTGTTTTTTTGCGCGTTGTAGCTCTTCCCTTCTATCCTGTGCCGCAGCAATTGCATCAATGGCATAAGCACCAACAAGGACACTTGTACCAACAAGATGATCCACATACTCTAGTTCCCAGTGCCAGAAATCACATGAATCCTATGAATCAAGTGAACACAAATCAAACCAGCACTAATGAAACAGTAGAAAAAATTACTCATGCTGTAAATTTCAACGCAAAGTGTGAAGAGATTGTACATTGTGTTACTTGCACTTGTAGAACACCCAGCCATTGTGCTCTTCGGTAGTGGAGAGATAGAATCTCACCGTTTCGCCACAGTCAGGGCAAGGGATTAGGGACACATCAACTGATCGGCCCCTCAGCGCACACCTAATCGAGCTCGACGACGACATGGTTGATTTGGTGTCAGGCGAGGTGCAATGACAGACGGTGGCCCTAATACTTTGGGTAAGAGAAGAACTAGGGATGTTTATTGTTAAAAATATTCGCTCGTCCGCTGGGCCATCAAACCCTAACACCAGCACCAGAGGATCGTGCTCCCTCTAAATTGGCTAACTAACAAATCTTCGCACTGACTAATTGACCCTAAAATCACGGACGGATACCGTTCCATCCATGCGCATTACTTGGAAATATATAATTTATCCTCATATCCCTCCCATCGTACCGCATATCCCTCCCATCACGGATATGTACCCTTCCATCGTACCGCATATCCCTCCCATTTTTTTCCGCATATCGCTCCTATCTTAACCGCCCCATCAAGTTTTGGTCTCTTGAGGTAGCCGTCGCCGGGAGTTGCACCATCGCTCTGCAGACGCCGACGCCGATGCCGGAGTAAAAAGAAAAAGGTCTCATCCTCCACGTCTCCTCCCATCTCTTGAAACTTTCATACTTTTTTTCATTGATTGGACCAAGAAGGCAGTTGTGATGAGATTAGAGATGCCATATTGTGTGCAGGATCTTTTGTATTTGGTCATGGGGGATTTGTTTTTCGTCGAAGGTACTCTTTTCGTGCAATGTTGTGTGTGGTTGTCTTTACTTGGAGTAAAGGCCATTATGAGATTATATGTGATTAGTTGATAATATGATCTGGTTACGGATATATTATCTCGGTGGAGCTAATTTTCTAGCCCTTTGAGCTATACTGGATTACTATGAATGATTTCCATGAGGTTGGAGTGAAGAATTTTATGCAAGGGCTTTACGATTGGTTGTTAGGGGTACCTGATCATACGATCTGGTTATGGATATATTTTGTTTTGTCGGTGGAATTACTTTACTAGACTTTTACGCTGTGTTGCATTAGTAGGAATGATTTGGATGATGTTTGATTTAGCCACTTAGATGTGCCGTACACAGACTTGTTCTCGATACTATAGTAAAGGAGGTAATGTTGAAGGAGTTGCTGGATTATTAGTACTGATTTCGATGAGGTTGTTCGTAGCAAATTAGGAATACGAATTTTAGGAGATTACAGCTTTTGGTGGAAATTCAGCACTCAGTTTGTCTCACATACCATGCTATTCTATATTACGAGGTATTTAAATAGTCATATGTTTTAGTGAGAATCAGTATATTTTGACAATCTGGATCTCATTAATTGCATTCTACTGTCTTGTGTTGTAGGCACCATAGATTCACACGTGCATGACAACCGTGCGGAGTATGACAGGTTGTTGCGTGAAGCCCGCCAGGAGATCGACGCGAAGGTCCTACGTGAACGTGATGAGATGGACAGGACACTCAAACAAGAACGTGCGTGTGCCGACAGGATGCTTAAAGATGAGCATGCTGATATGTCTCAAAAGATTAAGCAGATGCTTGAAGAGATGGAAAAAAAGTTTCAGCACGACCGCGAGGACATGGAAAAGAAATTCCAGCTTGCGTACAAGGAGATGCAGCTTACATTGCAAAAGGACCGGAAGGTTGTCGACGGCCTTATACAGACAGAGTGTGTCAACATGGACGCAAGTGTGTTGCAGGCACGTGCCAACATGGACATTAGGCTGCAACAGGAGCGGAAGGACATGGACTACAAGGCTATGGTGGAGCAGATCATGATGGAAGGAAAGATTCTGGAAGACCGTGCGATGTCACAGTCCCACGTTCAATGCCAGAGCAGTCGACCGCAAGAGCATGTCTTCAGTTCTCCCCCTGTGAGTACCTTGCAACGATGCTATTCAGTCACGACCGAGATTTCGTATGAATAGTTTTTATTTGTGGGTAACTTTGTGTAAGCTATTCATATGTAGGCCAAGCAGCATAACGCGGCACAATCCCCAAACACTAAAGGCCTAGCGATGTCGGTGTCACCCGTTGAATGCTACAGTACTCCACTCGAAGAACATGTCTTCAATTCTCCCCCTGTAAGAACCTCGCACCCATGGTAAACATGCACATCCAACATTTTATATGACCTTTTTTAATTTGTGTGTAACTCTCGGTTGGCGATTCATACATAGGCTAAGCATCCAAAGACGGAACAATCCCGAATCTCCACAGATGAAGATTCCATCCCATATAATAAGGTAACTTTGGCGCGATGTTGCTACGCACATCCAAAATTATGTGTGGCACTTGGGTGATTGCAATGCATTAAATCTGACGTGAGATACTCGTATGTAGGTGCAGTTAATGGAATTTTTCATTCATAGGGATTATGAGCTTTCGCATGTCCCGTCAGGATACTATGACGAAAGACCCATCGAGGTGAGATTGTTTAAACCAGGCATATTGGACTACGATTTTCTCATGAAAGAAATGGCTGGATTTGGTTATAAAATGGATTCAGATTTGTACCACTTCTTACCTGAGTATGTGTGCAAACTACCAGAAGGAATGTTCCTGATTTCGCTTCTGAACGGCAGCAAGACATGTCATTTGTATTTGGAGTATAATCGTCCACCGAAAGATGATTATGAGTGTTCGGACATGTATGCAGAGGTTCCTATTCTTCATGTTACATCAATTTTACGTCTTCATCATCCTTAAGTTTGTCCTAATACGTTCGTATGATTTTTGACAGGAACTGCGCATCAGAGGTAGGGAGGACGCGGAGGGTCTGGCTAGAAAGCTTGAGGCAGAGGGACAACTGGACTCCTTAGGTTACATTGATGTACCGTGTAAAAATATGGGAGAAGGTGGGTCGTCGCCAAGCCCGACGCAAACTCCAACGACCAATATGAAGAAGTCACTGTATTTTGGCACTGGAGACGAGCTTCCGTACGAGGGTTAATGTTATTTGAAATGTTTTAAGCTTGAGACATCATTTTTTGGTTTTTTTTACGAATGTTTGCAGTTATGAAACAATTCATTCACGATGGAGGTCTTTTAACAACATTTTTGCTAGAATGTGATTTTCATTTCCGACGTGACGTGCATGTGTTTATATCCAACCGTATACTCCATCCGTTCGTAAATATATGTCTTTTAAGATATTTCAATATGAACCACATACGGATGTATGTAGACGTATTTTAGAGTGTAGATTCACTCATTTTGCTCCGTATGTAGTTCATAATGAAATCTCTAAAAAGACTTATATTTAGGAACAGAGGGAGTAGTTGTTTGTGAGCAGGCCTTTTGTGGAAAAAAATATGCAGTCACTTCAGAACATTTATGTACATTCATGCTACATGGCCGTCGATGTGTCCGCACATGTGCTAGTGATGGTTGTCTACACCGCAGAAGACCCCACACCAGGTGCAGCAGGATCATGTACAACTGTGACTGACAAAAATTTGGTGCAAAATGGTGCAGGAAATAAACTAAATGGACATTTTATGTGACACTAGCAGACAAAAGTGCTGGCAAATCATCCTCGGGATCCTTGGAGTAAGATCTGACGAGATCTGCTCCGGGATCGGTGCGGTGTCAGAGCGCATCGAAGCGCAGGCGGATCCCCGCCAAAGCGCATCTGGAAGGGCCGTCGCACGTGCGCGCGTCTTCACCCGGAGTCAGGCCGACCGAATTAATCGGTGCGGGCCCCGCACATGTACGCCTGTCGGACCCGAGTCCGATATCCCGGCGCAATCCGTGGTGGGGTGTGGAGTTCGTTCATGCAGGCGTGATTACCGACGCCATGCATGCACGTAAGTTTCCTACGTCGGCCCTGCCTCCTCCCCCAAAGCCCGATCCATCGAAGCAATTCAGCGCCGGCCGGCCCACGTCGCGACGATCTCGTGCCAGGATCACGTCTTAAAATATTTAGTCCCACCTCGTCCCCCAAGCAAGTCCTGCACCTGCTTAAATACCTTCATCTATTAGATTGTTACAAGCGTGGGTCTTCCTTGCACTCTAGTTGGAGGATATGCAGGATGAATATGATGCATCATCTGTAATAAAGTCTGCATTCATCGTGTATATTCTTCAACTGGAGAGCATGGATGACTGATGTATTTTTTCGAATTTATCGGCCTATATTTTTTTCCGCGAGCGAAATTTAATTCGTCCACTACAACTATTTCTAAATTTTGTCGTGCAAAATACACAAGCTACACGATGGCCACGAAGAAACCATGATTCTTGAAGTTGCACATCAAAAATTCACATAGAAAATGCAAACCAAATATCCCAAAGTCATACTGTTACAAGGGAGTGGACCACCAAAATAGCTGAGTCATACATACAAATAATTATGAGGAAGTCACTGACTAACTGACACAATGAAGTATATTTTAGAGACAAGGTTACACGGTACTAGACATAGACAACAACGCACACGAGAACATCAGGTTCCTCGTCGACGTACTTGCTGTCCGACCGTGCCCACAATATTGTAGCTATCAGAGTTCTGCTTCGAGATCCTACACAGAAGGATATAATTAATGCCATGGAATATATTTGGACACATGGAAACATTAAATTACGACATATTAGGTACCTCTAACAATTTGATGCACGTACATCGATTGTGACCATCTGCCACATGACAATAGCCACATCTACCCTGTGATCTTGTTTTCTTCATCTTTGCATGTAGCCTTTTCTTCGGAGCACCTCGCCCTGGCACATGCACGGGATCCACAACCTTATCGAAACCTTCACCATCAAGGTTAGCCGATTGTGACATCAATGGGCCAAACCTAATGCTGTTACCCCGAGCATTAGTTGATCCCTTGGTGTCAGCTTGTTCAATAGTTGATCCCTTGCAAACATCTTGTCCTTCCAAAACCCTCTTTAGATGCTGAAACGCCTCATCAGAGTGGCATGCCTTGAAACATGCTGCGTGACAAACATTCCTTGACTTACGGTACCTTTGTAGGGATGCAGAGTATTCATACATCTCGCTCTTTCTGGTCGGTGCAAATGCACATTTTGCACTCATTGTCCAGCTAGTGGGAACACAACATCTGGGCAGTGTTTCTTCTTGTAAAAATCCCAATATGTAAAATATGTGGGAACATGGTGTGCCTGCACATTCCAATTTGCGGCAAGAACAACTGATCGTGCGAAGTAGACCTTCCTTCGACTCCGTGCGCACTTCGATCTTTTTATCCATTCTTTGCTTCTTAGACACAACGTATGTGGTAACTTCTGCTGCATCAAGTACCTCTCTGATCTCACATTTGCTTACAGCATTTATGCTCCATAAGACTAACTTAAACACAGCAGGAGTGAAAAATTTTGCGGCGTGTTTCTCAAGACTTGAAGCATTTTCCTCTGTGAACGGAACGGACTGCAACGTTCAAGCGTCGCGACGCAAGGCAACGCTCATAGTGCTCTAGCATTTGAAACAACGTCATCTTAGCCTCAAGATGCGTATGTAGCACCGAGTTTAAACTCTCACTCCGCTGATTACTGCTCAATCCTAGGAAACAATGGCCCTCAAGATATGGAGCACACCATAGTTTTCTCATCTTATACATCTGATGTAGCCAGGACTCCTCACTTGTTACTTTATTCCGTTGTAAGAATTGTAACCATTTTCTCTCATGCTCTTCAATGGAAGATGTGTCATATATGAAAGATCTGAATTCCTCCTTTACCGCATCATTACAATGTTCTGCTGAATGTGCCATATACAGAGCCTATGGTTTGTGTCTGGCCACACCACCCTAATTGCTCTCTGCATTGCAAGGTCCCCATCCATGATCACAGATATAGGATGCTTCTGTCCCATAGCATCAGAAAAGGTCCGTAACATCCACTCGTATGCCTGGCTTGTTTCATGAGAAATGATACCACATGCAAAAATAACAGTGCTGCGGTGCTGATTCAACCCGACAAATGGCACAAATGGCAGATTGCACTTATTGGTTCTGTATGTGCTATCAAAAACAATAACGTCTCCGAAAGCCTCGTAGTCAAGTCGGGATTGACTATCACACCAGAACAGTCCCTTCAGATGGCCAGCTTCATCAACCAAGTACCTGAAGAAAAAATCTGAATCTCGCTCTCGCCGCGCCACCATGTGATTGATCACCGTTTGAGCATCACTAGAAGCGATTGATTCCTGCTTGTTAGCATGACAGAAATTGTAAATGTCCCTCGTCGTGCATCTAACCTCATCATATCCACCGAATTGCATGCACAAAATATCCATAATATGGTGTTTCCTGATCCCTGGTTTTCCATGTCTGCAATGTCCGCTTTCTGCTCATCGCTAATTCTTCTGTGTGAACGCAAAAGACACGAAAGATCCCGTGGGGTTAGAGGATGGTTGTGTTCATCGATGAAATCCTTCACAAACCACCGACCTGTTTCCTCCTGTCTTGCAATCACCAATTTAGATTTACACCCTACACGAGTTATACTCTGTGGCCTCCTCTTTCTATCTTCCATCTTCCTCTTCATGTGCTTCTCTTCACGAACCCCTTCACGACTACACACAAATTTACTTAAAATTATATCGCAGTTGGATCCATCCCACTCGACATAGCTTCTCCGGACACTAAAACCTTTCTCAAGACCATATTTGTTATAGAAACTATAACCTTCATCCTCACTATCAAACATCTTGTTGGCAATATGATAGTACTCCAGCATGGACTCATGACTTACATCCGCCATGTCTTCCTGCATCACCATTCAGATGAATAAAAGGCTCAAATGACAAACAAAAATGCATGCAAAAGCCAGTACGAAATCTTCCATGGAATTTTAAACATTGCTCCTTGTTCGTGTTATGCCAAGCGATCATCAACGTCCATAAACTAGTGAAGTGACCATGGATGATGAAAAATTCTAAATTGAATTGCATGCACTAGGGAAACCTAAATCGATGATGACTAAACAAATCTAAGTAGGAAGTGCAGGCTACGAATCCAAGTAAGTTGAGATTCGGGCGATTCATACATTAGGATGCAAGTCTGGAAGCGATGGGATCGGCGGGGGGCGAGTTCCTATAGCGCCGCCGCAGTCACCGCCGACACTGCCGCCGCAGATGTGACGCCTTATTCTTCTTCTTGCCGCCGGGCACGTCTTTTATAGTGAAGGGGGCGAGGAGGAGGACGAGGCCGACGCCGACGACGATGAATTGGTTCCTCTCGCCGGGCTCGTCGGATAGAAGGAAGGGGACGAGAACGAGGACTTGACCTCCTGGATCGACTAGACGTGGTTCTAGTCGTGGACGTGATCGGTTGAAACCATAATATTTTACCCTAGACCATTATACCCTTCTCGGATTAAACTAATTAGGTTTATTCATTTTTAATCCCCACCAGATCGGACGGCTAATAAAAATCAGAGGGGCAAGTACTCGAAAGTACTCCCAGTACTACGCCAATCACCGTAAAAGAGCTCATAAATTAAATGATTGAGCCGTAGTCAACTTCTCAATGGAAACTTCTATTGATTAAATTTCTTTGTGAACTACTGCATCTCGTTAGCTAGGCACCTACAAAGTAACTATTTTGGGGCCAGCCCCATTTTCTTAGTCCAAGAAAAGCCCCCGACTCAAACGACAGCCTATGTATGTTTCTCAGCCGATTTTGGTTTTGTGAGATATGTCCCCACTAGTCAGTGCGTCATTTGTATTTCTTTTTTTCTTTTGTGAGATATGTCCCTGCTAGTCAGTGGGTCATTTGTATTTCCTTTATCTCATTTTTTCTTTTTGTATTTCCCACCGGTCACCCCCATTATGGCAGTCACTGCCATTTCTCTCCACACCAACGGCCTTCCTCACATGCCACCACTCTCCTTTCTCCTGGGCCGCCGCACATCTTTCTCTCGCGTTGCCTCTCCCCGATTTAGTTTTGTTCATCATGGTGATGAGCATAGCTCCCTTGGCTTCTCGTCTATGTCGTTCTAGAGGTCCGGGCCCTGGAGCCTTTGCAGGAGAGCTCAAGGATAAACTTCCAGGCGGTAGAGGCGCCAGATGATGGCGAGCCGAGGAGGCATGCCGTGGAAGCAGGCGACATAGGAGGTTGCGTTGAGGGATGGTTGATCGAAACATGTGATGGTAGTGGAGGATGATTTATCTTTGATAGAAGCAGACCATCTCTTAACTAAGAAAAAACTTTTTCTTTATTAGGGAATGCTGACCGGAGGTCACCTGCCCACCTATAAAGAGTTTGCAACCAGTTTCGACTTTTAGGCATTTCTACAAGTGTCAGAAAAAATTCAAATGGACTTTCCAGAAGATTCTCAGCGTTTTTTAAAAACAGAATGGACTCTAGTCTTTCTCATACTTATGTGAATTTCATCAAACAAAAATAAAGTTTCAAACAGATCCTCTCTGAACCAACAGCACCGCCGTCAACAGTCCTGCATGCTTGATCTGATGTGCTTGGAGAGTCGGGAGAGCAACTAGTTAACGAGCGCTCCTTCGGGAGCCTCGCAATGATCAGCGCCATTTGGCGCTCCCAGCCGCCCGCCACGTGTCGGGCTATGGACCCTCCCTCCGGATTTATTTTTTCCGCAGGCGTCTTCTGCATTTTAAACGAATTTTTTCTGGGTTTTTTTTACGTTTCGGTTTTCCACCGGTCTTCCTGAACTTTTGGACAAATTTTTTTTTGCACAAAAAAATGCTTTTTCTTTTTTTTTTCCTTTCGCAAGATTCACGGTTTTGCTTCCACGAGAGGCATGGTTTTGCTCTCGCGAGAGTCACGGCCGTGCCTCTCGGAAACAGAAAAAAAAATGTGTTTTCTGTTTTTTCTTTTCTTCCGCGAGAGGCACGGTTGTGCTTTCGCGAGAGCCATGGTCATGCCTGTCAGAAACGAAAAAAACACGTTTTCTATTTTTTCTTCTTCCACGAGAGGCACGGTTTTGCTTCCGCGAGAGGCACGGTTGTGCTTTCACGAGAGGCATGGCCGTGCCTCTCGGAAACGGAAAAAAAACACGTTTTTTGTTTTTTTTTCTTTCGCGAGAGGCACGGTTTTGCTTCCGCGAGAGGCATGGCTGTGCTTTCGGGAGAGGCACGGCCGTGCCTCCTCGGAAACGGAAAAAAACCCTTTCTCTCTTTTTTTCCTTCCGCGAGAGGCATGGTTTTGCTTCCACGAGAGGCACGGTTGTGGTTTCGTGAGAGGCACGGGTGTGCCTCTTTCGGAAAGGAAAAAATCCGTACTCCCGGTCCGGTTTTTTTGTCCTGTTTTTTTCGGGAAAAAAAAGTTCGTCAAAACCTATCAACATGGGATCTAGTTTTGAAGATCTCGACGCGAGGAATCCAACGGTGAAAACGGTTCGAGATTTGGACGCACGTTTAAAGAGATAAAATGTTTTGAATAAACGAATCTACGCACGGTCCTCGTCCGCGACGCCGGTCTCCTCATCCACGAACTCTTGCTGACGCTGTTCTCCTTCTCGCTGCTGGCCTCGTCTTCCTCCTCCCGACCGGCGGTTGTGGCAAAGCCGACGCCCAAGGCCCCCAGCAGCAAAGCGGTATGGTGTCGATGTTGTCTCATGATAATTTTTCATTATTGTTTTAGAAATAGTTGTTCCAGAATTAGTTATAGGATTGATTAATCATTGCCTTTTCGGACTGATGTTTTCTTGTTTGTTCTTTGCAGAATGGGACAAGGATCTAGGGACGTTTAATATTTAGTGGGTACATCCGCAAAGAGGGAGAGGCCACTACAGTTAGGGGGATTGATTGGCTTTGTGAATTATTCCATATTGTTTTTCGACCAGATTGGCTTGTGACTTGCAGATATTATGTCCTAACCTCGCAAGGCCATTATGTCAGTATATGGTAACTTTTTGCTTTGCAATAGTATTTTATTTCAGTTTGGGTTAGCTCAGAAAAATAATGCGGTGATGCTGGTGATTGAGTTGAAACATGAATTTATTAATGGAAAGTGGAACTCCTCTTTTCTACTCTATTAGACTATATAACCTGTTGGGAATCTTCTCTGTTGTGGTTACACTTATAATTTGTTGTTTTTCTTTCATGGTAAAGAATTAAATTAAGTTTTTTGTTGCAGGATATTTCTTTGATTTAGCACGCTTTGCTATCAAGCTATCCGTGGAGAACCGAGACTCTTTTTCTCATGCTATCGGATTCGGGGCTCCGCAGACCCAAGAAAGATTCGAACTCTGGGGTGCGTGCGAAGAACTCGATCTCCCCGGTCTGCCAACCTGTCGATCTCTCGGCTAGCTCGATGAACTGGAAGGGACAGGGACACGGCAGTTTACCCAGGTTCGGGCCACCTTGCGGTGTAAAATCCTACTCCTGCTTTGGGGTGGATTGGCCTTGCGGTGGGCTGAGGATGAACTAGTACAAGGGAAGAACTACCTCAGGAGGTCTGTTCTTGTGTTGGTGTGAGCTGGTGGAGGGTCGGATGATCCGATCCCCTTCTATGGTGGTGGCTAAGCTATATTTATAGTGGCCTTGGTCCTCTTCCCCCAAAATGGAGGTGGGAAGGGATCCCACAATGGCCAAGTTTGAAAGGACACAAATAGTACATCTTATCCTGATTAAAGGTGGTCTTCGCCTGCAAAGCTTCTGGTCGTGACGTCGTGGTGGGCTCGGCGATGACCTCCATCCTGCCGTCCTGGTGGTCTTGGTCTTGTAGCACGGGAATGGAAACCTTTGGCTGATTCCTCGGGACTCCGCGCCTGCGCTCGCCTCCTTAGCACCAAAGAGGAAACCTACTGCACTGCGCACGCCTAGCCTTGGTCGTCATGGCTTGCGTCACCTTAAGCTCATAAAGTGAGCGCCTGCATAGAAATCTCCGCTCCTCAGGAGCCGGCCTAGGGAGGCCGCTCCCTCTGGAGATCTTGGCGTCGTCCGCCTCGCGAGGCTTGGCCCCTCACGAGGGTGTTGTGTTGTTGATGCTGAAGATGGGCCATACCAGGCTGTTGACGGAGCCACGCCGTGGGCCGCAGGCAGGCAAGTCTGGGTACCCTGGTTCCCAGAACGCCGACAGTAGCCCCCGGGCCCAAGGCGCGCTCGGGGTTGGCTTCGAGGCGAAGCCAAAGGGCAAGCGCGAAGCGCCGCGGGCCCCAATTGCCTGCGGACCGAGTCAATGCGTGGCGCTTGATGGGACATGGGCGTCTCCACTTCCCCAAGTAGCCTTGGCAACCGTTCGACTTGACAACAGCCTGCTGCATGCAAAAAAGATCATCATTACCGGGGATTGTGGAGGCCGGCGGTTGGCCTCCCTCTGGCTATAAATGGGGGGGGGGGGGGGGGGCGGAGCCTCCTGCTCATCTCCGTCTTCCCGCTGCTTGCTCCTTCTTCTTGCTTCCCGTCTTGCCGTCTCATCAGAGTGTCCATGGCGCCGGTGAGGAGGTTTTCCACCGCGGAGAAATGGAAGGCCCCTCGGGTGGAACTCGGGCCACTCCCGCCGAAGAAGAGGCTCGGCTGCTCCCGAGACATCGCCGAGGGGCCCGAGGTGACACGACCTTGGCATGAGCGGCCTCTGCCGGGATTCCCAATCCCCGTGTATGCCCACGCACGGAGCCCTGTGCACAAGGGCAGCGCCCGGCGCCGCGAGGGTCAGGGTTGCGGAGGAGGACAGGCGGTAGCTGCACGGCCACCCGGCTCGGGAACCCATGCCGAAGGCACGACGCGCGAGTTCGTGGTGTGGGCGGCAATGCCGCCGCGCACGTGGATCCGGCTCCCACGGTTCTTTGCAGAGGTGATACCGCTGAGGGGACCCGTCGAGCTATGGCTGCAACACGCCGGGTGCTGCAGCCAAGCCTCTGAAGCGGAGGTCGAGGTCGTACGCTCCGGCGACGTCTTCATGACTCGAGGATGGGGCAAGAATGCCCGTGCCTGCTACCCGGAGGGAGCTCTCGCCATCCACTTTGAATACGACAAAGCTTCAACTCTCGTCTTCAAGGTTTTTGGCGAGGACCGTCAGCACCTGGAATGCTACCCCGGGGGAGGCGGTCAAGGCGGCGCGGCCACGGGCGTTGAACTTGCTAGTAGCTCCTCCGATAGCAGTGGCGACTCTCCAGAATCCAGCGATGACGACAGCTACGAGCCGCTGAGCCGTCGCACCCGGAGCGCAGCAGTGGCATCGTCTCGGCGCCGTCGGTGATGTCGATGAGGTCGGGGTTCTTCAATGACCCTTTCTTTTGCTTTTCCTGCACAAAACCGTGACGAGCCTCGTGGGGGTATGTAAAAACTGTAATGCTTTTGCCTTAATGTTACTATTCCTAACTCGGTATTGTGACCGCGTATCCCGCCTTGGCATGGTGCTCCCTTTCGTTGTCGCGGTAGCTTAGTGCTCTACGCTGACAGGACCCAGTCCCCAGGCAGGCTTCAGCCGTTGCTGGTATGCCAGGTCGCGATGCCGTGGTCAAGGCCAGGAGGTGAGCGGCCCGAGGTCCGGTAAGAGCCCCTGAGGCACGATGCTCGGGGGGTCCCCTTTAGCGTGCAAGCGTCTTCCTAGAAGCCGAAAGGGGAATGCCCCTGCCCGAGCGAGATCGCGAGAACTAAAGTGCTGAATCGTGAGGTTTACACTGGCGTGTACAGGGTGACTTATCTTGGCGAGCCTGCGGCGATTCCTTTGGGCGTCGCCTGACTATGTCCTGGTGGTGGTGCTGTCAGGCAGGGCTCACGCTGATCCCCTCTTCCTTGCTCATCTGGATGCTCTACGTCCTCGGGTCCTGGCCCTCAAGCGAGGCTCAGCCGCCGCTGGTATGCCAGGTCGCGATACCGTTGTCAAGGCCAGGGGGTGAGGGCCCGAGAGCCAGTAGGAGTCCTTGAGGCGCGATGCTCAAGGCCCCCCCCTTTAACGTGCAAGCGAATTGCGTGGAAAGGGAGTGGCTAGTGGGGTCGCTCGTAGTCCCGACTCCGGAGGTCCCTGCGAGTTAGTCGTAGAAGGAGAGACTAACACCTTGCCACGCTTGCCGCCCTGTCGTTGATATTTCCGCAAGAATACAAAGGCACTGAGGACTCGGTGAGGTGACGTGAGCGGGGCAAGCCGCGAGCCAGAGCTCGGTCTCTCAGGTTTTTCAGCGCTGCAGGGACGGACCCGAGCACAGGCGCCGTGCCAGCAGCACCCATTGCGGGATGAGCAAGAGGCGGGTTAGCAGCGCGCGGAGGCAGCGAGAGGCGATCTCATAGATAATGAGATAGCAAAGGTGATACCAATAACCATGATAACACCAGCAAGCATACTGGTTTGGGATACATGAAATAAAATGGTGCGGCCGCGGACCTGGCCCTGATAGCCTGAAGATAATGCAGCCCGAGGGGCACCCTTAATTGAACAAACCAAAAGGTCACCTGGCACCGTTGCTGAAGAAGTGTTGGAGTAGATGAAGACGCGAGCCGCAGAAGTCGCTCCTCACAAGGCATCCGGCTCCTGAACCTCGTGAGGCTCCGGAGGTGTGACACCCTGATTTTGGCAACTTTTTCTTTTCAAACTTTTCTTGGTTTTATTTGAAATTTGAATGGTTTTTGAACCTTTTCATTTGGTCTTGGAAACTTTTGAATCTTTTCCCAAGTAATCCAAAGCCTCATCACCTTGCCAAAACCCTGCCAAGTACCTCAAGGACCCAAATCCCAATTTAAATCTTTTCCAATAACTGTTTTCTTTTATTTGGGAATTTAGGTCATCACTATGGGTTGTGAAGCAACCTATAGTTTGGATGGCCAGAAAATTCTCAAATAATTCCCTAAAATACCTTGGAATATATCTTGCCCCAAACACCAAAAATATTCCATGGTCTAGTTCTAGTATTTTGCAAAATAATTCAGTTTTGTTCCTGGACAGTCTGAACCTTTGTGAAGGAAGTACCTGCTAGGTTTGTCCAAATGCTCTAAACTTTTTGTGCCATGAGGACACCTACAAATGACTTCTCTCCACCAAGTTTCAGCCTCAGGAGATCATCCAAGTGAGCAGTACCTCAACATTCACATTCTGGACTAGATTTGGAGGTTACACATGAACTACCCTCAAATCTCAACCAAACCTACTCAAACTTGGCCAGTTTGGAGTCCTTCCAACGAGGATCACTCCAGACAATCTCTTTGGCTCCATCCCTAGCTCTCCACCTCTCCAGATCCCTCTCTAGTTCTCTGTCAGGAACTGTTGTTGAGGCTACCCTTCATCTCAGACCCAACCAAGCCAAACTGTGGGTGCAGGTGAAGTGAGTGATCGAGGGTCGACGTGCCAGACAAGATTTGCCAGGCTTGTGTGGCCTCCTAGGGGCAAGCACTGTGGTGAGCACGGCGATGGAATGCTTGTCGCCGCGCTCTGTGCTGCGCCAGGCTCGGGTCTCGTCAGAACGAGACGCCTGCACCGCAGCAGCTTGTCCAAGCATGCCGACATCATTCCCGTGTGACACCTAGCCCCTCCAGATCCTTCACCCTCGCCAGAGAAGCCCTCGGCAGCTGCCACGACCATGAGCACTGTGCCGCCCGTGCGGCCACAGTGGCGGCGCCGCTTGTCTTCTTCTTCCCGAGCTATCCCCTCGTGCATTTAATGCCTCTGCTTGCTCCCGTCGCTTCGCCCTATGCCACGACGGCCAGCTCGCCGTCCTTGCTCGAGTGGTGTAGCCACGTCACCGCCGATCTAGAGAGATCGCCGAGTGCCTCCTCCCGCCTATAAATAGCCCCTCCCGGCCTCGCTAAGCTCCTCACCCTCTCCCTCCATCCTCCATTGCCTCCCCAAGCAAGAGCCAAGGCCGAGAGGCCCTCTGGCCTCGATCTTCGCCGGAGTTCCTCTGCCGCCTTCGCACTGTCGATAGCCACACCACTCCTCCTCTGCTTCGCATGAGACCACCGTAGCACTCAACAAGTTCCACTGGTACTCCTCGACCTCCTGCCCGAGCGAATAGTCGCCGGAATCGCCACCTCCATCGACCACCGTAGCGCTCGTCCGCCGGAGAAGAAGGGCGCCACGCCGTCCGTCCATCTCTGGGGGAGCTACGGGTACAGGGAGGACCGTCTTCGAGTGCCCGATCGATCCCTGTCAACTCCCAGCTCCGCCGCCGTCCCTATCGCCGGTGAGCATCGTCGGAGCCCCGCCTCCCTCTGTTCTCTCCCTCCTCCCTCTGTTTTAAATCAAGCGGGCCCCACCTGTCAGCGGCCCAGCAGCGAGCGCGCGAAGGGGTAAGTGAAGGCGCCTTTGGGCCTTTACGCCTTCGACGTGGTCTATTCCAGGTTTTTCTGTATTTTTGAATTTTGTTTATTTAGCAGAGTTGACCAGCCACTTTGACTACTAATAAAAAGCAGAGTTGACCAGCCACTTTGACTACTAATAATTTTTTATTAAAAGGTCCAATTGACCTGATTCTTTTTGCATTATGTTCATATTCAACTTCTTTATTTTCTGACCAAGTTTGGTATTTTTCCAATACTCACAGAATTGTTGGTGAATAAAAAGGCTTTATGTGACATTTTCCTTTGCCATTTTAAAATATTTTCAGAAGGAGATTCTTGTGGATTTGAAGACCAGGAGTTTCTGAACAACCCAACTGATCAAGGCAAGCCAGGACATCCATATTGTGAAGCATTTCATAGCATTGCATAATTCATACTCATTTCCCGCATTTAATTAACATAGATAATTCAAGTGAAGTATTTAAATGCCTATTGTTGAAAACTTAAATTGATATGATGAATGACCCTGATTGCCAAGAGAAACTTAGTTGGTTGATCAAGAGTCACCTCTCCGGGCTTACCCGTGCAGCCACATTTGCCGGTATGGGACGGCCTTGACTTGTTCTGGCTCCGTGCTCTTTCACCGGTACCTCCAGACAGGGAGGGTTATGCGTGCGTGCTGCCCTGATCAGGCAGACGGTGATAGCCCTGTGAGTCCAGTTGAGTTTTGTGCCGGCGTCCCCGTTTGGGGCAGTTTAGTTAGGCCACGACGGTGGCAGGTGTCACGAGGTGACATGGGGCCACCCAGGGCTTGACTCCGGGGGAGGATGATTGCCGGTGGTACGATGGGAGAGTCACGGGTCAGGCGGGTTTCGTTGGAGCAACGCTGGTCCACCCGAATGGGATCACGAGGTCAGGTGCTCCATGGTGTGGGTAAAGTGCGCAACCTCTGCAGAGCGTAAAATCTATTCGAATAGCCGCGTCCATGGTATTGGACAGCCCGTCCAGACCTGTCTAGGTGATCAACCGTAATAACCATAGTAATGAGGGAAGAACTTGTCTTAAGATCAGATGTACTCGTTGGCATCGAGTACTCCGAGGTTTGTGAGACAACCCGGATATGAGTAAGTTAACATCAGTAAGTGAATCAGTTAAGACTTAACATGTTGATTGCCATGCTATTATTTGCTGCATATTTGGTTGTTGTGAGCTTACGAGTACATTCAAAGTACTCACCTGGCGTATCATGCCAGATGCAGGAGAAGACTGAGACGGAGGTCTCGAAGGTCCGTGTTGCGATGACTAGGATGTGTCCTCAGCAGTGTCCCTATGGATGGAGTTACTGTCATGTTCCGCTACGCAGTAGTCTTTTGCTGTACTATTCCGCAGTAATACCGAGGCCCTAATATGTTAGATAAATAATGTAGATATTGTCATAGCACTAGATGTGCTTTTGGCCTCGATGATCATGCAATATATAAGCTTGTACTCGACTATTATCAATAAAAGTTCAGGGATGTTCTGTTTCAAGTTGTTGTGTGTTTCCAGAAGACATGATCTCTGGGTTGGAAACACTGGTAAACCGGTTCTCTGAGCCGGGGTGCCACAGGAGGCTCGGGGGGCTCGCGAGGGTCCGTCACCTCCTTCGTTTGGACAACCTTGCACCTGACCTCGTGAGCCTCCAGGACGGCCCGCATGCGGCGCTGGTGTGCCGCCGCCGCGTTCGGCAAGCCGAAAGGCATGCGAACGTAGCTGTGTGGGGGCCCTCACACCGGCCGACGCGGGACGGCCACAAGAGCTCTTGAGACGCGGCTCTATTGAGCCCTGGGATGTTGACGCAAACGCGCAGCTCATTGCCCTCGTCAGGGGAGGGAGCTGCGCAGGGTGGAACGGGGCGACGCTCGCCTCGCATGGCCCTCGCGTCCCGAAGCTCCTCTATCGCCTTGGTGATGAACTCCTGAGCACCTGGCGCCTCGCGCCTTGCATTCCTCTTGCGGAAACACGCGTTGAAGCGCGCCTCCAGATGGTGCCCGAACGCCTCCCTCGTGACGCTGGCCAGGTCTGAGGCCCTCCAGAGGAGAGCCCCCGAGCCCAACCTGAGAGGGGCGCCGGGCGCGCCTTCCTATGCGAGAGGGGAAGGTGCCCCACCAGTGGGCGCGAGGCCCGAGGCACGACCGTCGGACGCCCCATCCTCCTGAGATCCTTGGCGGAGCAGCTGCTTCTTCTTCTTGGGGGTGACCTCAGGTGGGTGTGCCGTGCCCTCGTCATCTGGGTTCTCGACCGCCGCAGTCTGGTAGGCGCGCTCGAGGGAGCACACCGCATCCTTTTCATCGCAGGTGACAGTGATGATGCCGCCGCTTCCTGGCATCTTGAGGACGTTGTAGCCATGGTGAGTCGCGGCCATGAACCTGGCCAGGGCTGGATATCCAAGGATGGCGTTGTACGGGAGGCAAATGTGGGCGACGTCGAAGTCGATGAGCTCAGTGTGGTAGTTGTCGTGTTTGCCGAAGGTGACAGGGAGGCGGATCTGCCCTATCGGAAAGGTGGAGCCATCAGTCACCCCTGAGAAAGGCTTGGTAGGCTGAAGCTGGTCGTACATCACCTGGAGCGTGTCGAACGCCTCGACGGAAAGGACATTGAGCCCCGCGCCGCCATCGATGAGTGTCTTGGTGGCGAGGACTTTGCTGATGGTGGGCGAGCGGAGCATCGGGAGCACGCCGACAGTGGCCGCGCACTTGAGCTGGTCTGTAGAGTCGAAGGTGATAGCGTACTTGGACCACCTGAGCGGACGCGATGCCTCGAGCTTGGGAAGGGCCACGTTCACCTTGCGGGCGAACTGCTTGAAGATGCGATGGAAGGTGGGAGCCTGAGCGCCGCCTAGGATGCAAGCGATGGCACGAGGCTCTTGGAAGCCCCCGGCCCCATCATCTGGGTGGTGGTCGTCGTTCCTCCTTGGCGGTGGCAGCAGCGGAGGAAGGACAACATTGCCCTGAGGACGGTCCTCACGAGGTTGATCCCTCGACGAGCCCTCGTGAGGCTGGCCCTGCCAACGATCCTCACGTGGCTGCTCGCGCCAGTCCTGGCGGGGGTCGCGGTTGTCCCAGCGTCCCCCACCTCGGCCTCCTCCACGGCCATAGCCGCGGTCGTTGCGCTCGGGGCGGTGGCCAAGGCGCCCGTCCCGAATGGCCCTGAGCTCTTGGCAGTCGTTGGTGTTGTGGCTGTGCATGTTGTGGAAGACGCAGAACGGGCAGCTGCCTTTAGAGGACTCGGGGTGGTCGCAGCCGCGCTTCATCTCTGGTTTGGCCGCGAGCAAAGCCGGGCCTTTGCGCTTCACGTCCTTGGCCTTGGCCTTCTTGTCCTCTAGATCGGCCTTCGGGAGCTCAAGGAGGGAGAGGCGACCTTCCTCAGCCCTCGCTCATCTAGTTGCCATGTTGACCATCTCCAGAGCCAAGCACAAGTCCTCGTGTATGGCGAGCTCCTCCTTCATCTTGACATCCCGGGCACCATCAGTGAACGCTGAAATGATGGCCTCATCCGACACCTTGGGGATCTTGAGGCGAACGTTGGTGAAGCACTCGATGTATTTGTGCAAGGTCTCCCCTGGCTGCTGCTTGATGCGCCGCAGGTCACCCGCGGACGGGGCGCGGTCGTGAGTGCCCTGGAAGTTGGCGATGAAACGCTCTCGCATTTCATCCCATGAGGAGATCGATCCTGCGGGGAGGTTCAGGAGCCATGAGCGCGCGCCATCCTTGAGGGCCATGGGAAACCAGTTCGCCATGACCTTCTCGTCGCCGTTGGCCGCCTCGATGCTCAGCTCGTAGAGCTGGAGGAACTCGGCAGGGTCGGGGGTGCCGTCATAGCGTGGAGGCAGGTCTGGCTTGAACTTCCCAGGCCAGACGACGCGGCGCAGCTCCGGGGTGAACGCACGGCAGCCCGCCGTGCTCACAGGAGCCCGCTGTAGAGGGGGAGAATGGTCTTGGCGCTCGCGCACCACCGCCTTCTGTAGCACGCGGTCTTGACGTGGCGGCGCTGGGAGCGCGCGCGCCTCTCCTTGGGGCCGCTGCACCACTTGAAAGCTTTCTTCATCGTGCGGCGGGTCACGCCGAGGAGCCTCACGCCTTGGCTTGGGGGCGACATCTTGCCTGGGAGGTGGGGGAGGCGCACCGTGGGCCACGTCACCCGCAAGAGGCGGTGGGGGAGGCAGCGAGCAAGACGGTGCAGGGGTTTCTCTAGCGGCGCTGACAAGCTCGGCGATGCGGTCCAGCCAGTCCTCGTAGAGGTCGTCGGTCGGGCGATAGCGCAGAAGCTCGCGTGCCATGAGCAACGCAGCCTGCGCGTTCGCCGGCCCACGACGGGCATGGGAGGACGAAGCAGCCGCCGGAGTCAGCGACGGGGTGGCGGTACGTCCGTCACGCCGGACAGAGGGCTGCAGCGACGAAGCCTGCTGCTTGTGGGCCGTGGGGCCGGTGGCAGCGTTTGCCGCATGCGATGGGGAACGGCGAGGGGCGCCGTCTCCAGCCGGCGCTGTCGGGGCGACGCGAGCGGCGAGGGCAGCCCGGCGCTCAGCACGAACTCGACGAGCGCCAGCCATGAGAACGGTTGGACGGTGGGGAATCGACCGACGGAAGAGCGGCTCGGACGCACCCCTACCTGGCACGCCAAATGTCGGATTCGGGGCTCCGCAGACCCAAGAAAGATTCGAACTCTGGGCTGCGTGCGAAGAACTCGATCTCCCCGGTCTGCCAACCCGTCGATCTCTCGGCCTAGCTCGATGAACTGGAAGGGACAGGGACATGGCAGTTTACCCAGGTTCGGGCCACCTTGTGGTGTAATACCCTACTACTGCTTTGGGTGGATTGGCCTCGCGGTGGGCTGAGGATGAACTAGTACAAGGGAAGAACTACCTCAGGAGGTCTGTTCTTGTGTTGGTGTGAGCTGGTGGAGGGTCGGATGATCCGATCCCCTTCTATGGTGGTAGCTAAGCTATATTTATAGTGGCCTTGGTCCTCTTCCCCCAAAATGGAGGCGGGAAGGGATCCCACAACAGCCAAGTTTGAAGGGAGACAAATAGTACATCTTATCCTGACGAAAGGTGGTCTTCGCCTGCAAAGCTTCTGGTCATGACGTCGTGGTGGGCTCGGCGATGACCTCCGTCCTGCCGTCCTGGTGGCTTGGTCTTGTAGCACGGGAATGGAAACCTTTGGCTGATTCCTCGGGACTCCGCGCCTGCGCTCGCCTCCTTAGCACCAAAGAGGAAACCTGCTGCACTGCGCCCGCCTGGCCTTGGTCGTCATGGCTTGCGTCACCTTAAGCTCATGAGGTGAGCGCCTGCATAGAAATCTCCACTCCTCAGGAGCCGGCCTAGGGAGGCCGCTCCCTCTGGAGGTCTTGGCGTTGTCCGCTTCGCGAGGCTTGGCCCCTCGCGAGGGTCTTGTGTTGTTGATGCTGAAGATGGGCCGTACCAGGCCGTTGACGGAGCCACGCCATGGGCCGCAGGCAGGCAAGTCTGGGTACCCTGGTTCCCAGAACGCCGACACATGCCATCCATTTTCCCTTTAGGAGATGTTTTGAAAATATGCTGTCAACTAGATGTGTGTAGTAACGGCCAACTGATCACTAAACAAGTACTAGCAGTTTTGTTTGAAAATAATTTGAGGCAAGCTACTCATTTAGTTGATTTTGTTTTCCTGTTTCTGTCTCATTTGAAATCATTTAGTTTTGATAGTACTGCAATTGTAAGTCTGTATTTTAATGAATATGTGATTAAAAAAAGATAATCACGTTTATATTAAACTAGCAAAAGGACCCGTGCGTTGCAATGGGAGAAAAAATATCACATTCTTTTAGTCTAGAAAAGGTTTTTTGAGACATTTTAGTCTAAAAAAGGTGGTATAGAGTCTCAGACTTTGTAGCTGCAGCCCAAACAAAGTTGATCTTAGCTTTAAGTTAAAAAAAAACATTGATCTTAGCCTTCAAATGCACGGTTAAAGATTACACAGGTCTAGGTGTTCAAATTTCAACACAGATTACATGTGTATTTAATACATACAAACAGGCTAGCGATGACATTTATTTATGACTGCGTGGAATGGGGTGTTGTTTCAGATAAGGAAAATGGTACGAGAGCGTTGATACATTAGCACACTACGGAGAAATGCATGCATCGTGGGTAGTTTCCAATTCAAGCATCATCAACTCAGGGCACGTTCAACGGCATTCCAGCTCTTGGCTCCGCACCACGGCCTCAAGCTCATCCTCGCACGGCCATCCCGTGCTCGTCTTCGCTTCACTCTGAGTCTCTGACGTGAAAGATCGCTCCGGAACTCCTCATGCCATCTCTATGCTCAGCCTGTCTTGTTCATCAACATTATGTGTCTAATAACTACCCACCCTTTTGTTAACAGGTCACTTGGCTTGTTGTTTCCTAACTGAAAGAATATGTTGGTGTTGTCTAGTGCATTCTTTTTCCTCAAGCCTAGCTGATCCGTCACCATAGATTGCTACATCTAATATTGTCTCCACTTCTGATTTCATCGGTTTTCAAAATAACATGCACAATTTTTTATGTGCAAATTTTTTTATTGCAACTCTTGTATACTTTTTCACATGCATACATGAAGACTTTAAAAGAATGCACAAAAACATTTTTTTTAATGTCAAACTGTGGAAGCATCTATACACCTTACTATTTACATCTTGCCATACACGGGTCTCTTATTTCTTGCACATCCCATATTTACCGGATCTTCTCGGATTTTCTTGCCTTGCATATATTTTTATATTTCTTTTATAGCGCAGCCCATCCCATCTTTATGTGCCTCCAGGGCCGTCTCCGGAAATTCGGGGCCCCGGGACAAAAATGAAAATTGGGCCCAAAATTTCAAAAACAGTCATATAACATCAGAACTAATATAATTCAGGCATACTCTCAGTTTATTACACAATTCCAGTCTGTTTTATCTTTCTCCTAGCCTAGCACCGTTGACAAATAAATTCAATATCTACTCCTAACTAGGACCTCCTCCTAGCCTAGGTCTGGGAGATCAAAACTACAAAACTACAAATCTACCATGTACAGGGATAAAGTTCAAAGGTTGTATAGCTAGTAGATGGAAGCCTGGGCAATTGCCAATGGCGGAAATGCAGAAGGCAGCAGCGGTAAGCGGACGACGTTCCAGGCAAGCAATTGGCGGAGGGAGCAACGGACGGCACCTCGGACGATTGGCGGAACCGCGGAAGCAGCAGGCGGGCGATTGGCGGAAGGCAGGAGACGACGTCTTCTCGTTTGGCGGAAGCAGGCGAAACGGCCTCGTGTTAGCGATCGATGGGAACACTTAAGAAGGCCTCGCGGGCTGGCTTTTTGTTGCTGCGTACGTTGCTTAGGCCTTGCCGCTGGATTAAATGGCAAAGTGTGATTATATTTGTATACATTTACTAGTAATACCCAGTAATTTGGGGGCCCCAATTTTTTGGGGGCCCTGGGCGGTCGCCCACCTTGGCCACCTCCATCGACGGGCCTGTGTGTCTCTATTATTTCTTGTCATGCATGGCCTTATTTAAATCCCACATTTACCGGGTCTCTTTTCCATGCGCCATCTCTTTTATTTCTTTTATAGCGCAACACATTCCATCTTTATTAATGCCTCTCTTTTATTTCTTGACGTGTATATCTCCTTATTTAATGAGTCTTTCTTCTTTCTTAGAAACGGGACAAGCACCTCCCTCTGTTTTGTTCAATTCCGAGAAGGCTTGTTCATTGTGTACTTGTTGACATATATAAATTGATGTAATTTCGTGTAAAGCAGTGAGGTGGTACTATTAATTAGTACAAGCGAACGCTTATTTTGGGCAAATGTGAAACCTAGACCAACTGCTTCCATCCTGGTGGTGATAAATCAGAGGCGTGGGTTCGATCCCCCAACTAGACGCGCCGTATGCTTGCTATTTTTTTCCCTAATATAAATATAAATATAAATTATTTATTATTCATGTAGTGTGGTCTTATTGCATAAAAATTTAAGGAGCTTTCTGCAAAACGCCACGACGGACCAAGAATACCTATTTGCTTTATTATTAGGTAAAGACTTATGACTATCTCATTATTTGTTCTTTTCCTCAGTTCCATGAGGCTGCAAAGTATGCCCTATTGAGTCTTATCTTCTGTTTGCTGTCGAAAGAGACACTAAAATGTTTAAATTCTTTTGTATAAACATTCAGAGTTCGTCCATGATAAACTAGAGAGTTGTTGTTCTTGATGTGTGAACTCTTATATATGACCAGAATAGTTGTTTATAACACCTGCTGCTCCTTCACTGCTATGGCTTCAGTATTTTATACTCGATTTAGCATATTATTCTGCAATGTTCCTCTCTGGATTTGGTCTTTTACATGATCTTTGATTTACAGCAGGCATATTTCGGGTTATCATGTATCACCAAATTCATTTGATCTCCTGTTCTATGCTGATTCAGAGGCTCCTGCCTGGCACTCCATTTGTTACTTGCATTATATGTAACCCATGGTAATAAAAGGTAAGCACAACAAGCAAGTTAATGTAAATTTTTTATGGTCCCTACTTTGTGGGTGGTTGATATATAATTTTGCTAGTGATTGACTTCCAGAGTTTGTGTTATGTAGACCAGTAAATCTGCTAAGAGCTTTCTCCAAAGAACTACCACATTAAGTTGGGTGGGGATACCTACTATACACTTGATTCAATGGCAGCATTTGCAATGGTGTCAAGGGTGGTATTCTATGTTGTTCCTTTTATTGCTTGACAGGGATAACAAATCTGGTGGTTCTCTTTTGTAGGGGGATAACTGTACATGCTACATAAGTGAGGTTTTTGGCATACAAAGCTTCCATTCGTATTTGGCTGACACATGTTGGAGCACCTTCCCAAGAAGGTATTTACAAACGCCAGAATTCATGATAAATATTTTCTTAGAGGTTGAAATGTCTGTGAGCATCAACTTTGAAAAGATTCTAAATACATCTCTTTCAGTTTTCATCCTGATAGTTTAGGGGAATAAATACTGCTAGAAAATTTCAGTGGCTACTATTAGAAACTTCCATGAATTTCATCCTCCAGATTCTCTAATATATATGGATGGCACTTTTTTTTCTTTTTTCACTGTTTGTAGTATGATAAGGTGTAGCTTGTCTTTTCACAGTTTTTGTAGAGCACCGTTTCTTTCTACAAATTGGATTGTTACTAGCTATTTTATTTGCAATGACTATTTGTAGTCCGTAATTTGACATCACTTTTTTTGTAGTGACACGTAAATCTTGCATGAAACCAGGTCGCGGAAATACTCGCGTCCATTTGTTCTTTCTTTCCCTGTGTACTAGGTACCATGGAAGCATGATAATGTCTCATAAATTAGTATGGATCAAACTGTACTTTATAAAAAGCATGAAGTAAAGTGTTGTTTTGTGTATTGATTCCTTTCATCGAGTCAATTTTTGTCATTACTGTATAATAGCTAATTTGGTCCATACTTGCATAATAAACCTGTTTTTGCACGCAACTGGATTCTCCGTTCTTTTAATAGAGTTTAGTTGACTTCCAGATTGTTTATTAGCTTAGGTGCTACTGTATTTTTCGCACTGCTTGCTATACTTCTTTTTAATATTTTTTGGAAGGATCAATATTAAATGATAAATAAAAGTACACTTACTCCTGCAGAGAAGCAAATACTGCTCATCGACGATAATCCAAGTGTAGAAGTGATATTTGTTTTCTACCTTAAATATTTGTTTACTATCGATGCAAAGTTTTCTTCGCTAATCTTCCCGGTTCTAGCTGTATGTAAAGTTTTTTTGTGTGCTTTGGGTGAACATAGAAAGATTTACTCACATGTGTAAATTGGTACCTTGGATCTGCAAGCCTTGCTGCTCCGCTCTACTTGAAAAGGACGTGCAAAGTTATCTGAACCTAGAGATTGCGAACTGATGCTTGGGTGTCTGCATTTGAGGATCGTGCATATTCTCTGCCAAAAAAAATAATATTTGATGCAAGATAGGCGTGCATTATTTATTTGTCTGTCTAAATGATAAGATCTTTTTTTAAAGTAGAGAATGAAATAGTAGAATATGCGTACTTCTTTCATTTGTAGATAGTCGCTGAAACTGGAAATAAATCTTTATTTAATTGTATTGCATGTTCTCCATTGTAGGACAGAAATATGGCTCTAGAGGAGGCTGGCAAGGTGTGCCATATATCTTCATTTATGTATGCATGGATGTGAGAGCATGCCCGAAGGGGATTCGTCTCGCTGCGTTCTGGTAGTGACTGCCTCTTATCATGGTGAGATATTATGCTTATGTCATTCAGGCCTTGGGATAGCAATGAGCATTGCATAGACTGGGTGCCATATTCAGAGAAATTCAAACAGATGTGAGACAAAAGAGAGAAAACTAGAGCAGCTCACGAGACGCCGGTCTTTCTCCGCCAAACAAGAGTCATTGGTATTTGGGACCTGTTTTCCCGGGCATAATAGCCCATGAAATTGACACCGATTGTTATGCCCAATTTCAAATGAATACGATGTAAAACTCTCTCTTGTCCTGTCTATGCTTCATCCTGTTTTTGCAGTTTTCCTGAATCTAGATCTATTATTTACATAAATGTGTTGATTTATGCGACTAAATGGTTCAGTTCTGTCAATGGTGTTAAATACATTTAGTTATTAAATGTCAGTCTCCATATTGGAAAGGCATGTTCATCTAATGTCTTTAGTTGAAAGAATAAAATACCTATAATCTATATCTATTATTTTTTTCCTTCCAGAACAACGGTCTGTTTGCCTTAGGGACTAACATACTTCATAAGAGAGATGCTTTATATCTTTTAGGGTCAGTACAATTTTAATATGTTGTTTTATTATAAGAGTCACGGTTTTATCTTTTAAAGTATGTACATTTTTCATTTATTGTTTTATTCCCCTGAATGTTTACCTAAGCGGATAGCATGCTATTCACCGTGTCTTTTCTCAGATGGCTTCTATGACCCTTGCTGATCTTTGTTGTGGAAGACAAAATCAAACGGTATGTGTCTGTGTGTCTTGGCTGTGGCATTTTTGTGGCGGTTCAGAGTGCAATCCTATCAAGCTCATACACATGTCATCATCAACAAGCAGACTGTTTAGCACATAACACATGGTACGTGTCCTTTTGTCCTATGGTAACGATGGTTATGCAGTTGTTGGTGCTTATCTATACATATTACAAGAGGGGATTATCTATAAACTTGGTCACTTTATGGTTTTGCCATAGACAAACATACTGAATTCTGTTGCAGCACCAGTCATGATCACAGTTGGACAGTTTACAACAGTTGAACCACAGTTTCAGATGCATGAACAATTTTCCAGAATGAACATATAGGCCAACTCCGCTCAGAGAATTACCTGCTCCGAATGATGTTCCTGAAGATTTCTGTACCAATAGTGAGAACAAGATGGGGCCAAAGAGGCAACATATATGAGCGGCATTAAAGGCAGAAGGATAATGGCATTTATGTACTGAAGAACAGTGGCTGAGTAAGTCTCATCATCCTAGAACACTAAATAATGACATTTAAGTTTTGGGTCGGTAACTGTGGCTACAAGTGGAAAAGAAGTAACAGGTAGGTCTAGATATTGTTTTCTGTTGGTGTATCTCTCAAGGAATCTCAGGAGCAGTTATTCCTTGATACGTCCTATTTCACCCCAAGAGATTCATTAAAGATACTTATGTATGGAAAATCTTGATGGTTAGTGTTGTTGATGTTTGTGTACGTTCATTGTACATATATGTTGTGCCAGCCAGTTAGGCTTGACTGAAGAATAAAATAGTTTCCTTGTTATGTTCTTTACTTCACTCTTGGTAATTCCTTATCTGTAACTGTTGTTTCTTTAGTTGCATATCTCGGTGATCAGCTTAGACAATAGACATACGATGGTTCCTTATTTTTCTTGGTAAGTCTACATGTCGTGTAGTCCATGAAAAGAACTAAATGTACTGAATTAGTATAGCCCTTCCTATTTATACATTAATCTATGGTATCAATTATCTATGCTTTATCCTCTGCCCATGGCTTGCTCATGTCATCCTACCTTCCATGTGAAACATTTTCTGCCTGTGTAACTTGCAGTTGTTTGTTTCCATTTTTCCCTATAACAAGGCATTTTTTAATCATTTTATCATTCAGCAACTCAAGCTTCAGGCACTCGAATAATTTTTTTTCGCGAACTGCAATGAACCAGTAGAAAATAGTTGGACATATATATAGCTGAAGCTATAAATCGAATCAGTCTTTATCTCCAGGACATGGACCACCCTGACACCAAGGTTCATGTTTTGTTGCTCCTGTTTTATTACTTCCAAGCAGAACAAGCTGCTTATCAGCTGCCACTGGTTATTCTTTATTTTTGTGGTAAACCCTAGAGCTCTAATTTAATGCAAGCACAAAAATAAATAACCTAATTTATTTGAGTTCTTCATCTAACACAATGAATGAAACTATGAAGCAACGTTTGGTGAAATTGAAGTAGTGGCAGACAAACTCAAGTCAGTGGGAGGTTGGCTAGAGAAAAGGCTAGCCTAGAACAGTTTTTCACAGGTGAACTATGAGCTTTTGGTTCCTGCTTATATATGCCCTGGCCCGTCGATGGAGGTGGCCAAGGTGGGCGACCGCCCAGGGCCCCCAAAAAATTGGGGCCCCCAAATTACTGGGTATTACTAGTAAATGTATACAAATATAATCACACTTTGCCATTTAATCCAGCGGCAAGGCCTAACCAACGTACGCAGCAACAAAAAGCCAGCCCGCGAGGCCTTCTTATGTGTTCCCATCGATCGCTAACACGAGGCCGTTTCGCCTGCTTCCGCCAAACGAGAAGACGTCGTCTCCTGCCTTCCGCCAATCGCCCGCCTGCTGCTTCCGCGGTTCCGCCAATCGTCCGAGGTGCCGTCCGTTGCTCCCTCCGCCAATTGCTCGCCTGGAACGTCGTCCGCTTACCGCTGCTGCCTTCTGCATTTCCGCCATTGGCAATTGCCCAGGCTTCCATCTACTAGCTATACAACCTTTGAACTTTATCCCTGTACATGGTAGATTTGTAGTTTTGTAGTTTTGATCTCCCAGACCTAGGCTAGGAGGAGGTCCTAGTTAGGAGTAGATATTGAATTTATTTGTCAACGGTGCTAGGCTAGGAGAAAGATAAAACAGACTGGAATTTTGTAATAAACTGAGAGTATGCCTGAATTATATTAGTTTTGATGTTATATGACTGTTTTTGAAATTTTGGGCCCAATTTTCATTTTTGTCCCGGGGCCCCGAATTTCCGGAGACGGCCCTGTATATGCCCTGTCACCTCTGCTCTTCACACGCATCCTACCCAGATCCACCCTACAGGCAAAACGAACAAAGGGCTCGACACGGAGATGGTGAGATCTTGTCTTGATTGATCTTTGTCCATGGTATTCCCATACCTGGTGCTTTATTTTGGTCTGTTTAATCTCTAGCTATATATTTAGTCAGCCATTCTAAATTTTGTTCATGCTTCCCTTATATCCTTAGTTTTTTCCCTTTGAACTTTCACTTAGTCCCTCCAGCCATGCTGATCCCGGTCACCATCGACACTCCCTACCAGGTATACTCCATATTATGCCCCTAATCTGCATCAACTGCCTGCATTTTTCTAGGGCAGGAAACGATGCTGACATAGATGCACAAAAATGATAGATTTAACTAATAATGTTCCGAGTTTTTACCGCCAAATTGTTACTGTCTTTCGATGCTCCATAGCCACTGTGAATTATTATAATATACAGAAGGAAAGATGTAGAAAACATAGTACCTTAATGAAAAATAATAACCATTTTTTTACCGTAGATTAATAAAACACTACATAGGGCTGCGCATTTATGTCTATAAGCACTAATGGCTAGATTACTATCTATCTAGTAATCCTAATATTTTACGTACTAAAAGTATACCTATTTCTCTGTCCCCCCGAAAAAGCATACTCTCGACCCAGCTCCATTCTATAAGGACCATTCATACCTCGCTCTATTTTCTTAATTCCCTGCCCATCGACTCATCTAAATTTTAATCAGGACCTGTTCTCAGTTCACCGTACAGGGGTGCTACACTTAATGCCATATGTATGTAATGATGACATTTTCTCTCGCTTATACCAGGTCCTTGCAATGGCTGCTGTTCCGATTTCATCTAAGATAATGTTTGGTGCTATGTTAAGACAAGGTTGGCCTTCCTGAGGCGACCTACTCACCGTGTGCAAGCCAAAATATGTGCCTGGAAGTCACTGTGAACTTCCAACCAATCATGGGCACATTGATTGGTCCAGAAGCTCAAAAGTATGTCGCTTCTGAGGCGATTAAATATATGGAAGATTACCAGGGTGTGGTGCGACAAGACTAACTATGCTAAGCTTTTGAGACTGAAAAAGGAGAACATGTCTCTGAACCATCACCTAAAGAAAAAAACAATGTGATCATGCTCCTAAGCAATGGATGGGACAGCACACTAATGACCGATTGTGATTTTGCAACCCAACTTCAGCATCTTGCCAACAACAGGATGAGCCCAGGATCTACACTACCGGACTAACCCCCTATGCCGAGGGCTTCCAGCCGTCGGCATAGGCCCTTTGTCGTCGGCCTAGGTATATGCCGACGGCAGCCATCGGCATACACCCGTCGGCGTAGATAACGTCAGCGTACTTGTGTCAGACCATTGGCATAGATATGTCGTCGGCATAGGGGGCTATGCCGACGGCCTCCGTACGGCCGTCGGCATAGTTTGACCGTCGGCACATTTTTTCACGAGACGGCCGCAGACGGCGCCGTCACTGCGCCAGCTGTATCACAGGGCGACATGTGGCACAGATAAGCCGACGGACTGGCCATCGGCATAGGGGCCAGTCTAAGCTAACGGCCTAGCCGTCGGCTTATCCCTGCCATGTGTCACCCCCTAAGAGCTCTTGGGCGTTGAGGTATGCCGACGGCTTAGCCGTCGGCACAGATAAAAATCTATGCTGACGGCTAAGCCGTCGGCATCCCCATGCCACGTGTCGGCTACTGGGCCACCTGGGCATAGCTATGCCGACGGCCAGGCCGTCGGCATAGTTCTACTCTGTTTTTTTATATGCTCTGTTTTGTCCATTTCCATTCAAATTCACAGCAAATTGAACACACAAATATGACATATCACAGCAAGATCATCAAGATCATCATCGGCGAAACTTAATGAACACAAGTATGAGACACGGACATCATCATCATCATCTAAAGAACGGTAAATAAGAACTACGGAACATGAAAAGTATGGCACGACATGCACCAACACGGGTATCATCATCGACATCAGCCAAGACCGCCACCGCCAAGACCGCCACCTCCTTGCCAGATCGGAGTGACTGGAGTCGAGCCACCGGTCCCCTACATGTTTGACAAGAGATTGTAAGGGTAAATATGATATGATAGTGTTGAATGAACGAGAACTAGTTTGTCAGTAGTTATGCAAATGTACTAACTGGAGTATCACTGCCTAGTGCCACCCATTCATCGAACGTGGGCACGTGTGGGGGTTCTCCAGCAGGTGGTGGTGGGGGTCCCATTTGTGGTGGATCCGTGCGGTTAGTCCAAGACGCCAACATAGCCTGGATGTTAGTTAAACAAGCAAACTAGAAGGTCAGAAGGAATGAAAGTGCAAATTTTAGCTTGGTTTTAAGAGGGCAAAACTAACCGTCATCATCTAACGGTTGTAATCATCATTTGCCTTCACTCATTGCAAGTACTCCCACACCTCGAGATTCCTATGATCGACAAAGGCCTTATATGCCTACAAAATTTAGGTTGTTTCTAAGTGGGCAATGCTAAAAATAAACTGAGAAAGTGAGAGAGAAAGAAGATAAGGGGGAAGTACTTACAGCATGCTGGCGGGCTAAGGGAGGCTGTGAATGTCCTGTACTCTCTAACGGGCTCGGGTTGGTAGCTCGAAGCCGTGTGTACGAGACAGAAGGAGTGATCAAGCCATCGAAACACGGGTACCGGCCATGGGACTTCGGCTAGATGGCCACCACCGCCGTGTCGTCGATCTGAGACTAGACGACGTCAGGAGCATCCGGACCAGGCAGATGCAACCTCTCAAACTGCTCCTTGTAAGACTCCAGGTGCTCCTCGGTCTTGCCGTAGTACTCGCTCTCGCCGGCCTTGTGATCACTCCGCTCACGGGCCATCTTCCACGACTCCATGTCTGAGAGCGGCCTCTTCAACTTGTCCTCCTGCAATGTCAAACAGAAGTTAGCCATACATAAGAACATGACGGTAATAAAGAAGAACAAAAATGCATCATGCATATAGATATACCTTCATGGCCTTGAAGCCCGAGTGGTTCCTGTTTCCTTGGCCGTGTGTCCCGTCTTTTCCACGGTTATCCCGGGCCTTGCTGCTCTTGGCAGCAAACTCTGCATCCTCGCCGAGCCACCTATCCACCAAACTCGGCCATCCATCATCCTTTGCAAAGCACCAAGGAGGAATAACCTAAATAATGGAAGCATGACATGTGAGCATGAAACAATTAAATTGACTGCTTATATGTTGGAACGAAAAGTCAGTAATACTTACCTTCATGTACTGCTCCCTGTTCAAGGTAAGTCGTTGCTTCTGCGCTTCAGTTTTTCTCATCTTTTGATGAAGGTAGGTGTGGTAGTAGTGCGAGACGGCAACCCAGCGCACCTCGTACTGCAACTGACGAGCTTTCTTCTTCGCAGCCGCCAGCAAGACCACGTCGGCTCTGGCCTTGTGCTCGTCAAGAACTCTATAGAATTGCTGCAATCATGCATAAAACCAGAAGCAAACCAGGCATGAGTTGAGTGATTCAGTGATAAACTATGAACGAAACTGAAGACAAGTGATTCAGAAGAGAACTTACCCAAAATTTGGAGATCACGGCCTTAGCGGCCGTCCCGTACTCCGCGTGGCTGGAAGCCTCGTAGTGGGCCCAGCTCATGGCCAAAACCCGCAGCTCCGCGTCCCTGTCTGGCCGCGGGCAGAATAGGCCCGGCCAAAACTCCTTCAATAGGATAGTGATAAGGCCGTTCGGTTTACGACCCTTTCCGTGAAGGATCCAGTTCCTGCAAAAGAATTAAAGAATTGGCATGTGTACAATAAGAAAATGTTGTCTTGTGTTCAAAATATTATTGAGAGGCACTTACTCTGTCCCCGCGAGTTCAATGAGCCACTTGTGCGCCTCGATAGAAGGTGGTGTAGGTAGTTCTGCAATACCATGCAGCCACCCCTTCGGAGCACCCGACGGCAAGTCATCCCACAACTCGGGGTCAACCTCCCCTCCACTCTCCTCCTCACCCTCCCCTCCACCACCCTCCTCCTCACCCTCCTCCTCGCACTCCTCCTCCTCACACTCCTCCTCGCCCTCCTCCTCCTCGCCCACCTCGTCCTCACCCTCAGGAACATACTCCTCCTCCTCAGACTCAGAAGGTGCCTCAGTATAGGAGGGCTTCTCCCCCCACCTCCTCCTCCTCTAGGGGCTCTCCCCACCCCCTCCTCCTCTAGGGTCTCCTCCTTCGACCCCTCGACCTCCCTGTGAGGTGTCATCCTCGCGTAGTCAGGGGGGAACCTTGTGGGCTCGTCCACTCCGAGTAAGTCCTTTGAATTTGCTGAGGAAACCGGCGCCGCTGGACTTGCCCATAATTAGCAAACCTGCATTGAGAAGAGAATAAACAATTAGTAAGGATATCAAATAAACAAGCATACAGAAAAGAACATTAATAACAGAAGAGCACATTAAGCATACAGAAAAGAACATTAATAACATAAGAGCACATTAAGCATACTATTGTAATCTACCTCAATCATCATTAAAAGAACTTACATTTTCTAGAACCCATATGAATCATCACTATTGTAATCTATTTGTCGACCGGTCTCATCATCACTATCACGCATATCTTCTTTGTTGTCTGATGGAGGTGGAGGCTCTTCCTCATCGTCAGCGTCTTCATTTAACTTTTCAAGCATAATTATGTCTCTTTGATTCACAAGTCCAGGTCAACATAACCCAAGTCATCATCGTCCTTGTTTCGGACCACGTCATCATGTTGCTCTTGAAAGAACACTCCCTCGTATGTCATGGGGTTTATGTTGTAGTAATCATCATCGTTCGGGTCCGGTAGCTTACCATGTGGCGACACCTTGAACACAACTTCCCAACCCTTTAGGTACTCTTTCTGGCATGGGTAAGGCAGATAATATACTTGTGTGGCCTGGGTAGCGGCGATAAAGGGATCAACTCCGGCATAGACGGTTGATGGTTTAACTTCAACTAAACCAACAGAAGGCGTATGTCTCAGACCCTTTTCGGGGTCGAACCATCGGCATTTGAACACAGTGAGACTTAGGTGTTCGTGGTCACGTTTGAATGTAAGCTCGTATATTTTTCCTACCCTTCCGTAGTAATCTACTTTATTATCTCCTTCGGTGAAGACTCCGGTATTTATAGTTTTGGGATCAGGCCGACTGTTCTGGTACTCCTCTGTATGGAAGCGATACCCATTCACATCATACTTTTCGCATGTCATGACTCGACTGTTAAAACCCATGGAAACCCATCTCAATTCTTCATCCATTGATGTGTTCGGATCTTTTCCATACAAGTTTAATTGAAATTATAGGGTGCATGAGTTTAATTGGAATTGTAGGTGAACTAGGTAATAGGGAAGTGTGAAAATTTACTTTCTCCATGAACCACGCAACAAAAATTTTCCTTCCATCCGCACCCTTTCAGAGAAGAGCAAGTGCCTCCGCTTCAGTAGGAGGCAGCATTCCCGTCCACTCTTCATCAACGAATCGACTAAAATAAGAAAAGTGGTATTAGAACGAGGCAAAGTGAACATAATGAATTGACTAAAAGAATGGTGCAAAGGTATTACCTCATCCACTCATCCTCAACTTCCTTGATGTTGTGCAAGATATAGAACATGACATCCTCCCACTCATCTCGTGGCATGATATAAGGTGTCGAGCATCCAGCCCTACCACCTTGCCCGCTGAATAGAGGCAGCCTGGGTTTATACTTGGGTTCTTCTGTATTGTATCGAGACACCCTATTGTGCAGCGTGGGAACATGGTCCGGATAGTACGCTGTCCTGAGGTCTGCCACCTCCTCTAGGATAACTGCCTCAGCTATGGAAGCTTCAATCTTAGCTTTGTTTCCACATTTCTATCTCAGATGCTTGTTCTGTCTCTCAGGGCCGTACTGCCAACGATTCTGCACAGGGCCCCCCAACAATACCTCATTCGCGAGGTGCAAAATGAGATGTGTCATCGGAGTAAAGAAGCCTGGCAGGAAGATCTTCTCTAGTTTGCATATCAACTCCGGCGCCTTCTTATGCATTTCTTTTATCATCTCGGGACATACTTCTTTAGCACAAAGCGTGCGGAAGAAATGGCTTAGCTCCGCAAGCACACGCCAGACACGCTCGGGAATAGAGCCCCGAACCATCACCGGCATAATCCGCTCAATCCACACATGATAGTCATGACTCTTGAGCCCGGTCACTTTGCCCGTTGAAAGATTGACCCCCTTACTTATATTCGACGCATAACCATCAGTGAACTTCACGATGTGTTTCAGCCACTTGAATGGCTCCATCTTATGATCCTTTTTAAGTACGAAGTCAGCATCTGGCTTGAACCAAGATTTTCGACTGCCTGTGGGAGGCTGCATGTGTAGATGTGTTCTATCACAAATATTCTGTTGATCAACTCTAGCATTAACATTATCCTTTATCTTATCAGGAATGTTGAGGATCGTGCGAAAAAGGGCCTCTGTGACATTCTTTTTGGTGTGCATCACGTCGATGTTTTATGGAAGTTTGAGGTCCTTGAAATAGGGAAGCTGCGTGAAGGGGGTAATGTGAGTCCAGTTGTGCGTCTCACCATATCCTTCAAAACATTTTGCTTTCCCTTTGCCCTCGCCCTCGCCCTCGCCCTTGCCTTCGGCTGTGGCTTTGCCTTTGCCTTTCCCTTCGTCGGGAGGCTTAAGAGCTTTCAGCTGAGCAAGCACATCCGCACCAAAAAATGTTGGAATCTCGTTTACTTCATGGACGACTAGGCCTTTTGTGAAGTTCTTCTTGTCTTCCCTATCAGGATGGTCTGGAGGGAGGAACTGTCGATGCAGGTCAAAGGCAACATACTTGCCACCCTTCTTCAGCCAAATGAAATGCAAGGCCTGCATGCACACTGGGCAAGGCATCTTCCCACTTGTACACCATCCGCAGAATAGGGCATAGCCAGGAAAGTCATGCATGCAATACTGTAGCCAAACTTTCATCAAGAAGTTTTTCTGCAGATGTCGGTCGTATGTCAACCTCGGGAAGTACCAAGAATGGTGCAAATCATCCACCAACGGCTGCATAAACACACTCAAATTCTTCCCCGGATATTCAGGCCCCGGAATTATAAGAGACAGGAACATGGTCTTGCGTTGCATTATGGCGCCGGGAGGGAGATTGAGCGGAATAACAAACACGGGCCAGCAGCTGTATGTATTAGACGACATACCATATGGATTGAACCCATCACCTGATATAGCAATTCTGACATTCCCAGCCTCGGCTGCTTCCTCAGGGTATTCTATATCGTATGACTTCCATGCTTCACCTTCTGATGGATCTACAATTTTATTTGGATTGTACCTTTTCCCTTCCTTGTGCCACTTCATCATTTTGGCAGACTCCTCAGTGATGAAAAGGCACTGCAGTCTTTCTATGAAATGAAGATACCAAAGAACCTTCACAGGGATTTTTAGCTGCTTCTTCTGACCCTGCTCATCGACCACCTCAATATACCGAGAGGAACCGCACTTCCTACAGTAGTTGTCATTCGCATACTCATGCCTAAACAAAAGGCAATTCTTTGGACAAACATGAATTTTCTCATAATCCATGGAGAGCGCCTTCATTATTTTCTTCGTAGCATACATGGTTTTCGGCAGTTCATGGCCCACAAGGAGGCTGTTAGCCCATACTCCCAAAAATGCTTTGAAGCAACCTCGGCTACAGCCGTACTCGGCCTTGACTGCCATCAGTTGCGAGATGGCATCCAACATAGAGAGCTTGGCACCCTCATAAAGAGGTTTCTTTGACGAGGCCAAGATATCCAGGAAGGGCTTTGCGGTTTCCTCCGGCTCCTCCGGTTCATTCGCTGAATGTGACGGAGGTCTCGGCTGTGCAGCAAAGACATCATCTAGCATGTCTCTAACCCCATCGTCCTCATAACTAGCGAAGTGTTGTCGTATCACCTCCTCTCTACCACGGTCCCGCTAGGCAAAGTTTATCGGCATATTAAAGTTTGGCATAAATCCATGCGTGCGAAGGGGCTTAGTCATCTCACTCTTATCTCTGCGCATACGTCTCTTACATTTGGCACAGTGGCATTCTGGCACCATCCTCATTGGACTACGGAATATCTCTTTCAAAAACACATCAGTTTTCTCGACCCACTCTGCTGTTACTTGATTCCGACGGAAAAACCCACAATACATCCATTGATTATCTGCCATCTCTCCTTTATTGGGAGCCACACAACAAAATTAAGGATGCATTTAAATTACTCACATCAATGTTTTATTTTTTATAGGGTTGACGAGAAATGACATTTAATCAACCTACATCTCTAATAGGTAAAGATGGGTCCTAATCCCACCTGAGAATGTGTAGATTGAGTACGCTGTCCATGCTCTACCCCATTCCGAGACAAAATTTCGGCAGCACCTCCCCACTGTTCTCCAAATACACGTCTCGGCAAAATGCCGTGAGAATGTTCATCCGGAGAATAACGGGGAGGCGCCGCTGAAATCCTGTCTCGGAACGGGGTAGAGCATGGACAACATACCCAATCTACACATGCTCGGGCTGTCCGTGGAAAACGCTGGACAATCCGGAAGAGCTGTGGTGATAAATATGCAATTGAATGCATATTTATTGATGCAACCCTTTCGGACGGGAGACGACTAGGTTACGTGACTTGATGTGAAAATAAAATCTAGTGACATGGAAAAAAAAGCGGACGAGGTCATGGAATTGTTGCTCACCCTCCGATGTAGAGGATGTAGTCGATCAAAGGAGGGACGATCGTGGACCAACACCTCCAACATCGACGATCACTCCACGAAGATGGAACACCACAAATCATGTTAATTCCACAGAGTGAAAAAAAATTAGGTCATCACCTCACATTAGGCATTGACACTACATTATGAACCAACATAAAACAACATCTCAAATTGCAAAAAAGCTTCATTTAGTGTCTTATGAAGCAACATGACCTAACACTAAACATGACAAAAAACGTGTCTTATGAAACAACATGACCTAACACTAAATTGACCAAACACAAAACTTACAAATATTCATCAATCCATCCATCTAACAAAATTTCATCCATCCATCTATCACAAATCCATCTAACAAATTCATTAATCCATCCATCTATCACAAATATTCATCAATCCATCTAACAACATTCATCAATCCATCCATCTACAAATATTCATCAATCCATCTAACAAAAATCATCTATTCATCCATGCACATAACAAACATGAACATAATGCAAAAAAATGAAAAGAAAAGGCTCACCTTTGGAGCCGGTGCAGCGGGCGAGAAGGGAGGCCGGGGAAAGGGCCGGTGAACGGTCGAAAGGGCGTCGGCCGAGGGAGGCTCCGAGCCCCGGCCGACAAGGCGAGGGCCGAGGCCCGAGCAGGAAAGGGAGGGCGCGGACTCGGGGCGACATGGACTCGCAGGTTGGCGAGAAGTGGCAGGCCGGACGAGGAGGAGGGCGGAGAGGGTCACGGCGGCGGCGTGGGTCGGGGTGGCGAGGCTGTGGCGGCGCGGCACGAGGAGGGGGCAGAGAGGGTAGAGGATGGAGAGGAGAGGGTAGGGGTGGAAGGATTGTTGTGGCGGCGGCGGCGCGAGAAGGGGGCGGAGAGGGTCACGGCGGCGGCGCGGGTCAGGGTGGAGCGGGTCACGGCGGCGACGCAGGTCAGGGTGGAGTGGCGACGTGGCGGGGCGGGTGTGGGGGGCGGGGTCAGGGTTGGGCGTCGATCGGGAATGGTTGGAGGGGGGTTGCCCGCGGATGGATAAGGGGAGATATGCCGACAGCTTAGCCGTCGGCATAGGTGCCGATGCCAAGTGGCGGCCTATGCCAACGGCAAAGCCGTAGGCATATCTATTGTCCAATTTTTTTGTTCAACCGCTTCTTTAATTTTTTTGAAAAAACTTCTACCTTTATTTAAAACACCCACTGTCCTTCCTACCCTCTGAAGGCTACCTACGCGGCGGTTTCACCCCTCCAAGTGTCGGTGACATCGCCGTCCGTGAGGGGGGCCACACCCCGGAGCATGTACACCGTAGAATGTTTACTACCGTGTCATCGCCGTCCGTGAGGGGGGCCACATCCCGGAGCCGCGTGCCGCCTCTTCAGACATGCCACCACACCATACAGCATATATGAGGGCCCGGTGCGACGCTCCGGTGGCATTGCTACCCTCCCAGGGCCCCTGTCCCGCCTAACCCTGGAGCGGTTGACCATGAGATCTAGCCCTTTGACTTTCACCGGACAGGCTTTGACCAGTGGACCTCTCTACCCGGTTGTGTTAGGTCAGCCCATAGGAACACTTGGGAGCAACATCCGGGCCAAATCCACAGCAAGATCCCCTCCGTGTAGACCCAAGCGGGCGTTCTCCTCGCTCCACGGTGCCGGCGGACGGCACTGTCATGAGGGGGGCCACACCCCGGAGACGGTGACCTTTCTGACATGCCACCCACACCGTCCGGCATGTATGAGGGACGGTGCGACGCTCCGGTGGCATTGCTACCCCCAGGGCCCCCATCCCGCCTCACCTGGAGCGGTTTGACCATGAGATCTAAGCCCGTTGACTTTCCCATACGGGCTTTGACCAGTGGACCTCTCCAACCGGTTGTTTAGGTCAGCCCATAGGAACACTTGGGAAGCAAACGCCCGGCCAAACCCACAGCAACATCCCTCCGTGTAGAACCGACGATCCGTTTCCCCTCATGGGCGACGGCGGCGCCGTACGTGAGGGGGGCCCACCCTGGAAACGCATGCTGCCTCTTCAGACATGCCACCACACCGTATGAGAAGTATGAGGGCCCCGTGCGACGCTCCGGTAGCATTGTACCCGCCAGCGGCCCCGTCCCGCCTAACCCTCGAGCGGTTGACCACGAGATCTAGCCCTTTGACTTTCCCGTAGGGCTTTGACAGTGGACCTCTCACCTTATTGTGGTAGGTCAGCCCATAGGAACACTGGGAGCAACGTCCCGGCCAAACCCACAAGCAAGCTCCCTCCGTGTAGACTCCGACGTGGCCATTTTCCCATCAAGTGCCGGGCGGCGGCGACGTCGTGAGGGGGGCCACACCCGAGACGCGTGCCGCATCTTCAGACCATGCCACCACATCGTTACGACATGTATGAGGGCCGGTACGCTGCTTGGAGGATTATACCCCGCAGGGCCCCGTCCTGCTAACCTTGAGCGGTTGACCACGAGATCTAGCCCCTCGACTTCCCGTACGGCTATTGGACCGGAGGAACTCTCCATGTTATGTAGTCAACCCACAGGAAACACTGAGAGCAATGACCAGGCCCAAACCAATAGCAAGATCCCCTCGTGTGTCCTGATTTGGGCGTTTCCCCCCATAAGGTGCCGCTGCGGCGCCGTCCGTGAGGGGGGCCACACCCGGGACGAGTGCTGCCTCTTCAGACATGCTACCACCACCTACGAATGTATGATGGCCCGGTGCGACGGCTCCGGTGGCATTCCTACCCCCAGGGCCCCCGTCCCGCCTAACCTTGGAGCGGTTGACGCACGAGAGCTAGCCCTTGACTTCCCCGTACGGGCTTTGACCAGTGGACCTCTCCATTCGATTGTGTTTGGTCAGCCCATAGGAACACTTGGGAGCAACGTCCCGGCCAAACCGACAGCAAGATCCCCTCCGTGTAGTCCCGACGCGGCCATTTCCCCCCTCCACTGCGCGGGTGGCGGCGCGCCGTCGTGAGGGGGGCCACAACCGAAGACGCGTGCTGCCTCTTCAGGACAGCCACCACAACGAATAGATCTATGAGGGCCCGGTGCGACGCTTTGGTGGTATTGCTACCCCCCAGTGCCCCCGCCCCGCCTAACCCTGGAGCTGTTGACCACGAGATCTAGCCCTTTGACTTTTCCCGTACGGGCTTTGGCCAGTGAACCTCTCCACCTGGTTGTTGTAGGTCAGCCCGTAAGAAAACACTGGGAGCAACGTCCCGGCCAAAAACCAATAGCAAGATTCCCACCCCCCGTCTAGACCGACGACGCGGCCGTTTTTCACCTTTAGGTGCCGGCGGGCGGCGCCGTCCGTGAGGGGGGCCACCCCAGCGAGCGTGCTGCCTCTTCAGGACATGGCACCACACCGTACGGCATGATGAGGGCCCGGTGCGACGTCCTATGGCATTGATACCCCCCAGGGTCCCCGCCCGCCTAACCCTGGAGCGGTTGACCACGAGATCTAGCCCTTGACTTTCCCGTACGGCTTTGACCAATGGACCTCTCCACCCGGCTCGTGTTAGGTCAGCCCATAGGAACACTTGGGAGCAACGTCCCGGCCAAACCCACAGCAAGATCCCCTCTGTGTAGACCCTATGCGGCCATTTCCCCCTTCCAGGTGCCGGCGACGGCGGTGTCCGTGAGGGGGGACACACCCCGGAGACGCGTGTCGCCTCTTCGGATATGCAAGCAACCGTAGGCATGTATGAGGGCCAGGTGCGACGCTCTTGTTGGAATGCACCCCAGGGCCCCGTCCCGCCTAACCCTGGAGCGGTTTGACACGAGATCTAGCACTTTGACTTCCCTGTACGGCTTTGACCAGTGGGACCTTCCACACGGTGTGGTTAGGTCAGCCCATAGGAACATTGGGAGCAACGTCCCCGCCAACCACACAGATCCCCGCCGTGTTGACCCGGCGCGGCCGGTTCCCCCCTCCAGGTGCCGGCGGCGGAGCCGTCAGTGAGGGGGGCCACAACCCGGAGACGCGTGCTGCCTCTTGACATGCCACCACTACGTACGGCATGTATGAGGGCCGGTTCGACGCTCCGGTGGCATTGCTACCCCCAAGGGACCCCGCCCCGCCTAACCCTGGAGCGGGTGGACCAAGAGATCTAGCCTTTGACTTTCTCTTATGGGCTTCGACCAGTGGCACTCTCCACCCGGTTGTGTTAGGTCAGCCCATAGGAAACATGGGAGAAAGTCCCCGCCAAACCGCACAGCAAGATCCCTCCGTGTAGACCCGACGCGGCCTTTTCCCCCCTCCACGGTGCCGGCTGGCGGGCCGTCCGTGAGGGGGGCACACCCCGGAGACGCGTGCTGCCTCTTCAGAACATGCACCACACGACTCGGCATGTATGAGGGCCCGGTCGACGCTCCGGTGGGCATGCATAACCCAGGGCCCCCGGCCGCCTAACCCTGGAGCGGTTTGACCGGAGATCTAGCCCTTTGACTTTCCCGTACGGGCTTGACTAGTGGACCTCTCCAACCGATTGTGGTAGGTCAGCCCATAGGAACACTTGGGAGAAACGTCCCGGCCAAAACCCACAGAAAGATCCCCTCCCTGTAGACCCGAGCGGGCCGTTTCTCCCCTCCAAGTGCCGGCGGCGGCGCTCCGTGAGGGGGGGCCACACCCCACAGGAGACGCTTCACCGCATCTTAGACATGCACCACATCACTAGGCATTGTATGAGGGACGGTCTACGTGCTCCGGAGGCCATGCTTACCACGACAGGGCCCCAAGGTACCACAGCCTGACGAACGCCAAAGGTCAGAGAGGCAGAAAAAAAGATGGTCATAAGACAAAATAAGGACAAACAAGATGGACGATCTTGCCCTTGACTATCCCGTGATGGGCTGTTGACCAGTGGACCTCTCCACCAGGTTAAGTGTAGGTCAACCCAGAGAACCACTGGGAAGCAATTGACCGCGCGCAAAAAAAACCAACAGAAGTCCCCTCCTGGTAGTCCTGATGTGGCCGTTTCCCCCCTCAAGGTGCCGAAAGAAGGTACGAGGGGCGGCGGCCGTCCTGTGCAGGGGGGCCACACACCTCGAGAGATGCGTGGTGCCTCTTCAGAACATGCCACCACGTAGACATGTATGAGGGCCCGGTGCGACAACTACAGGTGGCAATTTGCTACACCCTAGGGCACACCGTCCCGTCTAACCTGGAGCGGTGACCACGAGGAGCAGCCTGTTGACTTTCACCGTACGGGCTTGACCAGTGGACTCTCATTCGATTGTGTTAGATCAGCACATAGGACCCTTGGGGAGCAACGTCCCGGCACCAAACCCACAGAGCAAGATCCCTCCGTGAGTACGACTCGGGTTTCCCCCATCATGTGCCGTGGCTGGCGACTGACCGTAACGTGAGGGAAAAGGGGGCCCAGCACTCCAAAGACGGGTGTTGCCTCTTCAGACATGCCACCACAACGTGGGGATGTATGAGGGCCCGGTGCGACGGCTCCAGGGTGCATTGCTACCCACCCAGGGCCCCCGCCGCCGCCCTACCTCCAGCGTTGCCCCGAGATCTCAGCCCTTTGATTTCCCGTACGGGCTTTGGCAGTGAGATCCCTCACCTGGTTGTGGTCGGTCAGCCCATAAGAACACATTGGGAGCAACGTCCCGGCCAAACCCACCGGAAGATCCCCTTCCTGTAGACCCGACACGACCGTTTCACCCTTTAGGTGCCGGCGGGCGGGCACACTGCGTCCGTGAGGGGAGGCCCACACCCACGGAGACGCGTCTGGCCTCTTTCAGACTGCCACCACACCGTATACGGCATGTTATGAGGGCCTGGGTGCGAGCCCCGGGTGGATTGCTAACCCCCAGGGTCCCCGCCCCGCACTAACCCTGGAGCGGTTGACACGAGATCTAGCCCTTTGACTTTCCCCGTATGGATTGACCAGGGACCTCTCCACCCGGGACTGTGTTAGGTCTCGCCCATAGGAAAATTCTGGGAAGCAACGTCCAGGCCAAACCCCCAGCAAGGATTCCCACTCCGTGTAGAACCCGATGCGGCCGTTTCCCCTTCCAGGGTGCCGGCGACCGGCGGGGTCAAGTCAGGGGGGACAACCCCGGAGAGCGTGCCGCTCTTGGAAGTATGAAAGCAAAGTACGGCATGTATGAGGGCCAGGTGCGGACGCTCCGTGGCATGCTACCCCCCAGGGGCCCCCCGTCCGCCTAACGACTGGAGCTGTTGACAGCGAGAGTCGTAGCCTTTGACTGCCGGTAGGCCTTGACCAGTAGATCTAAATCGGTTGTGTTAGGTCAGCCCATAGAAACACAATGGGGAGCAACGTCCCCGCCCAACCCACTAGGCAAAGATCCCTCTGTGTTGACCGACGCGGCCGTTTCCCACCCTCCAGTGTGATCTTGGACGGCTGGTGGCGCTACGTCGTGGAGGGGGGCGACAAACCCGGAGACGCGTGCTGCCTCTTCAGAAATGCCACCCCAACGTACAGGCATGTATGTAGGAGGCTCTCACGGGCGGAACACTTAACGGTGTTTGCATAATATCCGCAGGGCCCCGCCCTGCCTAACACCTGGGAGCCGGTTGCCACAGATGATCTAGCCTTTGGACTTTCCTTCATGAAGGGATTCTTCAGTGGACCTCTTTCACCCGGTTGTGTAGGCAGCAGCCATAGGACACACTTGGGAGCAACGTCCCGCACAAACTCCCACAGCAAATCACCTCCGGTGTAAGACCCGAGCGTTGCCTTTTCCACCCAGGTGCCGGTGGGCGGCGCGTCGTGAGGGGGGCGCCACACACCAGAGAACGCGCTGCCGCATCTTCAGGCATCCCACATTCGTACGGATGTTTGAGGGCACCGGTACCCGATGCTCCGGAGGCATTGTACCCGCCAGCAGGGCCCCCTCCGCCTAACCCTGGACGGTTGACCACGAGGCTGAGTGCCCTTTGACTTCACGTACGAGCTTTGCCAACGTGGACCTCTCCACCGGTTATGTTTAGGTCAACACACAGAGGAACAATTGGGCAGCAATGACACCGGCCCAAACCAACCAGCAAGATCCCCTCCGTGTAGGACTGTACGTGGCCGTTTCCCCTCAAGGGTTGCAGCGGCGGCAGGCTCCGTCACGTGAGGGGAGGCCACACCCCGGAAGAGATGCTGCTGCACTCCTTCTAAACATGCCACCAACGTCGTACGACAATGTATGAGGGGCCCGTGCGACGCTCCGGTGGCATTGGGCTACCCCCAGGGCCCCCGTCCTGCTAACCTGGAGCGGTGGACCACGAGGGCAGCCTTTGACCTTTCCCCGTTCGGGGCTTTGCCTGTGGCACTCTCAATTCGATTGTGTTAGGTCAGCCCCTAGGAACCACTTGGGAGCGACGTACCGGCCCAAACCACGCAAGATTCCCCTCCGGTAGATCCGACGGCAGCGTCCCCCTCCAACAGTGGGCTGGGTGGCGGCGCCCGTCCGTGAGGGGGGCACACCCCAAAGACGCGTGTTGCCTTTCAGCATGCCACCACACCGTACGGGATGTATGAGGGCCGGGTGCGACGATCGGTGGCATTGCTACCCCCCAGGGCCGCCCCTTCCGCTACCCGGAGCTGTTGACCACGGAGATCTAGCCCTTGGACTTCCCCATCGGGCTGGCCAGTGGGACTCTCCTACCGGGTTGGTTAGGTCAGCCCATAAGAACAATTGGGAGAAAGTCCCGGCAAAACACACAGGCAAGAATTCCCTCAGTGTAGGCCCGACACCGACCGTTTCACCCTTTAAGGTGACGGCCCCGGGCGGCGCCGTCCAGTGAGGGGGGCCACACCACGGGAGCGTGTGCCTCTTCAGCCCATGCCACCACACCGACGGCATGTGTGAGGGCCCGCGTGCGTCGCTCCGGTGCATTGCTTACCCCCAGGTCGCCGGCCCGCTGAACCCTGGAGCGGTTGACCACGAGATCAGCCTTTGACTTTCCAGCATACGGTTTGACCAGTGGACCTATTACACCCGGATGTGTTAGGTAAGCCATAGGAAACCAAACAATTGGGAGCAACGTCCCGGCCAAACCCACAGCAAGATGCCTCTACGTTGTAGTACGAGCGGTCGTTTCCCCATTCCAGGTGCCGGCGACGGCGGGCTATGCCGTGGAGGGGACACACCCCGGAATCGCGTCCCGCCTCTTCGGATATTCAACAACACCGTTAAACAGGTATTGAAGGCCAGTTTCGAGTCCAGGTGGCCTTGCTTACAACAGGGCCCCCGCCCGCATAACCCGCAGCGGTGGACCACGAGATTAGCCTTTGACTTTTCCCACCGGCCTTTAAACCAGTTGGACCTCTCCACTAGGTTGTGGAGCGTCAGCCCATAGGAACACTTGGGAGGCCACGTCCCCGCCAAAAACCACATCATAGCAGATCCCCCGTGTTGACCCGACCGCGGCCGTTTTCCCCCTACAGGGTGCTGGCGGCGACGCCGTCCGTGAGGGGGGGCCACAAACCGGAGACGCGTGCTGCCTCTTCAGACATGCCACCACACCGTCGGATGTATGCGGGCCCCGTGCGACGCTCGGTGGAATTTGCTAACCCCCCGGGCCCCGCCACGTCTAAACCCCTTAGAAGCGGTTTTGACCCTGAGATCACGCCCTGACTTTCACGTACGGGCTTTTGGACCAGTGGACCGCTCCACCCGGTTGGGTTAGTTAAGACCATATGGAACACTTGGGAGCCAGTATCCGGACCGACCCACAGCAAGATCCCCTCCGTGTAGACCAACGCGGCCGTTTCACCTCTGGTGCCCTGCGGCGGCGCCGTCCGTTGAGGGGGGGGACACACCACGGAGGAAGCGTTGCTGCGCTTCTGACATGCCACCACACCAAACCCGGCATGTATGAGGGCTTCGGTGCGACGCTCCGGTGGCATTGCTACCCCCCAGGGTCCCCGCCCCGACTAACCTTTAGAGACGTTGACCACAAGGATCTAAGCCCTTTTTGACTTTCCTCGTACGTGGCTTTGACTAGTGGACTCTCCACGGTTGTGGTAGGTCAGCCCATAAGAACAATGGGGTCTTGGCAACCTCCGACCACAAACCAACAGCAAGATCCCCTCCGTTTGTAGAACCCGACGCGGCTTGGCTATTTCACCCTCAGGGTGCCGGCGACCGGACGCGTCCGTGAAGGGGGCCACACCCAGGCAGAAGCGTGCTGCTTTCAGACATGCCACCACACGTAAGGCTGTATGAGGGCCCGTGTGACGCTCCGGTGGCTTGCTACCCCCCTAGGGCCCCCGTCGCCTAACTGGAGCGGTGTAACATGAGATCTAAGCCTTTGACTTTCCCCGTAGGGCTTTTGACCAGTGGACCTCTCCACCCGGTGTGTAGTTAAGCCCATAGGAACACTTGGGACAACGCCCCGGCCAAACCACACCACAAGGCCCCTCCGTGTAGACCCGACGCGGCCCGGTACCCCTCCAGGTGCCGGCGGCGGCGCCGTCCGTGATGGGGGCCACACCCCGGAGAAACGTGCTACCTCTCAGACATGCACCACACCACCCGGCATGTATGAGGGCCAGGGTGTCGCTCGATGGCATGCTTACCCCGGGGTTCCCCGCCTTCCGCAGCTAATCCTGGAGCGGTGACCACGAGCTCTAGCCCTTTGACTTTCCAGTACGGCTGTGGACAGTGGACACCTCCCCACCCGGCGGTTGTGTTAGGTTAGCCCATAGGAACACTTGGGAGGCAACGTCCCGGCCAAAACCCATAGCCAAGATCCCTCCGTGTAGACCACGAGCGGCCGTTTCGCCCTTCCAGGTGCGGTGAACGGCGGGTCCGTGAGGGGGGACACACCCCGGAGACGTGTGCCACATCGTCGGTTAGCAAGCACACCGTACGAATGTATGAGGGCCAGGTGCGACGCTCCTGTGGAATTGCTTACCACCCAGGGCCCACGTCCCGGCTAAACAAGGGAGCGGTTGACAACGAGATTCTAGCGTTTGACTTTTAACAGTACGGGCTTTGACCAGTGGACCTCTCCACCCGCGTTGGGGTTTTAGTCAGCCCATAGGAACAATTGGGGACAACGTCCCCGCCAAACCCACAGGAAGATTCCTCCCGGTGTTGACCCCGACGCCGGCGTTTCCCCCCTCAGGTGCCGGGCGGGCGGCGCGTCAGTGGGGGGGGGACCCAAACCCGGCGACGTGCTGCCTCTTCAGACATGCCACCAACACCGTTACTGCAGTATGAGGGCCCGGCTTGCGACGATCGGTGGCATTGCTACCCTCCCGGGGCCCCCGACCCGCCTAACCGTGAAGCGGGTGACCACAGATCCTAGCCCTTTGATTTCTCTAAGGGACTTAGGACCAGTGGACCCTCTACACAGGTTGTTTGACGTCACCCATTAGGAAACACTTAGGAGCAACGTCCCCGCCAAACCCACAGCAAGATCCCTCACGGGTTGTAGACACGACGGATATTTCCCCCTCCGGTGCCGCGCGGCGGCGCCGTCCGTGAGGGGGGCCACACCAGGAGAACGAGTGCGCTTTCGACATGCCACAACACGTACGGGCATGTATGGGGGCCGTGCGAAGCTCAGTGCCTTGCTACCCCTCCAGGGCCCCCGTCCCGCCTAACCCTAGAGCAGTTGACCACGAGATCTAGCCCTTTGACTTTCCATGAACGGGCTTTGACCAGTGGACCACTCCACCCGGTTGTGTTAGGTCAGCCCATAGGGACAACTGGGAGTAACATCCGGGCCAAACCCACAGCAACATCCCCTCCGTGTAGACCCGACGCGTCCGTTTCCCCCCTTCAGGTGCCGGCGGCGGCGCCGTCCGTGAGGGGGGCCACACCCCGGAGACGCGTGCCGCATCTTCAGACATGCCACCACACCACCTCGCATGTATGAGGGCCCGGTGCGACGCTCCGGTGGCATTGCTACCCCCCCAGGGCCCCCGTCCCGCCTAACCCTGGAGCGGTTGGTAGCCCGAAGCCGTGTGTACGAGACCGAAGGAGTGATCAAGCCATCGAAACACGGATACCGGCCATGGGATTTCGGCTGGATGGCCACCACCACCGTGTCGTCGATCTGAGACTGGACGACGTCAGGAGCATCCGATCCAGGATGCAACCTCTGAAACTACTGAGTGTAAGACTCCAGGTGCTCCTCGGTCTTGCCGTAGTACTGGCTCTCGCCGGCCTTGCGATCACTCCGCTCGCGGGCCAGCTTCCACGACTCAATGTCTGAGAGCGGCCTCTTCAACTTGTCCTCCTGCAACGTCAAACAGAAGTTAGCTATACATAAGAACATGACGGTAAAAATAAGAACAAAAATGCATCATGCATATAGATATACCTTCATGGCCTTGAAGCCCCAGTGGTTCCTGTTTCCTTGGCCGTGTGTCCCGTCTTTTCCACGGTTAGCCCGGGCCTTGCTGCTCTTGGCAACAAACTATGCATCCTCGCCGAGCCACCTATCCACCAAACTCGCCCATCCATCATCCTTTCCAAAGCACCAAGGAGGAATAACCTAAATAATGGAAGCATGACATGTGAGCACGAAACAATGATATTGACTGCTTATACGTTGGAATGAAAAGTCTCTAATATTACCTTCATGTACTGCTCCCTGTTCAAGGTAAGTCCTTGCTTCTGCGCTTCACTTTTGCTCATCTTTTGATGATGGTAGGTGTAGTAGTAGTGCGAGACGGCAACCCAGCGCACCTCGTACTGCAACTGACGAGCTTTCTTCTTCGTCGCAGCCAGCAAGACCACGTCGGCTCTGGCCTTGTGCTCGTCAAGAACTCTATAGAATTGCTGCAATCATGCATAAAACCAGAAGCAAACAAAGCATGCGTTGAGTGATTCGATGATAAACTAGGAACGAAACTGAAGACAAGTGATTCTGAAGAGAACTTACCCAAAATTTGGTGATCACGGCCTTAGCGGCCGTCCCGTACTCCGCGACGCTGGCAGCCTTGTAGTGGGCCCAGCTCGTGGCCAAAACCCGCAGCTCCGGGTCCCTGTCTGGCCTCGGGCAGAATAGGCCCCGCCAAAACTCCTTCAACAGGACAGTGATAAAGGCCGTTCGGTTTACGGCCCTGTCCGTGAAGGATCCAGTTCCCGCAAAAGAAAATCAAAGAATTAGCATGTGTACACTAAGAAAATGTTGGCATGTGTTCAAAATATGATTGAGAGGCACTTACTCTGTCCCCTTAGGTTCAATGAGCCACTTGTTGGCCTCGATAGAAGGTGGTGTAGGTAGTTCTGCAATACCACGCAGCCACCCCTTTGGAGCACCCGACGGCAAGTCACCCCACAACTCGGGGTCAACCTCCCTTCCACCCTCCTCCTCACCCTCCCCTTCACCACCCTCCTCCTCACCCTCCTCCTCGCCCTCCTCCTCCTGAGGAACATACTCCTCCTCCTCAGACTCAGAAGGTGCCTCAGTATAGGAGGGCATCGAAGAAGACCCCCCTATTTCGGACACGGCCCGGAGTTTTTTGACCCTCCTGCCTCTCCCCCCCACCTCATCCTCCTCTAGGGGCTCTCCCCCCACCTCCTCCTCCACTAGGGGCTCTTCCCCCACCCCCTCCT